>OX377204.1:10098167-10243359 GCA_947396885.1 Heligmosomoides polygyrus polygyrus
AAGGCATTCATATGGATGATAATATGATAATTGATATTATATGATGATACATGGATGATATTCTCATAATTCATAATAAAAATGATGAATACATACAAGAATTACTTTACGAAGCACACGTACATGCTCTTCAATTTGAAACAACACATAGTCAGATTACCATTGTGATTATCTCGATCTTAATATTAGAATTGTCGAAAATAAATTGATAACAAAATTATATAATAAAACAGACAGCTTTAAATATCATGTTATTAGATTCCCACATTTCAGCCAAAATATATCTATTAAGGTTAAAAATCAATAATATTCACAGAAACATTAAGAATTATTAGATGCTGTACAGCTTTTAACGACTTAGTTGAAAAAAGCTTGTCAAGCTGATAATTAGACTTATTAAAAATAAATATTCAATAGATATAATCATAAAAAAATATATTGAAATGTTTAAATAGGAACAAAAATTTATTATTATAATATATTACATCTTACACCCAATCTACTTAATTATAATACAAAAAAATATAAAATACCGAAATAACAACACTTCTCCGATAGAGTAATAGGGTTTTTCTTGTTTTTTATATAACATTAGATGAAAGTGAAAGTGTCTTCCACTTGTGGTTGTTGTAATATTTAGTAATTTTGATTGCAGATATACATCTGATTCCTTCTAATTCTGTTTGGTTGTTGAGGCATTGAGTTAGACTTAGAGAATTAATTAATTAACACATATTATAAACTGATTTCATTCATACCAGACGTTCAGCGGCCTAGCGTCTGGTTGGGGGCATCACCTCCGAGAATAGAACAACTCCATCCCATCTGTTTGGCCCCAATCTTCCACCTTTCTTTTTAGGCCTTCTTACAGTAAAGAACTGGTTTTACTGTATAGATTAGTGCAGTGGGATATGCTAGGACAGAATTTTCACTGCGCATATGAAGCCCATCCACCCTCCATCACATGCACGCGATTTATTCTCCAAAGCGCTCGTTCTCTACGTGTTTTTCCCCCTCCCTCTCCTGAAATACTTCCTTTCCTATGTGCTGGCAAAGAGACGGAGTGAGAGTTAAGCACGCATATGTGACACTGAGTACCGATTCACGCATCACTACGTTGCCACGACGTTTATGACACTCCTTCTGCACTCTGACACACGTGCCACGACTTCTGTAAGCCATCTTCAGAAATCCGACACACTGAACGATGTTGAGGGAAAATGCTGTCCCCCCCCCTTATTCACGCTCCCCCCCCCCCCCCCCCCCCTAATGGTCCCCATTGTTGGTCCTCTCCTATTGGTCGCCCTTACTCGGAATTCCTACGCACGTTAGACGACATCTTTAGCATGTCTTTTGAATCCTTACGCACGTTGGGCGACGTCTTCAGCACATCTTCTGAATCCCTACCTCGTTGGACGACGTCTAGCGCAGGTCTTCTGATTCCCTACGCACGTTAGACGATATCTTAAGCACGTATCTTCGATCCCCAGGCAAGTTGGACGACGTTGAACGACGTCTTCAGCACGTCTTCTGAATCCCTACGCACGTTGGACACGTCTAGCGCAGGTCTTCTGAATCATGACTCAAGACGTCTAGCGAGGGTATTCTGAATACCTACGCAAGTTGGACGACGTCTACAGTACGTCTTCTGAATCCAGACGCACGCTGAGCGACGTCCAGGGCACGTCTCCTGAATCCCTACGCTCTGCACTCGATCCCCATTCATACCCTGACGCGTTGCCCCTTGAATATCTCGTAAACTTGGACGATCAGCCGCCGAGGATATAGTTCGCCAGCAATCGCCCATGGTTAAGCTCAATGAAAGCCCGGCTGGCATACGCCGCGCTGTCACAGGCATCTTTTGGCTTCAGTCCCCCTCCTCGTAACGGACACCTGACATTAGCCGATTATATATAGCAGGATGTTGTATTTAATGTTGTATATATTGATGCGTAGCTACCATTAACAATGGACTCATAAAGGACTGCCCCCCCCCCAATTGGGATCGCACCGAAAGATCTGAACTTCGAGGTTGTTTTTTGTCCTGTTTTGCATTTATAGTTACGGTAGGGCGTAGAGGAGTAGAGAACCGGGGTAGAAACGCAGAGATTTAGCCATGTAGATGTGATCGCCCACGTCACTCTTCACAGTGTCATCGGTCGCCCGGCAACGGCTTCATGTCTTCTGACTCGTCTCAACCTGCCCAGCGTGAGGTTCCGGTTTGCTGGATCTCGCTGCGATGGATTAGGGTTACTGTAGCCAAAGTACTGTATCACTGGGTGACGTAACTGAACACTGGCAGCCGAGCCGAGGAGGTCGGGCTCGGGGCTCCCCGTCCGTCCGTCTGTCCGTCTGGGGAGGCGAGGGAGGCGACCGGCCACCCATGCCGCTAAGTGCTCGTGGATCGATCACGCTGTTGGGTGGTGTCCCTCGCGCCAAATTCCCCCTGACCCTGGCGTTCAACGCGTCGGCGTTCATTCCGTGCTTCGACTCCTTGCTCTTCCTTCTCACTTTCAGCTTAACAGTACAGTGATTCCGTTTAAGTGATGAAGGGTGATGCCGGTCGACTGCGAAGCGGCCCCGCACGGCATCAGAAACCTACTGCGCTAACAACACCTGACGCACTAACGCTAAAGTACGTGACGATGAAGCCCGTGCTGTTGTTGCCGAAATAATGACCGCGCCGCCGATCTTGCAGTTCTATATCGAATATTCCAATGACTGCCACTGAATCCGCGGACGATCTCGAAATTCACGACCATTTCAAACTTCGACTACAGACCTATAAGACATGGGCCCATCTGATATCAAGGAAGAGCGTGAGTTGTACTAGACGGACAAAAACCTTCAGCGATGTCAAGGGTGAATACGTGTTTAGTGCGGAGAAATCCTCATCGACAGCTTCAAATCGGATATCAGCAACGATTTCACACTGATGATCAACTGGCTGGCCATCGCCAGCGAAGAGGTGACCCCACTGAAGTCTCTTTTCACTCGAATTTTCCACGGGAAACACGGTATTGATTACAGAGCCGCCTACTAGTCGAGTCCAGCTGTTGCGCAAACGAAACCATGGAGCTGGACATGGCCCTCGATATGCTCTTTCGAATGGGAGTCCCTAACAAGTCGATGAAAGGTCTGTTCTGGCAGGCCATTTTGGAAGATCTGTTATTACGACTTGAAAAGTACGGAGTACATAACGAGAGGGTACTGTACCACAACCTCGTGGTAGGACCCCTTGATCTGCCAGGGATGAAGGAGTGTCTAGCGAGACAGTTTACCCCTTGTCGAGGTAAATCCAACCAGGGAAGGGTTTCAGGCGTATGTTTGAACGACGAAAATGAATACCACTGAGAGCCTCGTCTCCTATAAAATAGTAGAAAAATATGCCCCATTATTGCAAAGCCCTTGAACCTACGAGTTAAGGACCCTGATGGTTTCCTATGGAGTCGCACAGTCGCTCATCGCTATACCTTCCAACATCGAATATGCAGAAAAAAGCGAAAATACTGCAAGACAAGGATTCGAACACCTGACCCCGCCTTTAAAGCAGTATTTTTGCCTTTATTGCTTATTCGATGTTGCGAAACTATTGCGCTGTGAGGCTGTGCGAATTGCAGCAGTGTTCATTTTTGTCATTAATACATACACTTGCGACCAATTCCTGTTAAGAATTAAGTTGTATCTCATGTAACTTGTCACAGGTGATCTGGGGCCGGATTCATCAAAGGGTTACGTAACTTTAACGGAGAATTGTAAGCGAAAAGCTCAGATAATGCGGCCTTTCAAGTGATATGGTGAGCGCCGGGTTATCTGAGCTTCTCACTCACAATTCTCCGTTAAAGTTACGTAAGCCGTTGGTGAATCCGGCCCCTGGAAGCATCTCGGGGACTATTCTCACAGAAGTACAGGCTCGTCCCACCGATGTTCAATATCATGACTGTACGCCCCATCAAACCCGCTCCCCTCAGAGGCCCATTTTTCTACAGGATCTATCCTAGTGGGATGATGGGGCACCACTGGAAACATGAAACACACTCGAACAGTATGGCCTCTTATCGCTTCTAAATTGCAAAAAGATACCTCTCTTATGTTTGCACATTGTGTCCCATTGTGAAATCGCTTATTTTCCATTGGCCACCAATGTCAGTCAGATGCAGTGAAGACTGGAACTGCCTCCCGTCTTCCCCCCCCCCCCCCCCCCCCCTCCCGTCAACCGGTAGGATAGATCCTCCCTACACTTCAATCTCTAGAGAGACACTCTTTTCACAGTCAGGGTTCAGTTGCCATTAGGACTCTTTCCTCCGCATGGTTCACCCTTTTGGTGACCAGCCGACTACTCTCCAGCCCCTGATGGTAGATGTCCACTCGCGGAAGATCGGCTCCCTCAGGAGCCATTCCGTGGCTGTGTTGGGGCTTCTTGTCTCCTTAAGGCACGTTCATACTTAACGAACGACCTGACGCAAGGCGACAAGCGCCGTCCATTTCATGCGAATTGATTCGTCCGGCGATTCGCCAGATGCGATGGCCGAAGACATCCGCCAACCCTCGTTTCAGGACCGACTCTAGACGCGTTTCGCGAGCTGATCGCTGTGCTATGTGGCGGCACACGCGGACGAGTGCCACATCTCGACTTTCTAGCGAATTTCACTGAGGTTAGTTCTCGCTGCCGAAGATTTTCACGTCGCTTCGGTCGAATATTGCCTTGACCGCGTTCGCCGGGACTTTTTTGTGCTGTCGAAGGTTGGGAATGCACCACTGACGAGGTTTCCTCGCGAGACCCACATGTAAACCGGTTCGAGTGCCGAATGCTTGGAATTGGTTGAGGGTACGTTTGTAATACGGTAGTGGAAAGGGCTACGGAGGAGTTTTGCCCCCCCCCCCCTTGATTTACAGGAGTCCTTTTTAAAGTGGCCGTGGCTTTACTTCTCTTATCGTTTGGTGCATCTTATGCTCAAGGCACAGATATCGATTCTAAGCGACGCAGAAGGCACCGTTTATACTCCGACATCGGGCAATGCGATGCCGTTTATAGCTGCCAAATTGGTCGAGCGACGAGATCGATCGTTTTGGCCACTACACACGTCATCGCATTTGCGTTGAAAGTATAAACGGGCCTAATCAATACTGGTGGTTTGGCGTGTTCGTTCCTATAAAAATGCCGTGATATCCAGATTTCTCCCACGTCTCTTCGATCGTGCACAATTCTGAGCGATTCAACGCCCCTTATGGTCCTAAAGGACAGCAGAGAAAATATTTCGGCACTATTGTACTTTACGGACTCCAGAGGACGAGGAGAGGTCGGAAAAAAAATTCGCCCAAACTTCGCCCAGGGGGTTTTTTTGGGGTGCTGATCACGAATCTGACATCCGTTTTTAAAATTTCGGCCGATTACGGTATGTTACGGTAGGTACCGGTGACTAAGGCTGCCAAGGTCATGGTCACCGATTGCGTGCAATCCCATCCTTCTAAGCCATTCCTGGAAATCGGCTGCGTCCATGTTTAGCTTGTCAAAGACGTCCTTCGCCTGAAGTCGGGCAGTTCTTCCTGGTGGCGGTTGTGGAACAGTGCTTGGACTGCCATGATGCTTAGATTGCTATCTCTCGATTAAGCCTTCGCCTATCGAAGAGTTTCCCGCAAAAATGGTTTCTCACTAATTTGCGAATTCTCAGGCGGTGGCTGCCGGACTGCCTGCATGCTGTGCTCACTCGTAGCGCCACAGATAACCCTTATAGCCGAAGTTTGGGCGAGATCGGTGACCATGACCTTGGCAGCCTTAGTCACCCGCACCTACCGTAACCTACCGTACTGCAGCGTAAAACGAAAAACGGATGTCAGATTCGTGATCAGCACCCCAAATAACCCCCATAGGCGACGTTTGGGCGAAATCGGTGATTATGCCCTCGACAGCCTTAGTCACCGGTACCTAACGTAACCTACCGTAATCGGCCGAAATTTTAAAAACGGATGTCAGATTCGTGATCAGCATCCCAAATAACCCCCCTGGGCGAAGTTTGGGCGAATTTTTTTTTTTTGACCTCTCCCCGTTCTCTGGAGTCCGTAAAGTACAATAGTGCCAATATTTCGCCACTAGTTAAAAGTTCCGACTCCACCGACAAAACTTCGGTCGAATAAATTTTTTTCGCTGAAACTTTGTCCGGGGAGTTATTTGGGGTGCTGATCACAAATCTGACATCCTTTTTTCACGATCCGGTCGGAGACCACCCATACCGTTAACAAGGGTGGTCAAGGCAGAGTCACCGATTTCGCTGAAACTTTGTGTAGGGGGGAGGGGGTTATTTGAGGTGCTGATCACGAATCTGACATTCGTTCCATAAGCGTCAATGTCTTATAAATGATTTCTCACCTTGAAAGAAAAGCTGGAACGACCAACCTCCACCTGCCGTCACCGGCAGAAACTTTAAGAATGTAATCCTGTGCCTTCCCGTATCTATATTATCCATCCAAATTATGAAAAACGGATGTCAGATTTGTAATCAGCACCACAAATAACCCTCCTGGACGAGATTTCAGCGAAGTCGGTGACCCTGCTTGGACCACTCTTGTTAACGGCATGGGTGGTCCCCAACCGAATCGTGAAAAACGGATGTCAGATTCGTGATCAGCACCCCAAATAACCCCCTAGACCAAGTTTCAGCGAATTTTTTTCGAAAATTCCCGCGCTCCATCGCCAAGCGCGATCTCTAAGCAGAGATGGCGCAGACAGCATAAGGTCAGTGGCCGGTAACTCAGGTCGGGAGATCACTGGTACTGTCTCTAACGTCTTTCATTTCGATGACTCTTTCCACAGGTCATGCAAGGACAAGAATCCTGGGGCCGAATTCATCAACGACTTACGTAACTTCTTACGATAAGCTTACAATTCTCCGTTAAAGTTACGTAAGTCGTTGATGAATCCGGTCCCTGGTGGTCAATGCTAGAAGGAGAGGACGACCCTCAGTGACGGCTCCGGCCCTTTTCCAGGAGAACACCACGCCTTTCCCGCATTTCTCTTGGACTGTAATATCGTTCAGCACCAAATGGAGCTCTCAAGCAAATTCTGGGAGTGATTGATGAGACAAAACACCTTGCGAGCCATGTTGAGGCGTCTGGATCGTCTGCAAGCCTGGCTTCGACCAGCTCTGCAGCTTAATATGCCTCTAAGACATCACGTAGAAGTAGAATGCGTGGCGCAAACCAAAGGAGCTGACTTAGGCCGAGTCGGAGGCCTTTGCCCTTGGTTTCATCGCGAAAACCGCAGCTGGTCCCCGACTGCCCGTGTCGGCGGCCGGTGGCGGGGACGGAGTGACGCAGCGTGGTCGGCGCGGGAGCTTTGAAAACGCGCTCCACGGCGAATTTCAAAACCACTCGCAAATCGCTGTGGAAGTCGATTGTTGCGAGAATTCATAGAGGATTTGCAGGCGAGTCGATTTTCCGATAAAACGGCCGCCGACGTGATTGTAAAGCTGGTGACGGACATCTTCAAGCTGTCCGGCAATGCTACATCGGCGATGGATTCCCAAACTACTTGCTCAGGCTCAAGTGAGCGCTCGTTTCTCTTTCTCTTGATCGTTTTCGCTGTGTAACAGTAGTTATTCTGCTTTGTAGTTTCGTATTTTCCGATTCAGTAGCTACTGAAAGAAGTTATCTTTTTTGTTTCAGCCTAGACACCTTATTTTGCTATTTTCTCACACCTTTGCTTAAAAATCGCCTGATACGGCGATCTAATAAAGACACCAATAGGTGGCAGCTTATTTTGGTCATCTCATGTCCTTCGATCAGTGCGGAAAAGTTTTGATAAACTTACAACCGGAAAGAACCCGTCTAAGTTTTCCACCGTAATTTCGCAGTGAAATTCAGGGAAATCATTACGGGGCCACGCAGTTGCCTATCCCTTTGTTAATCACTCGCTGCAGTTAGTGATATTTGCGTGCTTGTCTGTCGCAAATAGGGTAGGGGGGGGGGTGTGAGGAGGGGTTTCTGATGAGCAGAAAATCCCATAAAGCCTCGTTAATGTCCCTCATCCCTGGCTCCAACGTATAGACTGTAGTAAGGGTGCTCACTGGGCGATAAAAACCAGGTTCGAATCGCGCAGCTGTGGGCGTTGCGCACCGGACAACTCGGACGGTTTTTTTTCGGTTGTAAGTGTATCGGCGAGTGTGCGGAAAACTTGAAAGTAAACGAATTTAGGCAAGAATAAACGACATCAGCCTAACTTGATATTAAAAAGAAAAGCGAACGAGCAGATAGAAACGATGGAAGAGAACTGATTTGGCCACTGCAATCAACTTAAACTGCGAGCCTACCTGAAGGGAAGTGCGTGGGGTCAGAGGCACTTATTCAGTCATTTTGGTACGGAAAAATTGAAAATGAGGTGTTCTACAAAGATTACGCACTGATCTGCCCAACTAGAGGGCTTTTCTCTGGATTTTCCTATTCGAAGGAGGCTGTCCTATTTGTCGCTTCGCTTTACTAGCTGTACCTCTCTCTCCGATTCGTTCGAAAGCTACTTCTACATGGACAAACGCGAGTGCAATCCTTGCATCTTTCTAGAGTTTCAGCCCCACATCCAGTTCTCGAGCGCCCATTAACTTCCTCCGGACAAATTCAACAGAGCTGATACGACATAAGAGGGGGGAGGGGGCGAGCCTCCCAACTGAGATTGGTCTTCCCAAACTGCGACTTACCGAAATGTGATTTAATCTCTTGTTCGTGTTTGTATTTGTCTGTAAAGATTCAAAGCGGTTATAGCACTACAAAATTCGTACATTGATAGTGCCTTTTTCATTTTTTTTTGTTTTTGTTTTCCGTAATGCTACCCTCGTTGATCAGCATGACAATGCTTTTTTGTGCATATTTGCATTTTAAAGTGTTACGTTTTTATATTCTATGGACTTTAGTTTATCCTGTTATGTCTCCTCGAAGAAAAAGTGCACTTTTTGAAAGTGTTCAAACTCAAATCGCTTTGATACCCTTTATACTCGGTCGCTTACTAATAACCTTAAGAACGGCGTTGCATCTGAGGTTTAGTATCGCTCTGGGCACATAAGAAGTACTGAATCGTCCGTAGTTGTTCAGTGTAGCTTTTGGAACAGCGCCACGCTCCCTGTTAATGGACCCTCCCTTAAAATTGATATTAAGCCTCTTGCGGTACTCGTAAATTTGATTACGAGTGGTTAATTTTTCTTCAATTTTTGCTTGAAAGATGAATCCATCTTGGAGAATGGGTCATGAAAAGGGAATATGGGGTCTGTTAGCACTTGTTAGAGGTACTCAGACGGTCATGAATGAAGAGTGTTAGGTCGCTTCTGGATTGGGTATGCGTTCCACTTATATTTGATATCAAAGAGAGACACTGAGAATCTAGTATCTATCCCGCACGGTACCTTACGCTGCCGATCCATAGAAAATTCCGTAGTATTCATTTCTTATGAGACTTCATTAGAAGTGAAGTATTGTGATCGGCAAGGAGCGAAGTCTGAAGCATACTTCTAACCTTGTGTATTTATCATGCGCAAAGGCTTGTTTACCATCATCCTGAAAATTCGTGCTTTTCTCCCAAAAGCAACTCTGGTTGCAATAATGCTGTCTCGGGAGCGTAATGGAGCCACACGTTTCATTTAGCAAGCATGCTAGTGTCAGCACCTTTTGGCTTCCTACGCAGCAAACAATATAGACGAAATATATTTTTGAAGTTGTTTCCAATTTCATGCCCCTTTATTGATTTAAATATATTTCTGGATTAATCGGTATTCACAAGCATAAGCGAAGCTGTGGAAAAATCAGTGAAAATCCTTTAGACATATTACCCAATTATCGTCTGACGGTTTGGTTATAGAGCCGTTAGTTCTCACCGAAAATGGGAGGCCTCGCTAATCTCACTACTGGCAAGACAGGAAAATTAGTACAATTCAGGGAAGTAATATCATTATCAGTTTAGCTTCTGATCTTCCTTACACTTTCCCAAAGTGCAGAATGCTTGGCGCGCTCCCTGGAGTAGCGGTCTTATCTTCAAGCAACAGAAAGCCAACAGTGATTGTTTTCAACGGTTCTGACAAATGAAGAATGTCTGTTGATGTTGGCTAGTGCGCGGATTCTGTGCCCTTGAATTTTGAATAAAATTTTTGATTAAATGTAAATTTTTGGGTATTCTATCTCTTGAATTTTGAGTAAAAGTCTATGGGATATCTGTTAAAGTAGGGGTTTCTGAGTTTTCATTGCATGTCTAGAAAGAACCCAAATGGGCTTTAATGCTAGACGCTACGTAGAAAGCATGAGGTAAACACGATCTGACTGGCATATTTACCCTTCAAAAATGCACCATTCAGTGTCAGTAGCTAGCTCGTTGAGACACATCCGCGCTACTTTTCCTGGTCTAGTGCCTTGTTGCTGTCCTTCGTGCCGACGGAGGGCTGAAATCGATCGCGAACTAGTCGTTGCTGTTTAAATTACACGATATCTCTTCAAGGAGGATCGTATGTAACGCATTCGTAATTGGCAGAGGGGAAGGCATTGGCGTAGCCATACGGCATCGGCAAAAATCAATGGATGAGCGCAAAGGGCTATTTTCTTCAAATATCGCTTCCTAGGGCGCGTGTAGCGCATTCGGAGGCGCGACTGTCGCGTGCACCCGATACCAGGTTCCTGGTTCGGATTTCCCGCCCAGGCCAACCAAGCCCTCCATCCCTCCGGGTCGGTGAATTGGTACCAGACTTGTCTGGGAAGGATAAAGCGCTGACCGCATTCATGTCACCTCCACGATATCCCGTAGAAGTAGAATGCGCTGGCGCATCCCAGAAGGGATTTATCCTTTTATCCTTTATCGCTTCCTATTGTTTTCGCCACCTTTCATTACCTTCTTATTCGTACCATATGTTTAGCAGTAGAGGATCTCAGGCTTGTGTCTGAACGGCTAGAATGAATACCACTTCGCAAATTTTCACCCCTCATATAGAAGAAAAGCAGTTCCATTTTTGCAAAGTCCTCAGACCTACCCATCTAGAGGCTTGAAATTTTACTATGATTTTGCACAGTCGCATAAGGCAATATACCTTTCAAACATCAAATATGCAACCAAGCAACAATACTGCCTCATAGGGGTGCAGGCGTGTATTCGATTCACTGACTTTGTATTTTTTTCTGCATGTCGGGAAGGTATTGTATAGTCAGACAATGTGATTTCATAGTAATCTTTTAGGGGCCCCTTGCTTGGCAGGTTTATGGATTTGACAAAATGGAGCAGACTTTTCTACTAACTGAAAATTGAAGATTCTCGCAGTTGTATTCATACTGATCCTTCAAACATACACCTGACAATCAGACCATTCCCTGTATGACAATTGATTTCTTGTCAAATTTTTTTCAATTTTTCCTCCTTCATGACTGAACCCGAAAGGTTTCGTCACTCCACATTTCTATTTTTCTCCGCCGTTTTTTTTTTGTGGTAAAGTAGACGCATTCCTTCTCCACCCTTCATCTTAAGCCATATGAGCTCTTCCAGCAGGCATATCGTCACCAGAAGTCATACGAAATGCCGATCTGCATCAGCCGGTGAACCATATAAACGAGGTGGATTGCGTCAGCTTGAAGATGGACCCGCCTGCGGCTCCGGTGGCTGACGACGAGAACGACGAGAATCGACCCATCAATCTAGCACACTGTGAAGAGCCGTCGGTGTCTAATGCATTCCAAGGAGTTCCAAGGTAGCTGTTTGCTGTGTTAATCCGTTGGTTGCTTTCACTCTATTTCAGGGCATTTTGTCAGTTCTTTCTTCTTTCAGCCTTTATCTAGTTCGAAAATTTCTGTTTTTTTTTGTTTATTTTCTTGCAATGATAGGATTTTTACATCCTTATAAATTTGTTCGCTTGTCCTTCTGAGAGATGGGACCCTTTGGCATGTCGTTATTTATTCCAAATTTTGGACCACAAAGTCATAGAGAGCAGACGGAAGCTTTTTAGAGGTTGCTTACGGCTACTTTTATCTTACAAGCTTAACAGTGGTCGAAGTAAATTCTACTCAGTTTCGTAAAAACAGGTTATTTTGGATGGAAACCCTAGATTTTTTGTATGTGCCATTTCTACGTTAAACTGCATATTTTCAAAGCAAACTGGACACTTTCCAAAATAAAAACAAATGTCTTCAACAAAAAGTTATACTCAAAATGAAAAATAAATAAATAAACACAAGTTCAAATTAGGCCCTCTCCAAGCAAATCATGATACGTTTTCGATTTAAAAATCGCTTTGAATATTCTAAATCTGCCCACCTCGAAAATGTTTTAAAATATTTTAGTTTTTTAGGAAAAGGTGTCTAATTGAAAGTATGCCGTAGAGATATGAGTATTCTCCCCTCAATTGTTTTTGTTGTAGCCTTGAATAGTGATCATCTCCGCATACACGGAGTTGTTGCTGTCAACTAAATGGAAATCGCGCGGCGTTTTAAGCGAATGCAATGTCTTCTTACGGCAAACTAAACATTTGCTGCTCTTCTATACTTTAAGCTCTGACCATTTCGATACTAAAAGAATAAAGATGTCAAAAATTTCAAATACTGTGTTCACTTTTTCGGGCGGATGAATTATAAATTTAGAAGAAGTCGAAAGGGTATCACCTGTATCACCTTTCGTCCCGCTGATCATCGAATTGCTCGAGCGGGTGCCAGCAGCGTCTCCATTCGTCCCTGTCGCGTGCCAGAGTGGTCCAATGGATCCTCCTCGCTTGAGGGACACGAAGAGCGTCATATCGGTCGTTCAGGGCTTTAACGATGAAGTCCGACCAACGCGTTGGTGGGCGTCCTGGTGTTCTTTTGACATCCCACGGAATCCAGTCGGTGATGGCTCTCGTCCAGCGGGTGTCTGCGAAGCGCATTACGTGGCCGGCCGACCTAATTTTCGACAACTTGGCCCACGCGACAGCGTCTCTGATCTTCGAACGTCGGCGAAGCTCGGAACTCCGTAGGCCTTCTCTCACTTGCGTGAGTCATGTCACTCCGAGCATCGTCCTCTCGATTCCACGCTGCGCGAAGCTGATCGCGTGTTCATCCTGCTTTCGTATAGCCCAGGTCTCTGAGGCGTATGCTAGGGCAGGAAGAACAGTGGAGTCGAATAGGCGGGCACGGAGTCGGACGTTCTTCGCCTTCTTCACGACTTCTTCGACGCCCTTGAAAGCTCCCCAAGCCGCTCGTTTCCTCCTGCTCAGCTCCGGCGCTAGATCGTTGGCCATGTTGACTTCGCGACCCAGATACACGTAGCTGGAGCATTCGGAGATGTTCGTTCCGTTGAGCGAGAATTGGGCATCAGAAACCCATCCGTTCCTCATGAAACGAAGAAGAGGTGAAAAGAAGAAGTGAAAGGGTAGCACATTTTTTTGGAACAAAAGTTTATTTTCTACCTTTTTAGAGAATCACTTCTTCAATGCATAACACGTTTGTTTTTAATTTGAAGACGTTTAACGTGGTTTTGAAAGTGTGCAATTTGTTTTGAAAAGCGTCAAGTTTGATGTAAAATGATAGTAATGCAAGGTTGTGCGTGAACTTCATTCAGTAGTACTGTTTGTGTTCTTTTTTCAAACTCTCTGTACACTGTCACAATGATGTTTTGTTGCGATCAAAGCTTCTAGCGCCAGGCGGGACTCGAACCCGGACCTCTCTCTGACCGGGCAGGAATGCTCTACGCCTTTACACCACCGGCGCCGTTTGATCGAACGCAACATCCAACATTACCGCCCGGTCAGAGGAAGGTGCGGATTCGAGTCCTGCCTGGCGCTAGAAGTTTTGATGGCAACAAAACATCATTGTAACAGCTTACTACCTCGATACCAGCCACTTGAAGCTTAAAAAAACTGATTTGAATTGTTTCTATCAAGACCATCGGCTTAATTGGTTCTATGCTGATATCGGCAGCCAACTCATCCCGGATACGGGTGGGTGCTGATCGGTCCCACGAGGTGTGGATATTGCGTTCGATCAAACGGCGCCGGTGGTTAAAGGCGTAGAGCATTCCCATTCGGTCAGAGGGAGGTGCGGATTCGCGCCCTGCCTGGCGCTAGAAGTTTTGATCGCAACAAAACATCATTGTGACAGCTTACTACCTCGATAACAGCCACTTGAGGCTTAAAGAAACTGATTTGAATTGTCTCTCAACACTCTTGTATGACTACCATTCTTTCTCTTAATGTCAAAGCGACTTTGACCATCACACTTATCCAAATGTCGGCTGTTTTCCACCATTTTCATGCGTTCTCTGCATTTACCCTCCGAAGAGGAACTTTGAACGGCTTTTTGCTACCCTTTACCGAGCCCGAAAGATACTGCTATAAAACGTCTGGCTCTTGATGCTCAACTTCATTCTAAACCCCGAAATAAAAGCACATAGAGTGCGTTCAAACTCCGTTTATGCATAGCGTAGAAATTCTAAATGGAGGAAAGACAGGTGAAGGAGAGGAAATTAAGCGGGTTTAAGTTGACTAAGCTGCTGTTTTGATGTGCACATAATTCTTACCCTCATGCTACAACAGTCTTTCATAGCATATTTTAAAGAGCAAGAATGTGAAAGGAAATCTTCCGGTAGGTTCGTTGTTGTGGTCGCTCATGTGTGGTCGATTAATAGTGTAGATTTTTTTGAACTTTTGCGACAGAAAATGCACGATTTCCTGGGTAATGCGCTGAAAACCTCACTGTGGACAGCCGTTTCGATCAACAATTATTCTTCAGAGGCTTCGAGCTGGAACCGTGGTTTTAAGTTGTGTCTAAGATATGAGAAGGCACTAAAGGAGAACTTTCTTGATTAAAACATCCTAACATTTGTGGGAATATGAGGGAGACCACGCTTCAACTTTACTAAAAGCTCACCAAACATCCGTATGTTTGCCATTAGTTAGGTTTTGTACCATGGGTGCGAGTGATGAAAGGTATAGGAGACCGACTGATTTTTAATATAATTGATGATTCTCTGGGGTTGCTCCCTGCGCAAATAGACTGCTCAACAGATGGCGCCGCATATACTGAATCCCCAGCTACCTTCTTCTTGATGTCAGTGACTTATTCTGTGTCGAAAAATTGTTGCGAAGTCAGTTTCTTTTTTAGCGTGCCATCTGAAAAACCTCCCAGTGACAGCTCTGCGATGAAGCCGGTCACATCCACGAAACCGAAGAGAGGTACCAATAGTTCAATCTCGTGTGTCTATAGGATTTTTACAAAGCTTCCTATTCAGACATCTATGCGATTAGGAACAGAAGAGCCGGGAAAGTGGGCACGCATACTGCTTCAGGTAATTTTCTAAGCCGTTATTTAGTCTGATTTTAGCCTATTTTTATAATAGCCTTTGCAATCTCAAGGCGAGTGTTTCGTCTGCGGCAAAAGTGATGGAGATCTAAAGCACTGTGGGAAGAAGTACTCACCGAGCAGTTTTTGCTCGACGAAGTTTCACGAAAAGTGCATAGAGGTCAGTTCGCTTATATGGTCTACTAGGTGAGCTATCTTAGAGGTAGTTGGATGGATATTAATTGCAATCAAAACTCTAGCGCTAGGTGAGTGTTGAACCCCCACTCTCAGCTTTCCTGGTTGCTAGCTCATGGGTGAGGGACGTTTTGCCTGAAAGCGGCGCGGGCAAAGACGCGGGACAGTGCCTGCGAAGCCATTTAGCGTCGACTGGCGCCGTGACACCCACCGCTTCGCACTCAGCCAGACAACCCTCGCCGCAGAGGCGATGCTGACACAGCCAACTACAGGAGCCTGTAGGTCGACCAGATTTGGTGTGATTACAGTCGATAGAGGGATAGGAGGCTCAGACGGCTTGCACTAGCAGTCCAGAAATTGGGATTGATCTGAACCCTACCATCTCCTATATCAGAATTTCGAGCTCTACCGAATGAGCCAGGAAAGAATCTCGCCTCAATAACACAACAATTTTTTTCAGGCGCTGCTTAACTCTCGTTAAATATCAGTTTTTATTTATATCACGATTAATAGCGAGGCATGGTTCCATACTAGTGATGTAAACCCTACCATCTGCTGTACTAGAATTTCGAGCTCTATCAAATGATCCAGAAAGGAACCCAGCCTGAATAACCCTTAAAGCGCATTTTTTCAGGCGTTGTTTAATTGTAGCTAAATATCGGTTTTTATTCACAAATATCATGAATAAATGCGAGACTTGCTTCCAGGCGAAAATTGCACAAGGATTCCAATTAGATAGATGAGAGATCTTTTAACAAATTTCAAAGCGTTAGTTTCAACATGGCATCTCTTTAGCATTTCGTAATCGACTTTTCCATGGAACTTTATAATGCCCACACCATATATTTCGAAAAGAACATTGAATAGGTGGTTCATCAAATCTAAAGTTCACCGAGAATAAATTTCATCACGCAATACTTCAAATTGCTCGTCCAGTCGTTTGTGGCTTCTAGCAGTATTTTGACCTCACGCTCCACACGCAGTGTGCCTGCATAGCCAATGCCTCATTCACCAATTAACGAGTTAGGAAACACCCTTGAAATGATTTGAAACAACTAGTGTACTTCGGTGTTCATAGGAGATCCGCTGACTATCAAATTGAACTCGTTGGGCAATTTCAGACTGTGAACAGGCTCTACGCAATGAAGGATCATAATGTCGTTTTCAAAAAGGTTGAGCACTTGGGGTGCTCTTACACTCTTGTTAGAAAGTCTCTCGTTTATCTAGTTATATTCCTCACGTAATTTCTGGCCTGGAGGCATGCCTCGCAATCAATTCTGATATAAATAAACACTGATATTTAACGAAAATAAACAACGCCTAAAAGCCGACTTGAGTTTTTTAGACAGGATAATTTCTAGTTCATTCGATAGAGATCGAAATTCTAGTACAGGAGATGGTAGAGTTCACACCACTAGGTTGGAAGCATGCCTCTTAGTTAATTCTGATATAAATAAAGATAAATAAAGACTAGTATTTAACGAAAGTTAAACAACGCCTGAAAAAAATAGTTGTAGGGATTATTGAGGCGACATTCTTTCCTGGCTCATTCGATAGAGCTCGAAATTCTAATAGAGGAGATGGTAGGGTTCAGATCAATCTCAATTTCTGGACTGCCAATGCAAGCCGTCTGGGCCTCCTATCCCTCTATCGATTGTAATCACACCAAATCTGGTTGGCTTACAGGCTCCCGTGGTTGGCTGGGTCAGCATCGCCTCCGCGGCGAGGGCTGCCTGGCTGAGCGCGGAGCGGCGGGTGTCACTGCGCGAGTCGATGCTAATTGGCTCCGCAGGCACTGTTTCTCGTCTTTGCCCGCGCCGCTTTCAGGTAGAACGTCCCCCTCCCCTAGCTCATTATACGGTCAGCGCTGTTTGTTCGAACGCTACAAGCAGCTCTGGAGGTGTGATAGGGCAGCATCCTACCCGTGTGCGGGTTCGAGTCCCGCCTGACCTAAGACTGTTGATTGCAACTGAACATTTATCCAACGTCTTTAACTTCTATAGGAGCCGTTCTAGCTCATTTGAACAGGTACAGCAATGTCTTATGAGTAGCTGGGTTATGGTACTTCAGAATGAAGTACACACCCAGCCATAAACAGTGTTTCTAGCAGTTTTTGAGAGAGAACGCTTTAGTCCTACAATGCTGCCGAGTATAACGTCGACTGTCTCCGGAAAATCGTTGATGAGACGATATGTCCGCTGCATTTCTGCTCCACATGCTATTTGGAACGATGGAAGACAACCGCGGTTCGAGGTTGGTGATTAGTATGGCCTGATTAGGCTCTATGTTGTTAAATTATACTTCGCTATGCTCCAGGGAAGCTCATAGAGTGCGACTCGTGCTTTCGAGCTTTCCACGAGCAGTGTTGTCCGGCCGGATTTGAACTCTATGACGATATTGTACCGGCAAGGACGAAGGAAGGAGCTGAAGCTGAGGTAAGCTGCCGTTACGACTCCACGCTATATGACGGGACCAAGATGGCTTTAGAGCAACCTTGTCATGCTTTCAGGTGAAGCAGACGTTCACTAGATGTCACTCGCACTGCGACTTCGACTCTATTCCCCTAGTAGCCAACAAGCGATCTCATTTACCGTTTTGTTGTGAATGTGAAAATACCGGTAAGGGTCATTGTGCTTCTTCTTCTAATCGTTCCCAACACCTCCTTTATAGATCCCCCGCAATCCCTAGGTGAAGATCCGTTAGTGAAGTGCTCACGATGCGTCAGATCCTTCCACGAGGGCTGCTTGACGTTGAATTGCCTGGACATGCACAATGCGAATCCACACCCATTGTGTGAGTCGTGTATACTGGGCGAGACGCTACGAATCGGACAGCCAGTGATTGCCAAGTTTAGGATTTCGTGAGTTTTTCGGGTTTTTGATGGAAAATGGGTGACGTTCTTATAGAACCCTCACTTCGTATTGGTGTTCATGCTTACTTCTGCCTCTCAATTTTGAACGTTTTTGAAGAAATTATCAGGATTTTATTAAAGAAGATGAGGATGGCTCCCTTTTCTAGACTTGCGTCGGAGACTGTTAAACGACCATGAACATCAACAGCACTCACAAGGAAAGGTCTGAAGCATATGTCTCAACGGGGAGAGCGAGTCATATAGGGAGGATCCTCACCGCTCAATTAGTATAAAAATGTGTTTATTTTTTTTGCCAAGTCGTTAAACCCAAGGAGTAGGGGGTCCTTGAGGTCGCAGTGGAATACGGCGCATCACGAGTTTGGGGGTCTTGTTTGCCCGCGATGCCTCTCCCGGCAAGCGGCTCGGAGCGCATTTGGAGTGGGGTTGTTTCGTATGAGGAAGGACGAAGGTTTTGTTCTTGTGCACTGCTGCATTCTTGCCTTTCAACTGACTGGTTGAAGTTTGGGGATTCGACGTCTATACCATTTTCAGACGCTTTCTTCGCATTTTCTAGCTAGCTGTACGCTGCCCGTATTGTGCCCAGTGGTGCTCTATGCACTTTGTACCTGTGTATCACTGATGTTGAACATTTCTACACCATCATGTTGAATACCACAGCGTTCAGCTGGAAAATTAGGCATAAAAACGTCTGAAAATGGTATGGACGTCAGAATCCCACAAATCTGAACCAGTCAGTCGAAATGCAAGAATGCAGAAGGGCACGAGAGCCAAACTCCCGACCTTCCTCGCATGAAGCAACCCCACTTCCACGGCGCTCCGAGCCGTTTGCCGGCAGAGACATCGCGGGCATACAATACCCCAAACTCGTGATGCGCCGTATCCCATTGTGACCCCAACTCATTGGGTTTAATGACTTGGCAGAAAAATAAGCGCATTTTCAAGCCAATTGAGGGATGAGGATTCTCCCTATATGACTCGCTCCCCCCGTTCAGACATACGGCTCAGACCCTTGCCTTGTCAGTCAACTCTACCTTTTGTCAGAGACTGCTATGCTAAAGCGATTAGGTCCATTCATAACCCCATGGATAGCCGTGCAATGCGCACGAATGAACTGGCGCCGTTAACGCAGATTATTTATTTATTTATTTATTTATCAGACATGAACATAGTCATCCATTACATAAGTAATGACAGAAAAACAAATACTAGGTCACACAAACTACAACAAACATAAAATTAAACACAGTACGTTTAACATAACTTTTTACGTACCATTAATGACTTGAACGAACTCACGGACATGTTTATGATATTCTCATTCTCACCTAATAATAAATTCAAGTCCTTAAGATTTCTGTAAGTAAGGAAGTTTGATCTCGCCTGCGATTTTGGAACAGGAAGGTAAAGCCTTAGGTTCCCTCTCCTATTCGTAGTCAGAGGTGCACCAAAAAATATCGTGGGATCTATTGAAATTTTATTTGTAAGAAATTAATCACCGAGATTAATCACCGAGTTGATCGAATCGCCTTCACTTTACTATGCAGTCACGACGTTAATCGATTTCCTGTTGTCTTGACCATTGTCATTATTAACGGGGTAATGACGGCATCAGGCGCTGTGCTCTTTGGAGGGGGAGTGGGTGAAGGAGCCGATCAAAATGGCTTTTGTATAGACTTTTTACCCTCTCATCGCTCACTTCGATCCCGTTTTCAATAATTTTCTGGCAAATTACTGTCGGTGTATATTTGTGTGCCTTTCGCGGTTGTTCTGGTGGATCCTTTATTTCCGCGTGGCTTTACCTTCTGATGGACTGGTATTGTTAGAACTCCTGAACGTGAGCAAGTATTAGAGCTGCGATCTACTCCGTTAAACGCCCATCCAGAACACACGAACAGAAACCCCATTTGAAGAAAGATAAACTCACGTTTGATCCACCTAAAGCGTGATTTCGCAAGTCTCTTAGTACGACTGGGCTAGTCCAACTCACCAGACAAGGACGTAATTTCTAAGCTAAATATAACGACCTGCGCATACACTGTTCTCATTCTCCAGCTAGCATTTTGGCCCAAACGGCAGAAAGAATTCCTAAAATGATATCGCCAAGAGCTTGCGTTAATCACGCATTCGTGATTAACGCAAGCTCTTGGCGATATCATTTTAGGATTTCTTGCGAGAAATGCTTCCTACGCCTTTTGTGGTGAAATTTCCGTTTCTACCGCGAAATCTTGCACTCAAAGTCATAACCATTACGTGCTCAGCAGCTCTTTGCTTTCCTAGAGGTGTTTCAACGTTATCGCACTATTTACTAGTGGATCAAATGTGGGTTTATCTTTCTTTTTTCTCGAACGGACGCTTTGCATGATGTTCTCCCTACGAAAACGAAACCGCTAGAGTGTGGATGGGCGTTTGGTGGGCTAATTCGCACCTTTAACATTTTTACTTCGCCCAGGCCTCTTAAGAAGACGAGCGCGTCGGAATGTAAGCACATCTGGAAATAAAAGATCAACCATAACTACCTTGAAAGGCACACAAACGTATAATGACAACAATTATTACGAAATCCGAGGTTCTATGGAAAGAGAAGCTGGAGGCTCTCCGGCAAAAGTTGCAGGAATTCGAAAATCTGCAACAGAAAATCTCAATTTAAACAGGGATTTTCTCCCTGCATGGGGTTTTCTAGGTTGTGTAGCAGGCCTTAAACCTTGTACTCGCCAATTTTTATTGTTTGACAGGTAACTAGAAAGTTGACGGTTCTTACTTCTTGCTTGTTCCACTAATTCTTTGGAATTTAATGACTTTTGTCGCTTAGCTCTGGTGCACGTCGGCCCCGTGGTGGACGTAAAGTAGTAAAATCTTCGCTTGTGGTTTATAACGAATACAAATTCGGGATTTCTTCAGGTTCTACGGTGCTACGATCACGAAGCTAGAGGAGTACCCGAAGCACTGCATACGAATGTGAGTTTGTTCGCTCCACAAGCATGAACGAGGCCGAAGAATACTATCTCGTTGATCAGGGACAAATACGGCAAGCACTTCAACGAGCCTGGCTATTTGTCGGTGAAATGGGCGGGCTGTGAAAACCTCTACGCCTTGTTGCCGGCCCGAAGTGTTGTGGCGATGTTTACCGGATCGTACGATCTCCTTGGCAAGCGCATCAGTGAACAGCCGTGTCGAGAAGGTTAGCGCTGCCATTCCACACATTATTTTCAGCCTAAATTGTTGGTCCATTTAGCGTGGAGAGAGATGGAGCAAGACCTTGCTGTTCCTCGACCGACATTTGACTACGTGCCCGAGAAGTACACTAAGATTAGGGTTAGTGTGACTGTAACGGCAAGAGTTGTGGTTTTTAAACCGGAGTATTCGAGCAGACCTCAGTCTACCATCCGAGCTGCCCTAAACCCCGTCTTGATGGCTGCGAGGAGAGCGACAGCATGTGTGACTGTCCGGCGACGGACAGCGATCGATGCGGTCCGAACTCGAAATGTACGAATAGAGCGATCCTTCAGGAGTGTCCTGAGGTAAGCATGGGTTTCTCTGTCTTAAGAGCCTCGTACATATTTGTAGTCATTTCAGGCTTGTGAAGCGATCGGCAGCGGCTGCAACAACCGAGGTGTCTCTCGGAAGGAGATCAATCCAGCTGTGGAGATCCGTGAAGCGCCAGGGAAAGGCATGGGCGCGTTCGCGGCTCGAGACATCCCGAAGGTAAGCTCTAGGATTGGTCAAGATGGGAAATCGAACTCCATCTGCATCTCTTACCGGCTGAGCTATGTGCGTACTAACCAAGGATGATTCTCTGCCGTATGTCTAGACGACGAAAACGGATACCACCGAGAATCACCACTCTTCCTATAGTCGAAAAATTTGTTCAATTTTTGAAAAGTCCTTGAACCTACAAAAAACTGAAACCTCACCACTATGGAATCGCACAGTCGCACAGCTCAATACCATCCAGGCATTGGGTTTGCAGGAAAAATGCAAAAACCTTGTACGGTTGAGGAGTCGAACACCTGGCACCGGAAGGTGTTGCCTTGTGTAACTACACGATTCCATTTATTTATTTATCTATATTGGCGTGTAACATAAACACACGTGATAATCGATCGAAAAAGGACATGTCAGAGATGAACATCAGACAAACAGTAACACTTAGAAAAATCAATAAGAGGAGGCGGAGAGAAGAAAAGAATTTACTTAGCCTTG
The DNA here is from genome assembly GCA_947396885.1 of Heligmosomoides polygyrus polygyrus. Classification (NCBI taxonomy): domain Eukaryota; kingdom Metazoa; phylum Nematoda; class Chromadorea; order Rhabditida; family Heligmosomidae; genus Heligmosomoides; species Heligmosomoides polygyrus. The sequence continues at coordinate 10,120,693 of OX377204.1, forward strand.
ATGGAGTAAAATAAGCAACTGCAGCTGATTAAAAAAACAAATCTGAACAGAGTAGGATCCATCAAATTTAACCAAACGTTTTGCGATTAATAAGATTTTTAAAAGCTTGAAGAGACAGTCCTAGGATATCTTCCTCTTCACTAAGTGACTTGTTGAACTCCCGAGGGTTTCTATATGTAAAGAAATTTGACCTATTCTGGGATTTTACCACAGGGATATAAAGTCTGAGCCTACCGCTTCCTGACGTCGTCAGTGGTCACCAAACAAAGCTACTGGATCAATTGAAACTCTTTTTGTCAGGATCTTAAACATCGTAATCAGATCTACTTTCCTACGTCTTTTCTGAAGAGTTTGAAGGCCAAGGTCTGTGGCCCTCCTAATACCATTTGGAACGGCTTTATAATCTCCCTCAAAACATCTCATATATAGCTTCCGAGTAAAATTATTTTTGACACTTTCTAGCAGCTCTATGTCTTTCTTTTTAAATGGGTTACATACTGTTATTCCAAACTCCACTATAGGGCGAACGTAGGATTTGTAAGCTTGTAAAAGTAATTTGGGTTCATTCATACGCAGAATCTTGAACAACAAATAGGTCTTATAATTTGCTTTCTTCACGAGTGCACTATAGTGGGTTTTAAAATCGAGGTTGTGCGATATCAAAAAGCCTAAGTCGCGAACGTCCTTGACAGGTTGTAGAGTAGATCCCTGTAAGTTGTATAACATCGTGTGATCTTTGCCTGGGGGTGCAAACATGAGATATTTGCTCTTTTCCGCAGAAAGGGGTAGTTCCCAGTCCCTAGACCGTTGATCCATGTAGTTAATTGCTGCCTCTAGGGAGTCTGAATCTTCCTTCCTTTTAATAGGCTTATAAATTTTTATATTGTCCGTGTAAACCTTGCAGGAGACACCAACTCGCGAAATTTCAACATGGAGTTCATAAGTATAAATAACAAACAGCAATGGAGACAGAACTCCACCTTGTGGAACTCCACTGTAAGTTGAAAAGATCGACGAGAATTTGTCTTTTACCCTGACTTGGAACGTTCGGCCCGATAGAAATTCTTTCACCCATCTGACAACCATTGGATGTATTCCTATTATACTCATCTTCAAAAGTAGTTTAGGTATAGGAACCTTATCGAATGCTTTCATAAAGTCAAAATAAGCTATACCAGTTTGTACTTTATCTTCAAGGGCAGTGGTCCAGTCATTTAAAGCTGTGAGCATCGCAGTTTCAACAGACCTACCCGTTAAAAAGCCGAACTGATTCTCAGATATAATGCCTTGCTCCTTAAGGTGTTCTGTTATATTCTTTTTAACAATTTTTTTCAAAAATTCTAGCTAAAACCGATGTAATGCTGATGGGCCTATAGTTTTTTGGGTCAGAAGCCGGAGATTTCTTCAGAACAGGAGTTATAAGTGCATGCTTCCAGCGGGCAGGCACTTCGGCATTCATGAAACTTAAATTGAAAATATGTTCCGGTGGCGGCACTATGCATTCACTTATGTTTTTAAAGAAAACCAAAGGTATGAAGTCAGGAGAAGTCGATGAGGACTTTGGCCACTTGTTCAGTATGTCTGCTATATCACTCCTGTGAAACCATAAAGATGGCCGCATAAGTGGGAATAAACTTGAGAGGTTTACATCATTCACTAGGGGGCAGTGCCCCAGTTACTCGACCTGTTATATGCACTCTGAAATACATTCCCTAGTAAACCAGCTTTCTCGAGACCAGATGATATTACCTCATCATCCTCCATAACCAGGTTTGGAATTTCGTTATATTTGTCGCATTTCGAGTTTATATATCTAGACAACGCATTTTTGTCTTTTGAACATATAGCTTTCCGTTCCATATAGAGGGTAAATTTGTGCAAAGCATTGTCAAGCGGTTTACTTAAACGGTCAAAATTTTCCTTATCTACGACGCTGCCAGAACTGTGCGCTTTGTTCCATAGTGAATTTCGTAGGTTCATCATTCTATATAGATAACTGGGCAAATTTTTGTTACTAGTGGGTACTTTCCTAATGGGTACGAACAATTCATTGGAATTCTGCAGGATTGCGAGAAATATTTCGTACAACTCATTAACAGACGTATGGGATCTAAAAATACCAATCCAGTCAATGTTCATAAGATGCTCCCTGATAATTGAGTAGTCCACGGCTTTAAAATCTCTTATGAACCTGAATTCTACAATGTTAACATACATGGTAACTACACGTTACTATACATAGTAACTAAATGCAATAGCACAATGATCGCTATTACCAATGGGTGGACATAGTTTAACTCACCGAACCATATCACACTTGTTACACAGTATAAGGTCAAGCGTTGAGTTTCCTCTGGTTGGTATAGTAACGAAATGGCTGAGGTCATGAGCTTTGAATGTGTCTCCAATGAGCTTGGATACAGAGCTTGGGCATTTATCAAAGTTCTAACTTGGTAGGTAGAAGGACTTTGCCAAAATGGAGCATACTTTTCTACTACATGATGGGCGGAGATTCTCGCTAGCGGTGTTCATTCTTGTCGTTCAGACATACGCCTGAGACCCTTTCCTTGCAGCCTCGTGACTTTGCTCGCTTCACTATATGTCTGGTTTAGGGTGCGTTTATAGCGGAGTATGCTGGTGAGCTGATCAGCAACAAAGAGATGAACAGGCGAGTCGCTGAGGTCACAGCTCATCGGAATGCCGAGGAAAAGCACTACATGATGGCGCTGGATTCGCAACGTATTATCGATTGTAAAGAGAAAGGGAACGATGCAAGGTATGTTATCTGCTTTTTGGACATAATTTGGCGCTGAATCCGAATTTTCCACAAATAATAATTTGTCTTACCATGCTAGAAAATTTGTTTCTTATTCGAAGAACAAGATTTTTACGAAGATTCCTTGCTATAGACCTGAAGTTTCGATTCCGTCGTCGTGCTCCTATTAAATGACTGGAGGGACGAGATTTGGTTCCTCACGACCAAGAGTTCGGCCTGTATTATCATTTCTGATACAAAGCTTAGAACAGACGATGTAGACAACGAATTGTCAGGCAAGCTCATACGAATGTGTTTCACCACTGGCGGTTGTGGTCCCGCTGCCACCCAAAGTCAATAAAGAATCCAGCAGCGAATGATACTCACCGTACTGCATAAATTCCACGATAACGCATCCTTTCTTGTTATTGCGTCGTTCGCAGAGCAGGGCAAACGATAGAAGACCAATTGTGGTAGACAGATGATTGTCACTTTTTTTTTCGGAAAATCTAGGATTCTTTGAGCGTTTTTTAGGTGTTCATATGATACGGAAGAACGTTGAATTTGATTTGAAAAACGTTGAACTGAAATAGCATATACTATTGGCTGCTGGCTTCTTGACCGACTTTGAATAATAGTGCTATTGGAACACGCCAGCAGTACAACATTTTGTGAGTTTGCTTGACAGATGAAGATTTACCGTATGTTCTCACCTTTGGATCATAAAGGATTACGTGCATTTAACACTAGAAGAACACAAAACTAATGCTATGAGCCATTATTAGGACTGAGAACGGCGACGGAGTCAGGGCCTCAGACCTATTCTAAAAATCCGTCTGAAATTCTCGTTGATAGTATAGCAAGAGCGCCATAGTGAGAATGTCATGGCTTCAAAATGAAAAACGAGGAGCTCTAGTTATGCTTATTTTTGGATTCCTCAACCATTCGTGCAGTCCGAATTGCAAAGTGGAGACGGTGTACGTGGTAGTAAGCCGAGTAAAGCGACCGAATGGATTCGTTGTTAAGGTAGGGACATCAGATCTCATTTTCCTTGCTTCTTTTAGTTCCTCGATGTAGATATTCTCTATCCTTTCAGTACGATAAGCGTATTATGATCTCTACCACGGAGGATGTTCCAGCAGGTCAGTCTTCATTCTTTCTCTCTATAGGTCCATGTATAACGGTCTAGTCGCACTCATGTAAGCATTCACCGTAAAGTCTATGTGATTCGATTAGTGCTGTGGTTAGTCGGCTTGCGTGTCGCCGGCTACACCATTGTTTTTCGCCCGGAGCTTCAGCGGCCTGCCGGCCGTCAATCCTCTGATTGGGGCTTCACCCCATATCCTATTTTTATTAGGTTGTCCCATAAGTCCCGACGTTTTTCAACGATTCATAGTGGATTTCGCCGGCGGTCTCTTGCATAGCGCTATACAGCTTTCGAAAGAGAATGATTTGCTCTTTCAGAGTATGTATTGCGTTTCTCTTTTCATCCTGAATTTTGACTATTTTTAGGTCGTTAAAGTGAAAAATGAAAAAGTGGCCATTTGCGCAGTTGCTTCTCTCGCTTAGGTTTGGAATTTTTTGCGCAGTTTTTTATAGCGTTTGGAAGACAATGTTCTGTACTACAAGAATACGTGTTGGCGCTATTTGATCATTTGTCCTTTATTGATTTTTAGGTCATCAAATTGGGACGTCCGACTTTTCCTCCGAGTTCTTATCGACACCTCAGTTCTGTGTTTGGATTTTTTTGCTTGGTGTTATATGTCGTTCGGAAGAGGATGTCCTGCTCAATAAGAATTTGGGTCGCGTTTATTGGCTCATGCTGATTTCTGTCGAATATCAACAAAATTCCAAAAAGAGAAAAGAAAAAGAGCCAATAAACGGGACACAAATTCCTACTGAGAAAGACATCCTCTTCCAAACGACATATAACACCAAGCAAAAAAGTCCAACCACAGAACCGGAGTTTCGGTAAAAATTAGGACGGAAAAGTCGGAATTCCCAACTTGACGACCTAAAAATTAATAAAGGGCCAATGAGCAAATAGGACCAACACGTATTCTTGTAGTACAGAACACTGCCTTCCAAATGCTATGAAAAGCTGCGCAAAAAAATCCAAACTTAGAGGAGAGAACAACTGCGCAGATGGCTACTTTTTCACTTTTCACTTTAACGACCTAAAAATTAACAAAATTCAGGATGAAAAAAGAAACGCAATACATGTTCTGATAGAGCAAATCATTCTCTTTCGAAAGCTATGCAGCGCTATACAAGAGACCGCCGGCAAAATCCGCAATGAATCGTTGAAAACGGGTGCGCACGAATGCGCACGATTTTGGGGGCGGGGTCTCCAGCACTGGGGACGAGCAGTCGCGGCGATGCTCACGTGATTCCAGCGCCTTTGCTGATTGAGTCAGTAGGATCGAGGCTTGTCTCACGCATGTTTAAGGCTCATAATCGAATTTGGCATTGTTTTAATACCAGCTTTTTCAGAAAACGGCTGAGCTCTTCAGTTTTTCAGTCATTTGTTATCATTTATTCGCCGTTTTGAGAGAGCACACATGTGAAAGAGGGGCCTGTCGACTAGAGTAGCATGGTTGTATACGTTGGCGGTGAAAGAATGTGTCAGACGGCGAGGAGAGCATGGTTGGCGCGGAGAGCGCGATACAACGCGACAACTTGTCCCAAATGGCGGCCACTGCCGTTGTTCCCGCCCCCAAAATCGTGCGCATTTGCATCCACCCGTTGAAAACAACGGCGGTTACTTATGGGACAACCTAATACATCATATTGACAACGGAAGTTCTTTTCTTCTTCAACCCTCCTTACCTCTATTACAGTTAAAAAGGACGGGGAATTCAATATGTAATAGAATAGGACAGTGGAATATGGTAGAATTTAGTATTTAAAACAGTTCTTAGGAAACCTGTCCGCCTACCATTGCATTCATGCGATTTGAACTCCAGTGTGCCAGGTCTCCGTGTGCCGGAGGTACTGATAGACATACGCTCAAGCATTTCCTCGCTTATTATGTAGCATTGTGGGATCTACACTCCGAAATATATTAAATGAATCAATGAATATTGGTTGGCTGATCGGTACAGCTGAGGAGGGATTTCCGTCGTAGCTAATCGGAGCTGTACCGTTCAGCTTCTCATCTCTACGACATGTAGCATAGTGGATGACGTCTGTGGCAAACCTTCTGAATCCAGACGCTCGTTGCACAACGTCTATAACATCTTTTCTTGATGCGGACGGTCGTTACACGACATTTATAACAATTCTTCCTGAATTCGTGCGCTCATTGCGAATGATATACAGGGTGTCTCAAAAAATGTTAACACAAAGAGAAAAGTTAACACACTGTTTGAAATGTGTTAACTTTTCTCTTTGTAGAGTTGCTGAAGAAGTTAAAAGGTCATATGGAAGCACAGGATAATAGAGATTATCTGACATAATATAAGCGGTATGGAATGCGCCTCGCACTCGTCTGAAACCTTGCATTTTACACTCGATTGTGTTTCGCTCGATTACTTGTCATACCTTGTTCAGAAAGTGACCTTTCGACTGATTTGTGCTTCTTTTCCTTTTAAGGATTAAATCTTGAAAACATATTAGGGCTTGAGAAAAGTGCAGGGTATCCTAAAAAATGCAGGTGCTGTTTGAAAGGTTCTAAAATTGGTGCTAGTGAAGCTTTTGAAGATGTTCTAGACTCATGTGAAATCACAGGGTAACGAGATTTCCGTGGCGTGTAATTGGTCAGGATTGCGTCATGCTCCTGTCGAAACCTTGCATTTCAGATCCGATTGATTATGCGTGGGCTAAATGTTTGTTACAATTTTGTTACTACTTTTCCTAATAAGCCTTATTTAATCTGTTCTATGCCTTTTAACATTTACTACCTGACAATCATGTGAAAGACATGTGAATTTATATATTGCAAGATTTAAATGAGAACAGAAGCCCATTTTCCAAGACGGATTCTGTGGACTGATGAAACAACATATAAGCTGAATGGAGAGGTTAATCGGGGTAATTACAGCTACTAGGCGAGGAAAACGTTAAAAGAAGCACAGCACAGGTTAACCTAGCCAAGTAGTAACAACATTGTAACAAGCAGTCAGCCCAGGCACAATCAATCGAGTCTGAAATGCACGGTTTCAGACGCTCACTTAGTGCCATCTAGACTATTTGCACCTCACAGAAATCCCGTTACCATGTGCTTATGTATGTATGTATGTGTGTATATGAATTTCAAAAAGCTTCACTAGCAGCAATGTTGAAACCTTTCAAATAGTATCTGCATTTATCAGGATACCCTGCACGTTTCGCAAGCAGCAGTCTGTTTTAAAGTTTTACACTTTAAAAGGAGCACAAATCAATCGAAACGATAACTTGTGAAGAAAGTGTGACAAGTATTTAAGCGAAACACGATCAGTCGAGTGTAAAACTCAAGATTTCACGCGAACGCATGGCGCAATCCACACCGATCATATGTCAGAAAATTTCTATTTTCCTAAGCTTCATATGAGCCCTTAACTTCTTCAGTACCTTTACTGTGAGCGAAGTTATCACCTTTCAAACAGTGTATACATTTTTTGAGACACCCAGTATAGTAGGGCGACGCATATCGATTTAAACGAATTTTCATTTCATTGATCGGCCATACCTCCACCTTCACGACGATTTTTGACCACTCGCAAGTATAAACCCCTAAGGATTCATGTCTAACAAATGCTCCGTCACGCCTATCGGCGTGCCTCGCACTTGCGCGCCAGCCGCTTTCGGCTCGTCTTCTGTAATTTGATCAATATCGATCGATGGTGATCCACACTTCAAAAATGAACTTCATAATCATGTTAAGCGACCTTGATTACCCCCAGGGCTGAAGTTGGTGACGTGTTTGGCACATCTACGGCTCGCCATGCACGGTCGCGGGCGTGTTCAGCTCGTCTACTGAGTCGCCAGGCACGTTTGGTGACGTGTTCTGGTCGTCTACTGAGTCGCCGGGCACGTAGAAGGCGTTAGGGTATTTTCCGCTATTTTCTGGCCTTAATTTGTGCCCCGTAATTTCCTCTATTTTGTGACTCATCGTCGATTGATAGTGTGACGCATCACTTAGCGGATTATTAGTATGATAGGAGTCCCAATACCATTGGAAATTGTTTGTCATTGTTCAAACACCGTGTTATAGGCACCGAGCTCTGCTTCAACTACCAGATGAGGCAGTACAATCTCGGCTGTCCGCTGCCGGACTGCAAGTGTGGCGCTCCGAACTGCACGGGTACATTAGGTTCGACGTCCTCGGCAGCCAGTCAGGCAGCAGGTATGACATTTTGCAGTGGAAGTAGGTCGATCATTGGATCATTCTTCTGTGTAAAACCTCATTTAGCCTCTGAGAACAACGACGATGAGGAGTCTCCAAGCACTAGTAGTGTTACTAAGAAGCGGAAGAAAGCGGCGACGACCAAAAGGACCAGCAAGACAGAGCTCCAGCAAGAACCACCGGAGAAGAAGCCAAAGTCGCGATCTCGTAGGTCTGCGCCAAGTGCTGCTGAAGTTTCGCCACATACAGACAGTGACAAAAAGGAGGAAAATCTGGTGCCGAATGGTCGCGTCAATCGGCCAACAGTGGTGTTCAAGAGAGCGTCGTCGGCTTCTTCGAAATCTGACATGGTGAGCCGATTGTTACGCGGGGTTTGTACTTTTATTACCATGCGATGCTATAGAAGAACTACCGAGATCGATTAGGTAGCGTTGATAATCGATGCTGGCAGTATTGTACTTTACGGAGTCCACTGGATGAGGAGAGCTCGAATTTTTTTTCACTCAAACTTCGCCTAGGGGATCATTCGGGGTGCTGATCACGAATCTGACATCCGCTTTTGAAATTTCGTCCGATTACGGTAGGTTACGGTAGGTGCCGGTGACTAAAATTTTCGAGATCACATAATCATCGACTACGCCCAAACCGCCGAAGGGGGTTGTTTGAGACGCTGATCAGATTCCTACAACCGGTTTTGAAATTTCGGCCGATTACGGTGGGTTACGATAGGTACGGGTGACTAAGGTTGTCGGGGCCATAATCACCAATTTCACTCAAATTTCGTCTACGGGGATTATTCGGTGTGTCACGAATTTGACATCTGTTTTTGAAATTTCGGTCGATTACGGTAGGTTACGGTAGGTACCGGTGGCTAAGGCTGTCGAGGTCATAATCATCAATTTCGCCCAAACCTCACCAGGGCGGTTATTTAGGGTGCTAATCACGAATCTGACATCCGCTTTTCGTTTTACGCTGCAGTATGGTAGGTTTTGGAAGGTAGGGGTGACTAAGGTCACCGATTTCGCCCAAACTCCAGCGTAAAACTCCAGCGCAAACGTAAATGGTCACCTATTTAGCCCAAACTCCAGCGTAAACGTAAATGGTCACCTATTCAGCCCAAACTCCAGCGTAATACAAAAAACTGATAATGTCAAATTTGTTATCAGCACCCCAAATACCCCCCCCCCCCGCCCTCCAGGCGAAGTTTGGGCAAAATCGGTGATTATGACCTCGACAGCCTTAATTACCCGTACCTGCCGTAACCTACCGTAATCGACCGAAATTTCAAAAGCGAATGTCAGATTCGTGACGAGCACCCCAAATAACCACCCCCAGGGCGAAGTTTGGGCGAAAATTTTTTTTCGACCTCTCCTCGTCCTCTGGAATCCGTAAAGTACAATAGTGCCTCGATGCTTTTAGCGATAAAGGCCCCTATACAAGAGATGGAAAGATATCGGGTAATAGCTCTGCAGAACTCGACATGCATTTTTATTCGAGCGTCAAGTCGCTCCTGGCGCTCCGTTCGCGGACTATAAACAGACCTAATGCGGCGCCATCCGACGGCTGGTCTACAAAACCGTCACTCACTAGGTCTTTTCGTCATCCTAGGATAACTGTTCTGGTTTTTCAGAAACCAGATCCCATATTATCGCCAGTGGTGCGTCGTCAGAGGACAAGAAGGACGCTGAATGGTCTAAAAGGTACATAGCTCAAACATAGTCCTACGCTTGTGCACATTTCATATGTTTTTTCTTCATTTTAGATGAAAGTTCTGAGAATATGAGCAACGACACGTTATTGAAGAGAGCGCTTTTGAAAGGAGAGGTGAGTTCCGGGAAGGGCTGGGTGTTGTCGCCTATTGAGTTCTGTTTAGAAAGGAAGTGTTGTTTTCTAGGCGTTAGAGAGACGTCCCAGCCCGTCGCCACAAGAGAGCAATGAGGTGTTGAACGGTGGGTTCAGACTTGTTCAAGTTACTTTGTGAGTGGAAGTGGTTCAGTGGCCTTCGTGGGGTTTGATTTCGTAGTAGTTGGTCGAAGCCGATCTGGAGTGGAGTGCGCAAGTATGCAGAGGATGATTCATGTGGATTTAATACGAATGTGCACAGCTAGTTGCCACACAATAAACAACGAAAACAGGCAGGGGCTAGCGAGGGAAGAATCTTTGTACTCGAATACTAAATAAATTTCAATGATGCGGGAAGAAATATCGCATTAACGAACCTCGCGCTTCTGTATCAAACCTAGCGCTCCGGTTTGTCAACTGTAAAACAAGCTCTTAAAGAGCTGGGCCCGTAGTGGGTAAAAACACATAAAACTGAAGTAGGAGAGTTTATCTTACATAAGTTCACAGATTACAGCATTATACAAAATTGTACATTTTATACAGACAATAGAAGAATAGACGAGGGGCCTTATTGCCTACGGAGTGGAGAGAAGCCAACTCGGCCAAGGAGGCAGCCCAGGTGCCGGGGAGGGGCCGCTTAGTAGTTGCTCGGACCTCTCCTTTTATGGGGACTACCCTTAGGAGAGTATGGTGGCCTCTGTGACTGGCTGCGGGGTGCTGCCGAGCTCAGTGAGTGAGGAGAGGGAGTAGTTTCCCCGAAGGAGCGCGGTTCGGACGCTCTCCGCGCGGTGGTTGATGTGGCTGCGGCCAATACGCAACAGCCGTCAATTTACCGGCGCGGCATCCTCCACCGCGTCCTTCGCAAATCACGAGGGCCGCTATGTTTCTGGCAAGGAACCGGTAAGGTAAATCTGCGGTGACGATTTACCGACTCCTTCGTTGATAAATCCGCGCCCTGTGGAGGAAGAGTGAATGGAAATGATGATGGTAACATTAGCAGTTGTCACCACTCAGAGAAATGGGCGGAGTACTCATGTGGTTGGACTGCAGCTGAATCTTACGAAGACGATGTTCATGAGGAACAGATGGGTTTCTGATGCCCCATTCTCGCTCAACGAAACGAACATCTCCGAATGCTCCAGCTATGTGTATCTGGGTCGCGAAGTCAACATGGCCAACGACCTAGCACCAGAGCTGAGCAGGATGAAAAGAGCGGCTTGGGGAGCATTCAAGAGCGTCGAAGAAGTCGCGAAGAAGACGAAGAACGTCCGACTCTGTGCCCACCTATTCGACTCCACTGTTCTTCCTGCCCTAACATACGCCTCAGAGACCTGGGCTATACGAGAGCAGGATGAACACGCGATCAGCGTCGCGCAGCGTGGAATCGAGAGGACGATGCTCGGAGTGACACGACTCACGCAAGTGAGAGAAGGCCTCCGGAGTTTCGAGCTTCGCCGACGTTCGAAGATCAGAGACGCTGTCGCGTGGGCCAAGTTGTCGAAAATTAGGTGAGCCGGCCACGTAATGCGCTTCGCAGACACCCGCTGGACGAGAGCCATCACCGACTGGATTCCGCGGGATGTCAAAAGAACACCAGGACGCCCACCAACGCGTTGGTCGGACTTCTTCGTTAAAGCCCTGAACGACCGATATGACGCTCTTCGTGTCCCTCGAGCGAGGAGGATCCATTGGACCACTCTGGCACGCGACAGGGACGAATGGAGACGCTGCTGGCACCCGCTCGAGCAATTCGATGATCAACGGGACGACAGGTGATACAGGTGATACTCATGTGGTCCCGTAGCAATCACCTGACACTGTCAATACTGGTTCGGGCAACTTCTAGATACTTTTGGAAGTTTGGTCGCGAGTACAGCTAAGAGGTTTGGCTCAAATTGCCTTGGAGTACTTTATCTGTCATGAGTTCCCTTGCTTTAGATCTCTATGGAGACGGAGACTTTGTTCAGTTGGAAGTATCCGAGACGGTTGAAAGCATCGTTGCCTTTTCTTTGCTATGAATTTCAATTTCAACCTTGATACAGGCCTTTCCTATACGCTGTGTTTATAGTCCGAGACGACCATTACAGCGTCGAAATTGAGGTGCCATAGGGTTGAGTGGCGCGACAGATCGATATGCAAAAAATTTGAATCGATTAATGGCGAGAGCAGCAAAGTACTGGCGTTGGCGTTAGCCGTTTCGCCTTCTTTATTGCAGTGATTGGTGCCATGATTGGTCAAACAGATGGGGCCTGTTCATAGCCCTTGACGGGAGTGGCTAGAGTAACAGGTCGCGATAGCGAAGAATACATATAGATTTTTGCTCGGGGATCGCTTGGAACTAATCGATTCGTATGCTTTCCACGAGCGCCATTCTGTCGCTCCAGTAGTTCCTGTCGCGGATTATGAATAGGTCCTTCAATAACAAAGAAAATTGAAAGTGGAAAAAACAAAATTACACAGTTTTCTTTTTCCAAAATCGTTCGATTCGCCATCTCTCTTCAGACGAAACTTTTTTGGCTACTTGTGAAGCAAAGGGCCCGTGGTGCCGTGGGGTTGCCCGGAAACATGTTAACGCGGCAAACCCACGGCACCATGGGGCCGGTACTTGTGAAGCACCCGTCCTCGGGTGCCGTGGGTTGCCGCGTTTCCGTTGCCGTTGCCGCGTTAACATGTTTCCCGGCAGCCCCACGGCACCACGGGCCCTCTGCTTCATAAGTACCCTTTTTTGTTATAGCGCCTTCCTGGTGGCTCATCAATGAAGAGGAAAGTACTACAACGTTTCGGATGTGTAAAATCATTAGTTTACTAATTCAAATTTTGACAATCTTAATGCCTATTAAACGTAGAATGCTAAAAAAAACTTTATATTTATGTCTAGTTTTGATGGCTTATTTATATTGATATATAATTTATTTAATTTATATTTGGAATTAAGTCAAAATGATGAAGATTTTCAAACTTACAGTAGTCGATCAGCTGACTCTGGTTCTCATTGTGAGAAAAATAACTCCACTGGATATCATTCCACAGTGCAAATCATTTTGCATTGCCGAGAATGATGACTCGGCGGCATTATTTTCCTTCTCAATTCTGCTTTTCGACTTTAATTTATTATTTGCAGGTCTAAATAATCGATTAAACATTTTGTGTTCAATTTGAGTAAAATAAAACTTTCAGCTACATGCAAAGCACAATTTTGATCTATCCTAGTCCAGGGGGCACATAACTAAAAAGTATTATATGTTACAAATTCACTTAAGACTTATCGAACGACTCCTACAGAACACAGGACCCTAAAAAAGAAAAACTCACAAATAAAAAAAAAAACGAAAAATTACATTTGTTGCGGTTGTAAGCAGGCAGAGGCCCTCCTCACCATGTTGGGTCCTGGTTATAACATGTCAGGCAGCGGTCAGCACGCGGCATGCGGCTTCATGCGCCCTATTCACCATGTTAGATCCTGGGTATAACATGTCAGCCGGCGGTCAGCACGCGGTATGCCTCCATTCCGTCGCTCTTTGCCCGCCGAGACGGTTGTAAACCGCGACGATTTTTTTATTCGTTCGTTTTTGGTTTCTTTTAGGTTCCAACTCGTTCTCTAGGAGCTGCTCGGTAAGTTTCTATTCATTTTGTTACCTATTTTTAGTTATGTGCCTCTCTCTCCCCCACCCCCCCCCCCCCGTGGACTAGGATAGATCCCACAATTTCGTGAGCATAAACATACATTTAAGTGAACATTTAAATTATGAGAGAGTAAATTTTAATAGACGATCAAAGCCACTCCTATATGAAGAAAGTGTCAACGGGCTTTTAGTTGCAAGGCTCTAACGCTCTGCTGTTTCAGGCTTGCGAAGAGTTCATCGACTAGCCGTAGAATTCAGTTCGCCAAGTAAGGTTGCTTAGGAGCCGCCGTCCGTTTAGGGCTGACTGATTTGGCATGTCACTTTGTGTTGTTGATTTGTTGATTTCTAGGAATAAGCGTTGCACTATATTATGCATCATCCTCGGCATTATATGTGGTTTTAGGCGTATTTAAAGTATTGTTAGGGTAATGATGAATCGATTTCTGCCTCTACCTCGATTCGCCTTCCTCTTCCTGGCATCGATGGACTTTCGTGTAATCTGCACTTCGGATCCTCATCGTCAGTGCGCCGCTTAGGTTTCTTGCTCGGACGAGCTCTCCCTACACTCTCTCCATCACTAGCTGCCAGATCATGCTTCTTCTAAGAGATATCGAGTGCTTTCTGCTCTATTTCTGTTGTTTATTCGATTTCTGGTTTATAAACAGCCTTCATGGAAGGTGTTTGGGTGTGTGTATGTGTATGTGAGTCTCTCACATCTCTCGCAGTCATAACAGCTCGTTTGTATCTTCCTAGCAATGCGGTGGTTCGCTCGATTTCTCTCGAGTGAGTCACCTCGTTGCCAGCGAAGTGTAGACGGGAGCTCAGCTTCATTTTTTTCATTGTGTCATGTATCAAAGACGTCTCGTTATCGCTGAAACGTTCGACGGCGCGATCTCGTATAGGATGCTCTTTGAGGCAACCGCCTGTGTTCGGTTAACTGCCTATGTATTTAGATCATAAAATTATATTCAATGTGTTGCCTTAATTGTGATGGATTCGGTTCAGTCCGGCTCAGTCGAGCAGCTCACCATCAGTGAACTGGATCATTTTGTCACAAATCGAGGGCGAGGAGTCTGTTGCGAACAGGTGGCCCCGCTCGCGAGGGTGCACGCCCCTTGTTGAGCGTGCTCCCCCATTCGCCCTGTCGTGCTACGAGGTACCAGGAGACCGAAGATCCAAGGGGGTCACAAGGGGGAACCCATGGTGTGAATAAGCCACGCCCCCTTCCCTGGCAGATGGGGTTCCCGCGTGGTGACTTTTGGCCTCTCGCGCTAAGCAGCGCATGGATTGACGCACGCCTGCCGTGGGGGTCTACGGACTGTAGTGAGCACACTTGACCACTTGCATTACCCGATAACTACATGGAATCCCATACAACACAGTAGCAATAGCATCCCTATATGACATGACCAAACAACGAATATAGAGCAATGCCAATAACAATACCATGAAGACATTATTGAGAGACTCGCCACCTTCCTCGGCGTAGACAGCACAGTAGATATATATAACTACGGTTCATTCCATATACCGACATCACACAGCCACATCAGTATAATACCGGAGACGGACGCTAGATAACCTGGAATACAGGATTGATGGGACCGCTTCGGCTAGGACTGGAGTGGCTATCCGAGGCTAGGCGCACCCCTCCAGGCTCGCCGTCCTTCCTGTATTGCAGCCGGCTGGAGTGCGACGTACGGAGCGGCAAGGCTCCGCTCAGAAGATCCCCGGAATGACGACAAGCGGGCTCACAAGTGCGGCGCCCCAGTGCCGCGCCCGCGCAGCCGCTCGACGCGACGACGGAGGTATAGAATGGACCAGGCGAGGAGGCGGCGCTCGGCCGGCCCGCCGATCGATAGCGCACGCAGGCAGGCCGGAGCTCGGGAGCGCCTCATCGGATACGGTAGCCGGCGGGAGTTTAAATACAAGGGAACGAACTATCGCATTCGCGACAGAGGCGCTTTGTCTCCATCCGAGCGAACCTACGTGGGGTAAGGCAGTAAATCTCACAATAAATGATGGACGAAGTTAATCAATCCCATTCGGGATGCGCCCCGCATTCTGCGTTTACGGGGTGTCGTGGAGGCGTCTGTAGAGTGATTTATGGTGGCCAGCCGATAGGTAACACGGTGTTTCATTCGCACTTAATTTGTGAGATTGCGTAGGAAGCGTCAGATTGCAAATGTTACGAGCGAAGCAAATTGATGACGCTCCTGTTGACCGGAGGAAAGTAGGTCAGTTCACGGGCGTGGTCCTAACCTATCGGTGAACTCCAGACAACAAGTGACATGCGTGTACATCTCTATTTCACCGGGAGTTCACCAGCAGATGACCAATAGGGGTGCCATAATTACCCTTGCAGCAGCTGTGCTTCATCGTCCTAGATAAGCGCCGAATGCAGGGTGGCTCGTAATTATTTGCGCGAAATTCAAACCGCTACTGTATTTTTTAAAATGGCGGGAGATCAATTATTAGGATTTTTCTAGAATGGGGGGAGTATGTACAAAAACCAAGCAAAGTGATACACTCAATACCCTCGACAATGAAAGCTTCACCACATCGTTCCACCATCGCTCATCTCGCCGATAAAGGACATTCTGCAGCAGAGACCGCTCGACGACTTCAAATTTCTGCCAGAACAGTCCAACACATTGTGAAACAGTACAGAGAGGAAGGAACGGTTGAACCGAGGAAGAGATCTGGCAGACCACGTACTGTGAACACTCTCCGTCTTCGAAAGATCATCAAAAGAGACCGGAGCAATGGAGTTAGCATGAATCGGATGCCCGTAGACCTTGGGGTTTCCCGCAGAACAATACAGAAGATCATCAGACAGGAACTTGGGCTTTGCAGTTATCGTCTTTATCGCGGACAAGCCCTTACGAAGCTGCCGTGCAGATTAGATTGGAAAAATCCAAGTTGTTGCTAATGGAGATCCAGCAGGGCCGCTTGTCAAACGTCATCTGGACGGACGAGAAGATTTTTATCATTGAAGTGGCACACAACTCACAGAAACAGCGTCAGTTGCTGCCTCCATCCAGAAACAGGTCTTCTCAACTTCGTATCCTCAACAGGACTTCTTCTGAAATCTGTAACGGTATGGGCTGGCATTACCCTGGACAAGAAGACACCTCTGGTTTTCGCCGATCGTTCAGTGAAAATCAACGCTGAAGTCTACCAAGGAAAGATGCTGCGCGATGTTCTTCTCCCCTGGGTTGCTGAAAATTTTGTCAGTGGTCAATGCGTGCTCCAACAGGACCGGGCACCTGCTCATTCTGCGAGATCCACATTGGCATTCTGCGAGAGTCACTTCCCTGGCTACTGGACGAAGGACTTCTCGCCACCTAACTCGCCTGATCCGATGGATTTCGCTGTGTGGGGCTACTTGCAGCAGAGGTCTCCTCGAAGAGCCACCAAAGTTTGAACGCTCTCAAAGCTTCATTCAGAAGGCGTGGGACGATATTGACGTCATCTTCCTGCGGCCCACAGTCATGTCGGTGGAGAAGAGACTGAAGGCCTGTATTGCTGCAAAAAGAGCTCATTTCGAACATCTTCTCGAGTGAATGTTTGTTAGGCATTGTTCTATATAGAAGTTGTATCAAGTTGTATAACTGTTGTTTTTGTTGATGTTATTAGTAATAAACTAGGCGCAAATAATTAGGAGCCACCCTGTATTGTCCTGTTCACCTTGCGGAACTGAGCTTTGTGTTTAGACGGAGAAATCCGAAGATCCGTGCTGAAGGATCTAACACCACGGATTCTCCAGTATCCATTGAAGAAGGGTTAATCTGTGAGTAGAAGAGTTGATGAAAGGGATTTATTCAGAAAAAAAATGTAATAGGGAAAGTAACGCAAAGTAACACAATTTATGACACCAGTATTTCAAATATGTACAAAAATAAAAACCAAACACAGCTCGTTTGCTCATTGGACGGGCTGTCGAGTTTTCAGCTGAACAGTAACGGCTTCGGGAGCGACTGTCATCGATCCTCTGAGTGTTAATGTCTCCTGTAATGGAGGCGTCATGAAGAGTTCCCCTCGAAGGAACTGGCACTAAGGAAGCTGGAGAAGAGACCGCTTGGGTGTCATCAAATTGTAAAGGCAGTGCAGTGGATGCTCATGTCTGATCCAGCGATCTAGTCAGTGGTTCATTTACCTCTGTATCTTTTGTGGCGACGATGTCGAATCGTTGAAGAAGATGAGCGAGCACGAGCTTCTCCTCCATTTGGGCTAGCCGCATTCCGATACACTGCCTTGGCCCGAGACCAAATGACAGGAACGCTGCTTGGGGTCTATCGGGAGCGTCTAGCCATCTGAAAACGGAACTGTAGGTTTAAGAGTGGTTCTGCTACAAAGAATTGCTGGACCTAGCCTAGTCCGAGGGGCGGGGCACAGAATTAAAAATTATGTGACAAATTGACTTGACACTCACAGAGCGGATTGAAGAGAAAGAATAAGGCCTAAGCTGACAAATTTCACAAAGAAAACAATGACATATAGTTTCACCGCGGTTGTGAACAGACAACGTTCCACCCTTGGAAGACGTCGGCGACGGAACTATAACACCCCCTGCGGAGCTCTCGGCGACGCATCGCCGAAGTATAAGATAGGCCATAGTTCTGAAGACCTTGGCTCAGTGTCGCCTCCCAATTCGAACTAGTTATTTGCTAGAACCTGACATGCACCAACGCCAACCGAGGTGTTGCATACACTATTTTCAGTTGAAACGCAGCTGATAAGAGCCTCAAGCATTTCTCTTATTATTAGGAAGTCCGCCAAGGCGTTTTACCACTGCTCGAAAGGCTGATAAATATACAACGCTTGGTCGCAACATCCTTGAAATCTCGTTCAACTTTTTTTTGTACATTTGATGAGTAATCCGAGCCCTCCCCGAGCCGCTGTTCATCAAGCAGCGTCCATTCTTTGGTACTATTAGGGTGTCCAAAAAGTATCTGCAGAAAACTTCGCAATGTTCCAGATTTTTTCTAGAATGTTCTGAAGGTTTCAACATATGTGCCATATAAAGATACTATCCTACTTTATCTGCATAACATATCCAGCTCCGTCTTCTTTGCCTATTTCGCTGTACGATGGCCGAACTGTCTACCCATATTAGACACGTACTCCTTTACGAGTTTGAAACTGGGCACTCCGCTGCAGAAGCCTATCGAAACTTGTGTCGTATATTCGGCTCTGAAGCTCCTTCTGTACGGTCTGTGTATAGCTGCTTCGAACACTTCAGAAGCGGGAACAGGAGTCTCGAAGGTGAGCCTCACTCTGGTCGACCGACAAGATATCTTTGGATGAACTGAGGAAACTGGCCGAGCAGCATCCATATGAAGGTGTGCGTTATTTTGTTGCTGCTGCTCTTGGCTGTTCCCGAACCACCGTGGACAATGGACTGCGATCTCTTGGAATGGTTAAAAAGCTCGTTCAGTGGCTCCCACACGAACTGACCGACGACAACCGGCGAAGACGTCTGGACATATGCACTCAGCTGCTCTCCCAAAGTCGCACTTTCAACTGGCTGGACACCATCGTCACAGGAGACGAGAAATGGGTCCTCTACGCCAACCACGCTCGAAAACGTGCGTGGTGCCAACGCGATGAAGTGCCGAAATCTTTCGAAAAAGGTGAAATTCATGCGAGGAAAGTCAGCGTCTGATGGGTAGTTTGGATCTACCGTTTCGAGCTGCTGCCGACAGCACGGCTGTCACTGCCGAGGTCTACGCTACCCAACTGCAGAAAATGGCCGACAAGATGCGCAAGGAACAGCACAGGCTCGACAAAGTTCGCTTGCTGCTCGATGACGCACGCCCACACATCGCGAAGACGACTTCTCAGAAAATTCTGGAACTCGGATGGGAAGTTCTGCCCCACCGTGCAGCCCAGATCTGGCCCCAAGTGACTACCACCTTTTTCGATCACTTCAGCATCTTCTGGAAGGGAAGCGTTATGAAGATCGTGACCACCTCGAAAATGACCTCCGAGCTTTTTTCGCCTCCAAGTCGCCGGATTTCTACATCAGAGGAATTCGAAGTCTTGTGGAACGTTGGCGGAGAGTAGTCGATGTTGATGGAAATTATTTGGTTGATTAAGAAAATGTTGATAAAAATAGTGTGATTTTGAGAAAATTGTGTATTTCTGCAGATACTTTATGAATACCCTAATATTTGCCGAACACATTACCACAAAATGCCTTCAAATTAGGTTCTTCATAGCGACGGAGTATTATATCATGTTATCCTACCATATATAATCGACTAATGTCACGTGTCCGTCACGGGGAGGGGGGACTGAAGTCAAAAGATGCCTACTTCAGCGCGGCGTACGCCAGCGCGGCTTCCTTTGAGCTTAACCATGGGCGATTGCTGGCGAACCATATCCTTGGCGGCTGATCGTCCAAGTTTACGAGATATTCAAGGAGCAACGCGTCAGGGTATGAATGGGGATCGAGTGCAGAGCGTAGGGATTCAGGAGACGTGCCCTAGACGTCGTCCAACTTGCGTAGGGATTCAAAAGACGTGCTGAAGACGTCGTTCAACGTGCGTAGGTATTCAGAATACCTTCGCTAGACGTCATGAGCCAAGATTCAGAACACCTGCGCTAGACGTCCAACGTGTGTAGGGATTCAGAAGACGCGCTGAAGACGTCCAACTTGCGTAATGATTCCAAGTAAGGGCGGCCAATAGGAGAGGACCGACAAAGAGGAACCATTAGAGGGGGAGCGTGAAAAAGGAGGGAGCAGTATTTTCCCTCAACATCATTCAGTGTGTGTCGGATTTCTGGAGGCGGCTTACAGAAGTCGTGACACTTGTGTCAGAGTGCAGGAGTGTCATAGACGTCGTGGCAACGTAGTGACACGTGAATCGGTACTCAGTGTCACATGTGCGGGTGCGTGCTTGACTCTCGCTCCGTTTCTTTGCCAGCACATAGTAAATGAAGTAGATCGGGAGGGGGGGGGGGGGGTAGGGGTAGAGAGAGTGACCATGGGATTTGGAGGTGTATTATTGCCGTCGGACAGTAAGCGGTGTCGGCCAATACCGATTAATTTAAATTACGATTTTGCTGATTAAACACCGGATTAGGACTCTCATTACCTGTTTCTCGACACATAGAGAACGAGCGCTTCGAAGAATAAATCGCGTGCATGTGATGGAGCGTGGACGGGCTTCATACGCGCAGTGAAAATTCTGCCCTACGATATCCCACTGCACCAATCTATATAGCAAAACCGGTCTTTTAGTGTAAGAAGGCCTAAAGAAAAAAGGAGGAAGATTGGGGTTGTTCTATTCTCGGGGTTTGGCGGCCGCTAGGCCGCTGGCTGAACGTCTGTTAAATGTATAAATGCGGCCTTGCTATTACGGCGCAATAATATCTACGCTGATCATGGTACAGCAGCGCCTCAAGTATAAAGTAAGCCTAATCCACTTACCTTTCCGGGCGGAACTCATTCGCATCGTCACCCCATATCTCCCGATCAAAGTGGAGTGTGAATGTGTCTGCCATCACAAACTCTCCTTTTTCAATCGGTATACCCCCAAGAGTAGTCGACTTCATGCAACGTCTCGAGTTTGCACTGGAATTTCAACAGTGATTCTAATAACTAATAAGTCCATGAAGAAGGAAGGATAACAGGACTTATCATTACATGTTTGCCAAAGGGTACATTCGAAGCGACTCCTTCACAACACAGTCCAGATACCTCATGCTTTTAAGCGTCTCGTAGCTGATCGTCTGAAATATCTAGAGCTTATTTACTTTTGCAGTGATGGCGAAAATATAGTAGAAAGATGAACGTCACGACTGCAGTGCTGATCGATCTCCTCCTGAAGATTCTTCTGTACAAGTGGGTTCCTTGCCAGCAAATGAGTGACGAATGCCAATGAGGTGGCGGTGGTGTCGAAGCCGGCCAGAAGAAATACGAAGCACTGGGCGGCGATTTCTTCTCGGGTCAAGTGCTTCGTCACCTGAAAGGACTTCGATCGTGCAAGTTGAACGCTGGGCTTTTGGACTTTTGGTTATACTTCGGTTGCTGTGCGCAGATGAGGGTATCAACTATGCACGCGCTACTTCAAAAAAATCCATACGTATTTGCTGTGCGGGCTGTAGTAATAATAACAATCACCTGTATCACCTGTCACCTGTCGTCCCGTTTATCATCGAGTTGGTCGAGCGGGCGTCAGCAACGTCCCTGTCACGTGTCAGAGTGCACCAATGGATCCCACTCGCTCGAGGGATACGAAGAGCGTCATATCGGTCGTTCAGGGCTTTCACGAAGAAGTCCGACCAACGCGTTGGTGGGCGCCCTGGTGTTCTCTTGACATCCCGCGAAATCCAGTCGGTGATGGCTCTCGTTCAGCGGGTGTCTGCGAAGCGCATTGCGTGGCCGGCCCACCTAATTTTCGACGACTTAGCCCATGCGACAGCATCTCTGATCTTCGAACGTCGGCGAAGCTCGGAACTACGGAGGCCTTCCTTCTCTCACTTGCGTGAGTCGTGTCACTCGGAGCATCGTCCTCTCGATTCCACGCTGCGCGACGCTGATCGCATGTTCATTCTTCTTTCGTATAGCCCAGATCTCTGAGGCGTATGCTTGGGCAAGAAGAACAGTGGAGTCGAATAGGTGGGCACGGAGTCGGACGTCTTCGTCTTCTTCGCGACTTCTTCGACGCTCATGAAAGCTCCCCAAGCCGCTCGTTTCCTCCTGCTCAGCTCCGGCGATAGGTCGTTGGCCATTTTGACTTCGACCCAGATACACGTAGCTGGAGCATTCGGAGATGTTCGTTCCGTTGAGCGAGAATGGGGCATCAGAAACTCGTCCGTTCCTCATGAACATCGTCTTCGTAAGATTCAGCTGCAGTCCAACGTTCCCACATACGCGATCGGAGTCGGCCAGCATTCGCTCCGCCTGGCTGATGCTCGGTGTTATGAGCACGATGTCGTCAGCGAAACGAAGATGGTGCAGCTGCTGGCCGTCGACCTTCACTCCCATGTCTTCCCATTCTAGTTCGCGCATGACGTTTTCGAGGGTGGCGCTGAAGAGCTTCGGGGATATGGTATCCCCTTGCCGAATCCCTCTCCTTACATCGATGACGACGTCGTTGCAGAATGGAGAGATTTTGGTCGTGAATCCACTGTACAGCTCTCGAAGGACTCTGATGTACTGAGTAGGAACGCCCTCAGTGAGCAGGGCGTCGATGACCACTTCAGTTTCGACGGAGTCAAATGCCTTCTTTAGGTCGATGAACGTAAGGCACAGCGGCAGCTTGTACTCTCGCGACACTTCGATGAGCTTCGTAATAATAACAATAATAATATAAATAATAATAATTATTATTAATCAAGTTTTATACTATCGATTTTTATTTTCAAGTGCATGAAGGTGGAGGCAAGGAGCAGTGATCTATAACACCTTCCCTCTGTTCGATTTTTTCCCTTTAATTTCAAGATGTAAATGTGACTCCACACATGGTTAAGGTAATGTTGTAACGCCTCACATGCTGTCCCATTCTTGAGAACTCTCCAGAATCGTCAAAGTCCTGCTCGGCTCTGGCATCCAGGAATAGGTCGATGAAGTCAGTCGCCTCATGAGACTCCACGCCAGCTGTGGCATCCTCAGCCTGGAAACATCCCTCGTAAAGTACTAGTCTTACGTTTTACAGGGTGCACCAAAATAACGTGAAAAGTTTTTTTTGTTAGAATTATAAAACAACCAACAATTCAAAAAGACGACGACTAATTTACAACAACACAAACATTAAGGTACACCATCTTGAAGTGGTTTCGAAGTGACCTCCCTTGGAGCGGATGCAGAGGGCCAAACGTTTCGCGAAGTTTGGGGTGATGGGCCGAATGTCGTGGCTGGAAACAGATTCTACTCACAGATGCGAAGCTGTTCACCGTGGAACAGGCGCACAGTCACCAAAATGATAAGATGTGGTCTACAGAGGCTCCAAGCAGCTCTGCTATCGTCGAGCACCGCCAGAACCCACAATCGCCATGGTTTCGGGCGGAATAGTCCCTCTGGCAGGACCCCTCTGGTTTTCGTGGATAAAGGAGTGAAAATCGAAAACGATGTGCACCAGCGAGACATTCTCGAGTCCGTTGTTCTTCCTTGGGTCCAGTAGCACTTCGGTGATGCCCATTGGACGTTCCAGCAGGACTCTGCACCCGAACATAGGGCGAAGAGTACGCAGGCGTGGTGCAAGGCCAATTTCCCCAATTCCATCACGCCTTCGGAATGGCCGCCGTATTCTCCGGATTTGAATACGATGGACTATAGTGTGTGGGCATTTTCAAGACTAGGGTCGGCGTCAAGCGCCACCGCAGTCTCGAGTCCCTGAAGGAATCCTAACGCCAGGAGTGGGAACGATTGTTTCCTGATGACCTGCGGCCCATCGCCCCCAAACCTCGCGAAGCGTTTGGCCCTGTGCATCCACTCCAAGCTAGACCACTACGAAACCACTTGAACATGATCTACCTTCATGTTTGTATTATTGTAATTCAGTTGTTGTTTTCTCGAATTGTTGGTTGCTTCATAATTATGATAAAAAAATCTTGTCCACGTTATTCTGGTGCACCCTGTAATTGGTATCACCTCCGACGGCGATGTCAGGGGATGAACCTATTCCCATTGAATGGTCACTCACCCTCTTATCGATTCTCTTGTCTATAGTCTCATATATTTTCTCGAAAAGAGCCGGAACTATCGTCTTTCGCGCTGAGGTCACGATCACAAACAGTCTTCTAAAATAGCAAAACAGAGGAAATGTTAGCCATTGTTCTGCTCGTCGCTTCGAACTCGAGGTTAACGTACCTTAGCGCCACCCGGATACCAGGAGCAGCAGCGGCGAGGTAGAATATTGGTTGACGGAAACTGCGCTTGAATATCTACAAAAACGAAATTAAAAATAAATATTTTATTTATCCCAATTCAATTTCACGTCCTATAGCAGCCAATTAGAAGTTGTTTTCAATCGAACAGCTGCTTGCACTCAGGAAATCAACCATCGATCGGTATCGCTGCTAGTGCGCATTTCTTTTGCTGTAGCGCAACATATGTACATATTTAGGCGACTTGAACAGAGCAAAGGTTCGGGGAATCCGGCTGGTCAGAAGAAATCTTCTAATATTTATCCCATGTTTATTTATTTATTGTATATGTGGATAACCGCCGTAAAGTATAACAACGCTCAACACAACTACAGTTCAGCGTAGAGGAAAATGGAATTAGAAAAATTGGAACTACAGGTAATGGTATTAGGTTGTTTGGAAGGTTTTTAGACTAATGTCAGAGAACAATGTGTAGTTAATATTTTTATTAACAACCACTATCATTCAACAAAATATTCACCATTATGATCTATCACATATTGCCTTTCCGGTAGAGGGCGAACACCACGAGCGAAGACTCCGGAGACTTGGACTGCAAGAAGTTGTTGACACCACTTTTGACTTCCTCCCGATTTGCGAACTTTTTTCCAGCTAAGAAAGACTGCAGCGACCGGAAAACGTGGTAGTCACTGGGTGCAAGATCAGATGAGTAAGGCGGATGGAACCAGTTCAATCCCGAGTTCCTCCAATTTCTTCTGCGTATTCTTTGCCGTGTGAGGTCTGGCGTTATCCATGAGAAGAAGAATTTTCCTCCTCTGGGATTGCGATTACGTATGATTTCGCTCATTTTTTCCAGCTGAGCACAGAACACGTTCGAGTCTACCATGGAACCGGTAGTAACCAATTCCCAGAAGACTGAGCCATTGATGTCCCACCAGAAAGAAAGCAACTCCTTTTTGTCGTGATCAGGACGTTTCGGCTGTGGTTGAGGCAGCTCATCGAAGTCCACCCAGTGCTTGCGACGCACCAAATTGTCGTAGGCGCAGTACTTTTCATCCATCGTGACGATCGAGCCGATCCAAGCAAATGTGCGGCGATAGTTGAGGAGAGAAGTGCAGGTATCAACACGCTTCCGTTTGTTCTTTCTGAGACGTCAAAGCATGTGATACGACTCGAGGCAACTTCGCGACTTTGCCAGAGGACCGAAGAACATCGTGTACTGTGGACTTAGGAGTATTTGTAAGGTCTGAAAGTTCGCGCACAGAAAGATCAGGTCGAGCACTGCAGGTGGCGAGTACGAGCTGTCTGTTCTGCGTATGTGGTCGACCTTTCCGTCGGGAATCCTCTAGTAATTCATCACCGTTGCCGAACTTGCGGCACCAATTGAAGCGCGTCGCCCGAGAGGGGGCTTGCTCCTTCATTGTCTCCTGTAGAAAGCGATGGGCCTCGTTCGTGGATCGGCCGGAGCGGTACTGTAGAAGGAGAGCTCTTCTTGTCGTCCATTGCGAAGGCACCATTGGGAACATGAGAAGATAAGTCGCACATTCCGCTGTTAGTTACATATACAGGACATGAAACACAAATTTCCTAAGTCCAGCCCTCTCACAACTTCAGCCGGCAAAGATACGTTGTTTTGAATCTTTCCATTCAGTTAGTCTAAAAACTTTCCGGACAACCTAAAATAGGATTGTTCATAACACGGGACAAACTGTTTAGGAGGATGGCAAACCAACAAGCTTGTTGGGGATATTGGTCGCCAGTATTTTGCGTTACCATAGTAAAGAATAAAGGATAAAGGATGGTGTTACTCAATCCCTTTTGGGATACGCCACGCATTACACTTGCACGGATATTGTATTGGACCATGCAATGACTTGCGGTGGCCAACCAATGGATACGTCAGCGCGCTAACTTTCCCAGACAAGTCCGATACTAATTCGCCGGCCTCGGAGGGATGGAAGGTTTGGTTGGCCTGGGCGGGAAATCCGAACAAAGAACCTGGTATTGGATGCACGCGTCAGTCAGCACCTCCTCCGGACTGAATTGGAAAATTGTTTTTTGTTGTTGTTGAGAATCTCCAAAATTCAATGTCGACTCGACAAGTGAAGAACAAGGCCTTACGCTACTTCCTGCTCTAGGAATCTGGATCTTCCTCCACCCACCCCATGTGGTAAAAGAAATTAAATAAAGCCATTAAAAAAAGCATAGCATATAGGAACTTGTAAAGATGATTAGATCGTACTTTCTTCTACGAAAGACAAGAATGCGCAAGATGAACATTTTATTTCTCTCAACTGCTGATGGTCCGGCGGCGTAGTCAAAACCATAAACTCTTACTCATGGTTTCCTAGTAAAGCTTCCTAGTTTCCCATATGTGAAAAGCTAATGTTGCTCACTTACAGAATCAATCGCCGCAACTTTTCCTTCATCCATGAACATTCGTGAACCCTGTTGTCCCATGGCGATTCGACAGATCACATCCATGGTGAACTCTTTGTAGAAGCTGAAAGCCGTTTTCGATTCCGACGTATTCATAGTATTTGATGCGAAGGACGAACTCACGGGAAGATGTTGAAGGCCTTCTGGTTTGCCTCTTTGTCGAACAGATCCAC
This sequence comes from Heligmosomoides polygyrus polygyrus, assembly GCA_947396885.1. NCBI lineage: Eukaryota > Metazoa > Nematoda > Chromadorea > Rhabditida > Heligmosomidae > Heligmosomoides > Heligmosomoides polygyrus. The sequence goes on from OX377204.1 coordinate 10,147,690, forward strand.
CAATGTCAGTACCGAGCTCTCTAGCGTGGGATGGATCTGGAAGCATGCACAATTCGACATCACGAACTGGTCGATTCGAAGCAAAAACTTTTGACATCGGCGTGGTCTATCTTCAAAGGACTTTCGATAGCCTGCACCTCTAACTCACCTTTTTCAGAGAACCTGCCGAGAAAGCCGAGCTTGCGATTGTTCGCAGACGCTTCCATCGTACTCCTTGAGCTTCGAAGACATGAACTCTAGGATCATTCTCAACGTCTCCGCTCAGCACGTGATTCTGAAATTTCGAAATTTGATAAACTATGCCTCTAAAGCATAGGTGGCAGTTTATAGCAGCACCAATAAATAATAAACGGCTCGATGCGCAGCGCAATCGGAAGAGGCGCCGGCTGCACATGCTGGACATACTCCTAACTCCAGCTCAGGCCAACCAAGCATTATATGCTCCGGGGTCAGTGAATTGTAAATAGACTCGTCTGGGGAGGATAAAACACAGACTCACCCGTATTTATTTATTTATTTATTTATTTATTTATCCGTATGAACGGATGCAGTTCTGGGACGTCGATAATGTCGTCGGATACGGTGTTAGCCACCGATATACAGTGGCGTCCAAAAGTTTGTGAACGCTTGCATTTTCCGACATAACTTGCTTCAAAAAGGTCCAAACAGAGTGAAATTTGGATATGTGGTAGCAAATTAGATCGCAATGACGATCCCTTGATCTACGTTCGTTATTATCGATTTTTTGTAAGTGCAAAGTCAGACGTGCGCGCAACGGTCAAAGGTGAGCTGCTAAAGCATTGAGCGTAGTTATCAATACATTTTCTTATGAAGCCAATCTAGTAGCGTTTTGATATACTGTGATCTTTAGCAAATTCCTCGTTATGCCGAGAGGAAAGAATATCCCTGCTGAAGTACGAGAGGCAATTTTTCGATTCGTCCAGAAAAAGCCTCTTATCGACAGGTAGGACTGCTTTTCGGATGCGGGATTTCGACAGTTGCTGCCATAGTCAGAAGAATGAAACATTCCGGAACAGCAGAAGATGCTCCGAAGTCAGGCAGATTACGTATTACGACCTCTACAGATGATTCTGTCATCCAGAGGATGTCAAGGCGTAACCCGTAGCTGACTGCCGTAGATATAAAAAAGTCCGTAGCCACTCACCATAGCCTAGATGTGAGCATGAACACGGTAAAACGTCGACTGAGATGTACTTGACTCTATGGACGCCCCTGATAAGAAAGCCTTCATCAGCGAGAAGAATAGGAAAGCTAGACTCCAGTTTGCCAAGGAGCATCTGAGCTGGACGATAGACGATTGGAAAAAAGTGCTTTTCAGTGACGAGAGCAAGTTTAACCTATTTGGATTCGATGGACCACACTACGTTAGACGTCCAAAAAGGCGAGGTACGACAGAATGTATCAACTACCAACTACTAAACATGGCGGAGGAAACGTTATGGTTTGGGGATGCTTCAGTGCACACGGAGCAGGCCCTATTCACCACATCCAAGGAGTTATGGACTCCAAACGCAACCAGGAGATTTTTAACAATGTTATGCTTCCATACGCTAAAAATACCTTCCAAACGACGTGGATTTTCCAACAGGACAACGACCCGAAACATGTTTCGAAGACGGTGAAGGAGTGGCTCAGTGCAAATGGAATTCACCTGATGTCGTGACTCTCAGTCACCGGACCTGAACCCAATCGAACACCTTTGGGAACACCTTGCTAGAAGTTTAGCAGGTCCCACAGCAAGAAACAAGGCCGAAAAGTTTGAACAATTAAGGCAGAAATGGGAAGATATCGGACCCGACGTGATCAACAAGCCTCTAGAATCCATGCCAAGGAGATGTGAAGCTGTAATTAAAGCAAAAGGTTTTGCAGCTCGCTACTAGTACAGCTACATTGTTTCTGTGTACAACTTGCCTGCATTTGGTAATAAAGAATGTTGCCGAAGTGTTGTAACCTATGTGGTAGATTTCACGGTTTTTCCGTTTTTATACTTGAAATATGGAGAGAACTAATATAGAACAACAGTGATGATGCGATATAAGAATGTTTGTTATTTGTCACAACATATCCAAATTTCACATTTCTAAAGCTGATTTGAAGGGAGTTCTGGCGCAAAATGCAAGCGTTCACAAACTTTTGGACGCCACTGTATATAGAGAGATGGTAGAATATATAAATATGTATATATAGAGATATATGTAGTGAACATGTAGTAGTTCGTAGAGTGGAGTAGTTCACAAGGAGAATATAGACGGTAGCACTCAGTATATAACACAGCCAACATGTAATGGACACAGTAGACAATTTATATATGGGATCGATCGAAATTCTTCGTATAATTGGATGGTTCGGATAAGGCTAATTTCGCGGGCCCGAATTTTGGATGAATCCGACAACTGCGGTTTCGCGGTTTCGCCGACTCCGGATTTTTGGATGACTCGGATCGCGATATCCGAATCGGACATCCGAAAATGACTCATTCGGATCCAATGTATATTTGTCCGTCGGAGAGAATTGCCTCCAGGGGCCGGATTCATCAAAGTTACTGCAGTAACTTTAACGGAGAATTGTAAGCCAAAAGCTCAGATAACGTATCTTATCGCTCACCATATCGCTTGATAAGCCGCGTTATCTGAGCTTTTTGCTTACAATTCTCCGTTAAACTTACTGCAGTAACTTTGATGAATCCGGCCCCAGGACATCCTAGAAGTATAGGGTATCCAGGAAGTATCTGTAGAAATACGACAATTTTTTCAAAATAACACAATTTTTTATCAAAATTTTACTAATCAACCAAATAACTTCCATCAACATCGACTACCCTCCGCCAACGTTCCACAAGGCTTCGAATTCCTCTGGCATAGAAATCCGCCGACTTTGAGGCGAAAAAAGCTCGGAGGCCATTTTCGAGGTGGCCACGATCTTCATAACGCTTTCCTTCCAGATGATGCGGAAGTGATCGAAAAAGGTGGTATTCACTAGGGGCCAGATCTGGGCTTTACGGCGGATGCGACAAAACTTCCCATCCGAGTTCCAGAATTTTCTGAGAAGTCGTCTTCGCGATGTGTGGGCGCGCGTTATCATGGGGCAAGCGAACTTTGTCGAGCCTGGGCTGTTCCTTGCGCATCTTGTCGGCCAGTCTCTGCAGTTGAGTAGCGTAGATCTCGACAGTGACCGCAGTGCTGTCAGGCAGCAGCTCGAAGTGGTAGATCCCATAAACTCTCCACCAGACGTTCAGCATGACTTCCCTCGCATGAAATCACCTCATTCGAAAGATTTCGTCACTTCATCGCGTAGGCACCACGCACGTTTACGAGCGTGGTTGACGTTGAGGACCCATTTTTCGTCTCCTGGGACGATGGTGTCCAGCCAGTTGAAGGTGCGACTTCGGCAGAGCAGCTGAGTGCATATGTTAAGACGTCTCCGCCAGTTGCCGTCGGTCAGTTCGTGTGTGAGCCACTGACCGAACTTTTTAACCATTCCAAGAGATCGCAGTCCATTGTCCAGGTGGGCCGGGAACAGCCAAGAGCAGCAGCAACAAAATAACGCACACCTTCATATGGATGCTGCTCGGCCAGTTTCCTCAGTTCATCCAAACATATCGTTGTCAGTCGACCAGAGCGATGCTCATCTTCGAGACTCCTGTTCCCGCTTCTGAGGCGTTCGAACCAGCTATACACAGACCGTACAGAAGGAGCTTCAGAGCCGAATACACGACACAAGTTTCGATAGGCTTCTGCAGCGAAGTGCCCGGCTTCAAACTCGTAAATGAAAACTAACTCGTAACTTGTCTAATATGGGTAGACAGTTCGGCCATCGTACAATGAAATAGACAAGGAAGACGGAGCTGGATATGTTATGCAGATACAGCAGGATAGTGACTTTATATTGCACTGGTGCTGAAATCATCAGAACATTCTAGAAAAAATCTGGAACATTGCGAAGTTTTCTGCTTCTGGACACCCTATATAACACATAGAATGCGTGGCGCGTCCCAAAGAAGATTGATTAGCGCCGAACTCTATCCGTTGTTGAAGAAATGGCTAACGCCTTCTTTGTCCTGTCCTTTGTTCTTTGTTAAAAGCTCATCTCAACTAGATCTTTCCGTGTTAAAGGAAAACTCACCTTTCTAGCATAGAAGCACTCAAACTTCTTAGTGAAGAATTCTCGTATCATTTCCACATCGCTAACTACTAGAGTCCTTCGAAGACCCTCTTGAATGCCGTATACTTTCCCATAAATCTGAAATGATTTTTTTTTGCAAGTTAGCGCAGAACATGCAGTCCTACCGAAATTGTAGACGAACCTTTGTCCAATCTCTTAGCACCAAACCGATGGGCTTGTTTACGTCTGTCATGTCATGTCATACATGTTCCCGAGAAAAAGAATCCCCGGTGGACCGCGAATGCCTCGGCGCTTCCAGTAGTCCAGTTGCCAGTAGTAGAAACTGTAACATGTTCGGCTTGAAAACCTTTGCTGGATACTGCCTGCTGCGTTTTGATTTTGTTATTATTGACTGGTATTTTAATTTTGGGCGCGTGTAGCGTAGTCAGAGAAGGTGCCTATTGTCGCGTGCTCCCGATACCAGGTTCTTGGTACTTGAATTTCCCGCCCATGTCAACCAAAGCTTCCATTCCTCCGGGATCGGTGAATTGGTACCAGACGTGTCTGGGAAGGATAAAGCGCTGGCTTGTTCACCGGCTGGTCACAGCAAGTGATTTCATGGCCAAATACGCATTCAGTTCGCCTCCACGACATTCCGTAGGAAGGGAATGCTTGGCACATCCCGAAATGGATTGAGTAACGCCGTCCTTCATCCATTTTAATCCTATTTTTTGCTATTGTCACGTCTAGGCGCAAAGCGTCAAACACGCTGAATTTCTGACATCTGTGCAGTGTTTTCGATAAACATAGGCTGAAGCAGGGCGTCAAAATGAAGAGAGTTTAGATTACTTATGGCTATGGAGATGTACTTACGATTCATAGGGGAAAAGCTGATTGATACTTCTCCATCAGGCATTTTTTTCGCTTGAACTTGTACTGCGTGGCTACTTCACTCCATCCGTTTGTAGACATTTCAAGCCTCCCATTTTTGTTGACCTTCTTGACGCCCACTTTGAAATTATCGAGTGTTGACAAAATACGCTATCTTTCGCTAAGGGTAACATCACTGATCGACACCAGTCAAGCAGAAATGTGCTGTGACCGAACTGAGATTGCAGCATGACAACAGAACTTCACACTGATTACTCTCTGACTCATCTGGCAATCTGCGGAATAACGCGCACTTTTCACAAATTCTTCCGCTGGCAGCTACCATTATTGTGATAACCTTTGCTTTTAGGCCCGCTTTAATGAATGTTTTGTTGAAGTGACAATATTTTTAGGCTGCAAGGTTTCAGTAGTCGATAAAGAATATCATCAATCAACTTGAATGATTGAAAAGGGGCCTACAAAACGTTTCCATTATTCAGTTGAGTGGTGTGAGACCCAGATAGACGTATGGTCGCGAAGTCAATATGGCCAACGACCTAGCGCAAGAGCTGAGCAGGAGGAAACGAGCGGCTTGGGGAGCTTTCAAGAGCGTCGAAGAGGTCGCGAAGAAGACGAAGAACGTCCGACTCCGTGCCCACCTATTCGACTCCACTGTTTTTCCTGCCCAAGCATACGCCTCAGAGACCTGGGCTATCCGAAAACAGGATGAACATGAACGATTAGCGTCGCGCAGCCTGGAATCGAGAGGACGATGCTCGGAGTGACACGACTCACGCAAGTGAGAGAAGGCCTCCGGAGCTCCAAGCTTCGTCGACGTCCGAAGATCAGAGACGCTGTCGCGTGGGCCAAATTGTCGAAAATTAGGTATGCCGGCCACGTAACGCACTTCGCAGACACCCGCTTTACGAGAGCTGTCACCGACTGGATTCCGCGGGATGTCAAGAGAACACCAGGAACCAACGAACCACCAACGCGTTGGTCGGACTTCTTCGTGAAAGCCCTGAACGACCGCTATGACGCTCTTCGTGTCCCTCGAGCGAGGAGGATCCATTGGAGCACTCTGGAACGCGACAGGGACGAATGAATACGCTGCTGCCGCCCCTCGAGCAAGTCGATGATCAACGGCACGACAGGTGATACAGGTGATACAGGTGATAGTGGTGTGAGTGGTATGCAGCGTTGTCGGGGGAGGCGCTAGCTGTTGAGTGCACTGCGATTTAAGGTTCTTGGTTCGGATTTACCGCACAGGCCAACCAAACTTTCCGTCCCTCCGGGGTCGGTGAATTGGTGCCAGACCTGTCTGGGAAGGATACAACGCTGACTCGCTTATCGGCTGTTCACCGCAAGTTATTGTATAAGACAAAGACGCATTTCAATCGCCTCCACGATATTCCATAGAAGTGGCATGCTCGGCGCGCCCCAAAAGTTGTTGACGGCGTCCTTTATTCCTTTGCTCTTTATTAAAAATTAGGGTACTAAGCGGGCTGGTGCCTGTCGCGCCATCCGCCGCATCGCGGCGGGGCGGTCAGGCGGCCACACCCCTCTACCAATAGCAGCAGAGCGCAGCCGGCGCTATTGAACGCATTGGTCCTTACGCTCGAATTCCATGTATGGCCACTGTCATACCACCGCTCACCCCGAGCGAAGCCTAATGATAAGCTCTCATATAGCGATGTACAGCAGGTACAGCAGAAACCGTGGTGAGAAAGCGTTCTTTCAGTTGTTTTATGTTCCGAAGAGGAGTACGCATGGCCTCTAAGCACTTGTAAACAGCACCCTTTCACCCGTGTTGTACTCTGTTCTCGACTCTTCTAGACTATAGCTATCAGGATTTTGTAGAAGTAGAGTAGAATCATGATCCATCTGTCATGATTTAGGAAACAAAAAATGCTCAGTATAATGAAGAACGAGGAGCTCACCTATTTATACGCACGCAGTAGTTAGGCAGTCCTGAAAGCTACACAAAAGGTCCTATAGGAACAAGGGTCTTGCAGATCAATAAAACGTTTTATAATCCAAGGACAACAAGTGGTGCTCCTTCGTTTTAGAACTTTAACTACACATTTGCTCAAAAAGTTCACTGTTTTCTTGGCCTTCCATATGGGACCAGCCGTAGTTAAAACTTTATGACTCATTTTTTGGTTGCAACACATGGATATTGGATATTCCCAAAGTGAAAGGAAACAATAAGAAAGCAAGAATCTGTTTTGGCACCTCAGGAAACAAATGCACTGTGGACTAGATAAGGTTAATAGTAGCCTGGGTGCTTGTGCTATTGCATTCGAGAATGAACGCCTTTTCTGCCCAATATATCAAGAGTGCTCTCACTATCGCACGCTTCTTGACGAAAACTGAGGTGACGAATAGGTGGAGAATGGACTGAAGGTTAGCAGGGCTACTACTTTTCAAACCTGCACTTCAAAACTAAGGACGACAAGGTCGGCATAAAGAGCGGTGTAATATAAAAATTGAAGCAATTTGTTTATAATGACGTTTTTGCGCAGTTTTCGCCACTGCCATCGGAAAATAACTGCGTTTACTTCACGCTGTTCTCCTCAATGCAGCTTATCCGGACTCCCATACCCTCCCTGTGGATGCGGACGTATGAGTCGGCTCCCGGCCGGCTGCGCGCCATTGGTCGGTGCGATTACTCAGAGCGTCCGCCTAAGGCGCCTTTTATCCTCCCGTCGTGGTGCGGCCAGTCGCGCCGCGCCCCGAATTTGATGCGCCGCTGCGCGATTTCAGTTAGAAAGGGGAGCGTCAGCGACGCGCGGCCACGAGCTTCTGCGCACTACGGCCCGTGCTCCGGAAACGGTCCATGAGTCATTGAGGGAGCAAAACAGAAAGGATTCGTCTGGCTGATCAGCGCAATGCATCTTGTCAATGTTTGTCGTGGGATTCCTATGGGGAGCGACGAATCCTCTCTTAAGCCTGGAGTCGAAGTCGTTCGCTCAACCTACGGTTGAAACTGGTGAGTGTGGTAATGAGTCGAATCCCCTGCAATGCAAACGGCTTTAAACCACTCTTTATTTTGCGATATGTGCGGGTCCAAAAGTAAAACTGCTGGAGGGTACTCATCGTCGAGAATCACTCAAAATGCTTTCTCATATGGCCATTCTGGGATCACTGTGCACTAAGCATATCTTTGGCGTGGTATATGAATCTTCGTGAATGTCTACAGATCTCCTACTAGGTTACAAAAGGTACGGGCTAAGGTCATGGTCACCGATTTCGTCCAAACTCCCTAATCATGCAAACCTAGTAATCGTCTGTAACTTCAAAAAACGATATCAGACTCGTGATCTGCACCCTAAATACCCCCTCCTCCTTCCCAATAGCAGAAGTTTGGTCGAAACAGTGAAATCTCCCACCCTACACCGAGTCTGCCGCGACTGATCGCGCCGCGCCGCGCCCTTCCCCTCAGTGGCGCGATTCGCCGAATACCATAACCCAAAATTCCGTCAAGTGTGGTGTTTTGCGGCGGCGGAGTATAAAAGCGATGCGGCGCCGCGTCGCGGCGCGAAAAATCGATAGCCATGCCGACCATCACGCCGCGCCGCGGGGCGGCGCAAGTATGAAAGGCGCCTAAGGCCTATGTTATACTCCCGCGGGAGCATCCGCGGATGGGCGGAAATCGCGTCGGGACCCCGCGCCGGGCCACTCGTCGAGGCCCGCCACACCCGCCGTCCGCGGATTGCTGCCGACAGACGACGAGGGGGCTGTTATACTTCCCACCCGCGGGAGGGCAGCCGTCCGCGGTGCACTGCACCGCGGAAGGCTGTAGTCCCATGGAGTTCGGCGCGGGAAACGCGCTCCAATGCTACGCTAGCCGTCCCGGGACGACGACGACCGCGGTGCACCTTCCATCCGCGGACGTCCCGCGGGTGCACCCGCGGGAGTATAACATAGGCCTAAGTGCGAATCAATCGGACCGGACCACTACCCCAGGCGTTCCCAGGCGTATGTCGGGCACCGTGTTCTCCTCCGCGGACGCGGAGGTCGGCAAGGGAAGGAGCTCCGGGGTGTGGCTTATCTAACTCACCGTGTTAGGATGAGCCGTACCCCGGAGCTACTTCCCTTTCCGACCTCCGCGTCAGCGGAGGAGAACGCCGACGCGGAGGAGAACACGGAGTAAAACAAAGAACAACTTAGAATTAAACACAATCAGAACAACTATAGAAGTTAACGCGATTTCGCAGCATGGAGTGACGTTCTACCCCTTTAAACAGGCGTAGCAAACGTCTGCGTCTATACTAGCTTGTAAAGCCGTCACTGCACTCTCGAGCAAGCCCAGAGTTTGGGGGTGGGCGGGCTAGCGGGACAAGGGGGTAGAACGCTCGACCCCCTGTACAGACTCCTCGTTCACTGCACTTCATCGAAAACGCATCCGTTCAAAGGGATCAATCGCGCGGGTGCGCGCCATACTTGGAATTCGAACGTACGGACCAATGCATTCAATAGCGCCGGCGGCGCTTTGCTGCCATTTTTGGAGGGGCGTGGCGGCCTGACCGCCCCGCTGCGATGCGGCGGATGGCGCGACAGGTCGGGCACCAGCCCGCTTAGTACCGAAATTAGCTGCCTTTATAGCAGCCACCTTTATTTTATAGATCTACTTTGAATAAATAAACAGAGATGGAGTAATTTGATTATAATAGCCACATTTTAGGGTTCAATAGTCAAGTAATTTTAATTGTACTGCGTGAAACGTCAATTACCTGTTATGTCAATGTGTATCAATTTATGCAACAATAGAGGTCGATTATGTATTTTTAAAGGGAGAGCGACGCATGTTGCTTCTATGCAACGAGGATCATAACGCTGCACAACGAATTTTTTCGGCGAAAGACTGCGAAACTAGGGTGTATCCGCTTAGCATCGCACGATCAGAATTCACCATTATTTCCGGACAAAAAGTGGTGTTTAGTTTGGAGTTTTCCTAAATTCCTGCTTCCTTACCTCTATTCAGCTTCTCTGACACTCATAAATCTCCAAATAAGAAAAGGAGCATAGAACATTTATTGTGCCAAAGGTGTTACAGAAACAGTTCTGCGCAAAAGATTGCAGCAAAAATTGGCCTTTTGAATAGTAGCAAAAGTGATTTCTTCCATGATTTGCATAAAGTGGAAAGCACTTTTTCCTCAAGCAATCTAGTTTTTTATTCATTGAAAAGTTACTATGTGTTCAAACAAAATATCGTTTGCTTAAAAAACTATTTTGTAATTAACTTCAGAAATGTTCTTTCTGATTTGAAAGATTTTCTTGATTGCAGTTAAAAGTTTAGCGATGAATTGAGGGCTGATGCAGAAGGCTCATTCCAAGTTTTCACAACACGATCCGAAAAAGGTTTTTGAGAATTTTTTCGGTGTCGTTTTTGTGATGATTGTGCTCTCTGGTATTCCAAAATAAATGAACTGTAGGCATTGGTCAACAAAAAATATCGATGTACATTAACAGTAGTATAATCAGACGTGATGTAGATGTGTTCGACGAGTTTTTTTTCTAAAATTCGAATATTTCTGAAGAGGGACGCTCAAATCAAAACCTTGCAAAGCAATCCAGTTCGAAAAAAAATCTGAACAGTAAACCATATCTTCTATTTATTGAGAAAATTTACCTTATGACAGCAATAATGGCCGACACAGCCAAAGTAAGTGGAATAATCATAGCCGTCGATCAGATGTGGTAGGTGGGCTTCGAAGAACGGCCTTAAATACTGGCTGCAAGCGAGAAACCAATTAGGCGGAGTGGCCAGTATAGGACACAGAACACTTGTTGATAAGGAAGGCCCCGAATGTGCTCTCTGCCCCGGCAGTAGATAGTGGTATCAGAGATGGCTATGAGTAACCAAACAATCTATGAATAGGCTAGCACAATTCCCATGGAGTCCGCTCTATCTTACGAAGACGATGTTCATGAGGAACGGGCGAGTTTCTGATGTCCCATTCTCGCTCAACGGAGCGAACATCCCGAATGGTCCAGCTACGGTTATCTGCGTCGCGAAGTCAGTATAGCCAACGACCTAGCGCCAGAGCTGAGCAGGAGGAAACGAGCGGCTTGGGGAGCTTTCAAGAGCGTCGAAGAAGTCGCGAAGAAGACGAAGAACGTCCGACTCCGTGCCCGTCTGTTCGACTCTACAGTTCTTCCTGCCCTAACATACTCCTCAGAGACCTGGGCTAAACGAAAGCAGGATGAACACGCGATCAGCGTCGCGCAGCGTGGAATCGAGAGGACGATGCTCGGAGTGACACGACTCACGCAAGTGAGAGAAGGCCTCCGGAGCTCCAAGCTTCGTCGACGTTCAAAGATCAGAGACGCTGTCGCGTGGGCCAACATTAGGTGGGCCGGCCACGTAATGCGCTTCGCAGATACCCGCTGGACGAGAGCCGTTACCGATTGGATTCCCTGGGATGCCAAGAGAACACCAGGACGCCCACCAACGCGTTGGTCGGACCTCTCCGTGAAAGCCCTGAACGACCGATATGACGCTCTTCGTGTCCCTCTTGAGCGAGGAGGATCTATTGGAGCACTCTGGCACGCGACAGGGACGAAAGGAGACGCCACTGGTGCCCGCTCGAGCAAACCAATTATCAACGGGACGACAGGTGTTAGCGTGCGTCTCGGAGAGGGACTGGAATACTGATTTTTTGTTCCTAACATCCGTTTTTGAAAATGATAGGTTACGGTAAGAGTGGGTGAATAATTAAAAAGCCATATGTAAACTTCTTGATCAGCACCCAAACAACCCCGTTGGACAAAGTTTGGGCGAAATCGATGTTCGGTGATTCATCGAATGACTGAATGAATAGATTCGATGTCGAAAATTTTTGAAGAATAAGCGAATTTATTCGCTTATCAATTTCTTCGAACGATCGAGAATCGAACAAGCTCCATTTTTCGTTTATTCGACAATTTGTTCGTATCAGGTTCTGTGCTTAAAGATTTGAAGTTCATTCGATATAGGAATAAAATAATTCTATTTCCGAATAATATTCGAATATAGCTCCCTTCCGATGTTCGAATTCGAACAGATATTCGACTTTTTGAAACATCGATGTTTGAATTCAAATGATTGTCCGAAAATCTAGAAATATCGATTATTCGACTATTCAAAGAATTAAAAATTAATCGAATAGTTATTCGACTACATTCGTTCAAGCACAACTATTATATATTGAGAACACAAATGGAGGAAAAAACTATAGATATAACAACTTGGAAATTCATAGCTTCCTAGGTGAGAATAATGGTAACAAAACCTGGAAACGGAATGCAATAACAGCGTAGGTAAGTGCGGTAATGAAGGTGCTGTAAAACATGGTCATTCAAAGGTTAAAAGGTAAGGACGGTGCTAATGAATGCTCATGGGGATGCGACACGCGTTCTACTTCTACGAAAAGTCGTGGAGGCAATTTGAATGCGCACTTGACTTATAGAATGACTCGAGGTGGCCAACCAAAATCAGCGCTTTACCCTTCCCAGACAAGTCTGCTGCCAAATCACCGACTCTAGAGGGATGGAAGCCTTGGTTAGCCTGGGCGGCAAATCCGAACCAAGATCCTGGCATCGAGTACACGCGACGGCCGGCACCTCCTCCGACTGCTCTACACGCGCCCGAAATATACAGTAAGCACAGTAATTATATACATATTTATATGTCACGTTTACATGTTACAACAGGTACCCATATGATGATGTATTTAAAGTGCTATTTGGAGTTCCGTTATTTTTGTCGTCGCTCCAGTTGAATAGTAACTGCCATTGGGGAAACCGTCATTGATCCTCTCAGCGACAGGCTCTCCTGAATTCCAAGAAATTAATTTTTTCAGCCCTAAAGGTACACGATCTCTTCAATTTTTCAACTATGGTTGGTAGCCATAAAGAATTGAAGTTGGGGGGGTGTTTTCAACTGCTGAAAGAGGAAGTATTACTAGCTTTGATAGCAGCATACTTCCTATCCAACGTATTAGCAAGGTCTTCCAAGAGAGAGATAAGAAAATACCTCAGTATCAGCAGTTGCGACGATGCTGTATCGCTGAAGAAGGTGAGCCAGTACGAGTTTCTCCTCCAGATAGGCAAGCCTCATTCCGATACATAACCTCGGTCCGAGTCCAAACGCAAGGAATGCGGCCTGGGGTCTATCGGATGATTCGAGCCACCTGTAAATGAACGGAGTACCGAGGCTGTCTGCGAGTTGGAATAACTACATTTTTATGCAGTTCCAAATTAACAAGAAAAATACGAGGAGGGAAAACTGACCACCCTCCCCCGCGAGGATAAACCATTTTCACCTTAAACTGGACACGTTTTCATTTCAAACCGAATACCTTTAGAAGTAAAATGAATATTTTGCAAAACAAGTAAGACGTGTCTATTGTTTAAAATTGGCGTTGTCTAACTAGATTAAAATTATTATTTTAATTTTTTTGAATTTAAAATTCACTTTGCGGCCTTAAGAAATAATAACTACACAGCTTGAATAAACACAAAATTTTTAACGTTTGACTGTCAAACAATATTCTAGGTTTATCCTGGCATGCTGCAGATCGGTGAATTTGCTTGTGTGTTACATGAGTGTTACATGAAGAGATTGCGCCGCGCACTCGTTCTATACATTGCATTTTCTATTTTAATGACAGTGTATTTGTCTTTTATATGTCGATCAATCTAGAAGCAGCAGAAGCAACTATAATAGAAGAAGTACACCATCATCGTCTACTGGATAGCGTCAGGTAAACAGCATTACAATATCAATCAAATAACCACTGCAGGGTTCAATACGAGTGCTCAGCACAGCCAAATAACCACTGCAGGGTTCAATACAAGTGCTCAGCACAGTCTCTTCACCCGAACAATTCTTTGCGTCAAAGCACCTCAGATTGGTTTGGACAAAACTATAGAAATTCTATGCTCATCCAAAAGTGAACACCTTAAGGCTCACTATGCAGGAACTTTTGGTCCATGTCGCAGATGTGAGCAGCATTGGTAGGTGGAAACGCGCAAGCCAATCAGATCGTTGGTACCCTGATTAGCTGCCACGTGTTACCTGCGTAAACGCACCGCGAAAGTGATTGCGCCATTGTTCCTAACACAATCGCAGCAGCCAATCATGTGCCTGCCTGGGAGACTGAGTCGGTGCGTGATTGGCTGCCGCGGCTACGCTAGGAGTAACGACAAGTTCCCGCACCTCTCGCAGGACGTTCCCGCATCCCCCGCGATGCGTCTTCGCAATAAGTACCGAAAGTAGTATGTACGGGTTCTAGTGTAGTTGGACTAACGTTAAGAATACGTCCAGTGATAAAAATGTTAGGAGAAATTGGTTCATAATCATATGGGAATACTGTAGGCAAATGATCTTTCTTTTGGCTGCGGCTATACAGACCGGCAAATTGTTGCCTCAACTCTTCCACGAACCGTTCAGGACGGAATTCATCGGCGTCTTCACCCCATATTTCTCGACTGAAGTGTACAGAGAAGGTGTCAGCCATCACAAAATCGCCCTCATTGATCTGCACATCACCAAGATTTGTGGATTTTACGCAACGGCGTGAATTGGCGCTGAAACAACATTATTTGTTTTATTGGTTTTTATTGTATTTGAAAAGCACCCACAACCTACAAGTTGGCTATCGGGTACATTCGGAGAGCTTCCTTGATAACGCAGTCCATATACTTCAAGCTTGAGACAATTTCATAGTCAATGGACTAAAAATGTTCATAAATTTTGTAAAGAAAATCTCCAAATATCATAAGCCTTATTCCTGAAAAGAAAACAGCTGATAAAAGGCCCGGCATCTGACCTTAGGACTGCAGTGCTGATCGATTTCTTCCTGAAGGGTTCTCTGCACGCGAGGGTTTTTCGCTAACAAATATGTAACGTAGGCAAGTGAGTTTGCGGTAGTATCGAAACCAGCCAGCAAAAACACGAAGCATTGAGCAGCGATTTCGTCACGAGTCAGCTGCTTTGTCACCTGAAATGTTCTCTCTGAAAAACCCTCTTGAATATACTGGATCTTTAGTTGCGATCAAAACTTTTGCACCGGGCGGAGTCGAACCTGCAGTTTCTGCTTCCCGGGCAGGAATAAAACAAGCGATGGGACTGAGGCGTATGTCTTACAGGGAGAGCGAGTCATATAGGAAGAATCCCCAGCCCTCAATTAGTATAAGAATTGCGTTTTTTTTGCCAAGTCGTTAATCCCAAGGAGTATGGGGTCGTTGAAGTTGTAATCGAATCGGCGCCTCAAGAGTTTGGGGGTCTTATACGTTGGCGATGCCTCTGCAGGCAAGCTGTTCGGAGCGTAGTGGATAGTGACGTTGCTTCGTGCGTTGAAGGTCGGGTGTTTGGTTTTTGTGCACTGCTGCATTTTTGCATTTCAACTGACTGGTTGAGATTTGGGGATTCTGACGTCTATACCATTTTCAGACGTTTTATGCCTAATTTTAACAACTGAACGCTGTAGTATTCAACATGATGATGTAGAAATGTTCAACATCAGTGATACACAGGTACAAGGCTCCAGGACCTAACTCCAACGCGACGTCGCGGCGCTGAAACGCGGACGTGCGCCCGGTGATGCATGGTTAGCCGCAGAGCACGAAAATGTTCTCAGTGTTTAAACTCCCAGACCACATTTCTAGCAAGGAACGTAGGATCCCACAGAATGTGGTAGGCAACCGTCTGCAGTAGGACAATTGATCCGAGAATAGGTGATAGTGACCTTTTTCCGTAGTATAACCATAATCACAGGTAAAAATTGACCGAAGAAAGTGTAGATGGCAAATACTGACGCTAGAAACCATACACATGACCAGGATTCCTATATAAACTGTCGCTGATCGTCCTATTGAAACCACTTTCACATACCATCTCCAAGAAACGTTGAAATGAGGCAAAGGCGTGCCGCATGTCCATGTGGGAAGCGTTTCTAGCCGTCGGAAGCATCGGACCGCGATAACTCGTCTAACTTCGTCGCGCACCGTGCGCGAAGCCAGAGGGGTTCGCGCGGCGTTGGAGTTATGTCTGCCCCCGCAGGTACGAAGTGCATGAAGCAGCACTGGGCACAATGCGGGCAGCATGTAAAGGCTACAGGCTCCTCACAGTCAGCTTCCATACATGGACCAATGACCTCGGGAGAAGCCATCCTGCTCGGATTTTCAAAAGAGACCACGTTGTGACGTCGGAGGTGGTTCAAATGAGAAACGAGGTGTGCGGATCTCGCAAATTAACCTAAACGGTATCGATACACCCTTTCCCTCATCTTTGCCTGTTACCCGGAAATCGGAGGCATGCCGATGCTGACACCAACAACGTCTGAAGATGCTCGAGTGATGATCCACCTGCTCACGCTGAAGTGTGGCCCACCTTTAGACGAGGAACCTTCGAGGGGAGGATTCAAGCTGGCCGAACGGATGGCCAGCATAGTTAAGGACTTTGAAACAGGTCAACTTGAAGTTGACGAAGGCTAGCAGCTGGAAGTGGTGGAAGAAGAAGATTGGGACCCGCAAGATGAACTGATAGACGTGGCGGGACGAGCAAGCAGTAGACATATGATAACGTTTTCGGGTGGAGCTCTTTTTTCGGATTAAAGGGTATGTCTTCAGTTGGATTTCGTCTATGAGCCGATGTCACTAGTCCATATGCGGAAGCAAACTGTAGCTGAGAAGCCTATCCGTATTGTGATCAGTGCTTCTGTTTCATGCACTTTGTATCTGTGTATCACTGATATGGGACGTTTATACATCATTATGTTAAATAGCTTTATCAATGCCTTTTGTTTTAAAGCCAGCCAGTAATAAACAAGTTGCAAGAAAGTTACTCGACGCTGGAAAAATCCACAGAAAACACCCGAAAATGGTATGAATGTCAGAACGTTCCTCAAATCTCGACCAATCAGTTGAAATGCAAAAATCCAGCATCGCAGAGAATCGAACCTTGACCTCCCTCGCATGAAGCAACGTCACTATTCACTGCACTCCGAGTCGCTCGGCCGCATGGACATCGCCGGCACACAAGACCCCAAAACTCGTGATGAGCCGCATTCCATTGCAACTTCAAGGACCCCCAACTCGTTGGTTTAACGACTTGGCAAAAAAGAAACACATTTTCATACTAATTGAGAGGCGGGATTCTTTCTATGAGATTCGCTCTCCCCGTTCAGACATACGCTTCAGACCTCTCCCTTGTAGATGTCGCAGATGTTGCGTGTGTGATGAAACAGCGCCTGTGTTATAAAACGTATGCAGCGCTCTGCCCAGAAAGTAGAGGGTGCGGGTTTGAATCCCCGTCTGGAGCAAGACTTTTGTTCGCTACTTAAGATCCATTAACAGTATATACATATAGTAGTATGTATCAGCCTATCTAGGAATAAACAAATGTGTAAAGCGGGATTTACAATTCCGTTGCGGAGCGGCGCGGCGTTATGAAAGCTGTCAATATCGATTGTCTGCGCCGCCCAATCGATACGGGTAGATCTCATAACATCGTGTCTTAAGTATAAATACCGCTCAAGTCCCCGCTTATACTCCAGTCGACACACGACACATACCAGTATTCGTTTGGCCTAGTAATAAAACAATGAATAAATAGCTGAATTCTAACAATTTACTGATGTACTATACTATAAAGAAAGCAAAGTAATTTTGTAACTCGCCTTTATCCCACTCTTTGAAAACTCGGCGCTATTATCTAGGTCCTGTTCCGCTCTGGCATCGAGGAAAAGGTCTATGAAGTCGGTTGGCACGCTTGTCTCCACACTAGAAGTGTCGTTTCGAGCCTAGAATTGCTTTTGTCCAGCATGATCATGAGTGCCGCTCGTAGAGTTGTTTCAGGCAGTGCTCACCCTTTTCTCAATCCTCTCGTCAATGGTCTTGTAGATTTGTTGAAACACTTCGGGGACCGGAGATTTTCTCAGAGGTGCAACAGCAATGAAGAGCTTCCTGGGAAAACAAGCGAGTACTGTGTGTACAGGAAATTCAAAAGGATTTTCCTGTGTCTTATTATTCTTTTCACAACCAGTCGTACCTCAATGTCAATCGAAGACTTGGAATAACGGCAGCAAGAAGAAATACCGGGTTGCGGTGGCTAATTCGGAAAACCTGAAAAATTAAATAAAAATTCAAGGATAAGGATAAAGGATAAACGACGGCGTTAATTACTCTTTTGGGACACATCACATGCTCTACTTCTACGAGATGTCGCGGAGGCCACTTAGATCGTATTTGGCTCTACAGGGACTCGGAGTGCACAGGCAATGGAAAAGCCTCTGATTTATCCTTTCGAGACAAATCAGGCACGAATTCGTCGACCTGACTCGGAGGGATGGAAGCGAGGACGTGCATTCCCTACACGATCCCGCCCTGCTCGCGCCGCCCTATTTGGACGAGTTTGTGGCGCACAAAACCGCGCCGGAGTTTGCGGATCCGTTAAATGGCGTGACGTCGTCCTAAAACATAGCATCTGATAGGAGACGATGGGGATTTTAAAGGATCAAACAATACTCGCTATAGTGAAGAAATTTCTAACCTTGGCGCTGCCGCTGAAAAGTGTCTTCCTCCTAATATGTTGTACAACATTCCGGTTGTTGTCTCAAATGAAATCTGCTCAGGATAAAGTTGCCAGGACGAGGGAAGTGATTAGCACGCGATGACTTCACGCGATCGCGAGTCTCGGAAATCTGGAGGACGGTCAGGATATACGAAATAAGCCATGACCCTCGTACGAGGGGCAACCGATCCCTCCTCGTTCCCCTGGCTTACCCACCCCAACCCCCTAGGCTTCCTTGAGAGTCTAATGGCTGCCTTACGAAACTTTAGAGACACAAAACAACTTTTCCCGGCCCCTCGGTACGCTAGAATAGGAACCCGACTCCGCCCCCTTGCCAACTCGGCCGTACATCCCGCTCCGCCACCGGAAATCTCGTCCACGATGAACGCTCAGCGCGCCCCTTGCTCCGCCCCTTTCTGAGGGCAGTGTAGGGAACACCTGCCCGCCGGTTTGAAGGCTTGGTAGATCTGGCTAGGAAATCTGGATCAAGAACCTGCAATCGGGTGCGCGCCGCAACCACAGCCTCCTACAGCTGCTTTACCGTAGGATGTTTTTTTGCTTTTTCGCATATGTAGCTAGCGTGCGTGAGCAGTCCAGTAACTGTAAATACTGTTCAATTTATTCAAATTTCTTAAGATAGCGTTCATTTTCACAGGAAGAGGTCTTTTTCTAACACTTTGGTAGAAGAGCATGTCACGTTTCTCTACATTTGACAATACTGAGAAATCATTCAGCTTTATTTGTTGCAGGAAATAGATGAATAATTCGGCTTTAAGTGTATTTCTATCTTTGTAAAAAAAGGCATGCGAAGTTAATGTATGTGACAGGTGATCTACACGGCACCGAAACTGCAGAAGAAATCGAGCTTTTAGTGAAGGTTCAAGTACACTACTGTTCAGGTTACTCTTTTGATTTACGTTTTACGATTCACGAAATCTCGAATTTCATTTACGCACAGCTTTGGTTAATGCCTTCTGGTATGCACCACTGATCCTACTTCTAACCATAAGGCACGCAGTGGAGGCAATTTGTATAGTTGCCCTATACAAAGCGGTGTCCAACTGACGGACAAGTCAGTGCTTTATCCTTCACAGTTTAGTCTGGTACGAATTCACCTGACCCCAAGGGATGGAGAGCATGGTTGCTCTGGGAGGTGAACCCAAACCTGGAACTTGGAATGGGGTTCACCGACAGCCAGCGCCTCCACCGGCGGCGCCGTCACACACCAACAGGAACGAATAGGAGATATAATACCGCTCAAATTCTTTGAAAAAAAAACAACGCTTTGCGACGGATTAGTCCGTCACAAAGCGTCGCTTTGCCATAACTCTTTTCAAAGTTATTTGTTTAAAATCTAATTAACACCATTAGAAGAAAAAAAAAAGAAAAAACACCACTCATTTTCTATCCAGCGATCTAAACATCATCTGATTGCGCAGTGACCTAGTTTAGTTATGAAGCTTTTGCTTCCTGGGCTCTGTTAATTGATTTACGACCTCTCCTAGATCCCCAGTGGCATGTCCTTAAGCCTTTTCGTTGACGAGGTTCATCGGAACTCAGAAATCCTCTATTGTTTTAGCAGATCTGTATTTGTTACGCATCAAGTGTCAATGTGGTACTAAATAGTGCCAAGTTTGAATAACATAGGCCCGACTTCAGATAAGCGCAAACGCGCGAAGACCTAAGATTCAGATAAGAATTGCCCAACTAGTAACCTGCTACAGAAGACAGTATTCTACAATCCCATTGTGAGAACGATGGTCTTTAAAAAAACATGTAAAATGGCTTTGAGAAATGAACAGAAATGACTAGATTTTCTTTTTTCCAACAAGGGATTGGTCCAATCCCAACCTGCGGCGTAGGATTTCTCCAATGTTTAAACTTCGGTTGCTCCCGTACAGGATAAGTACGAACGCCGTACTTTTTGTGGTTTACAGTAGACCACAAGCACATCCGAATCTAAATAGATAGAAATGATTTTGGCCGTTCAGTGTAGATATCTATGCGGCGAAAATTTGATGAAAACAACAGAAAACATCGTTTCAGTCGCTTACCTCTTTATGGATGATTTCATTCGAAAAACAACTGGACAGCATTTCTCAGCTCGTTGCGAGCTTTCCACAAATGTAGTATTGTCCGTATTCAAACTGAAAACCATTTTCACCCCTTCGGCCGCCGAAACAAGTTTGGGGCTACGCTTCGGCCCGAGGGCGGACGCGGCGGTGGGCCGCTCGCTGCCCTTGCGACCTCCCGCGGCACTCGTATCCGGGGTGATCACTGACAGACCGCGGCGCAGGAGGTGTGGTACATAGGCGATGGTCGGCCGCGGGAGGTGTGAATACTGTACATAGGCGACATATGGAGTCCCGCGGGAGATCGCAAGGGCAGCGAGCGGCCTCCCGCCGTGCCCGCGCTCGGGCCGAAGCGCAGCCTCAAACTTGCTTCGGCGGCCGAAGAGGTGGAATTGTTTTCAGCTTCAATACGTACAATATTACATCAGTGGAAAGCTCGCGACGAGCTGAGAAATGCTGGTTTTCGTCAAACTTTGGCCGCATAGAAATCTACTTTGAACGGCCGAAATCTTTTCGTTCTTTCTAGATTCGAATGTGCTTGTGGTCTACTGTAGACCACAACAAACACGGCTTTAGTAATTATCCTGTACAGGAGCAACCGAAGTTCAAAGATAGGAGAAATCCTACGCCGCAGATTGAGATTGGACCAATCCCTTGTTGGAAAAAAGAAAATCTAGTCATTTCTGACCATTTCTCAAAGCCATTTTACACGATTTATAAAGACCATCGTTCCCACAATGGAATAGTAGAGAACTGTCTTCTGTAGCAGGCTACTAGTTGGGTAATTCTTAACTGAATCTTAGGTTTCCGCGTGCTTGCGCTTATCTGAAATCGGGCCAATGTAATTCAAACTTGGTACTGTTTAGTACCACAATGACACTTGATGCGTAACAAATACAGATCTGCTGAAACAATAGAGGATTTCTGAGTTTCGACGAACCACGTCAACGAAAAGCCTTAAGGACATGCCACTGGGGGATCTCGGAGGGGTCGTAAATCAATTAACGGAGCCGAAGAAGCAAAAGCTTCATAACTAGGTCATTGCGCAATCGTTTTAGACGATGTTTAGATCGCTAAGTAGAAAAGGAGAATGGGCTTCTAATGGTGTTAATTAGATTTTAAACAAATAACTTTGAAAAGAGTTATCGCAATGCGACGCTTTGTGACGGATTAATCCGTCGCAAAGCGTCTTTTTTGCAAAGAATTTGAGCGGTATTGTACTACTTGCGGAACTTCAAGGAAATCGACGAGCAAACGTACATGAGAAATTGTGATTCGAAAAGGTGCACCTACATATTCAATCCTTGCCACCTTGTCCTTATCAGTGAACAACCGTGGTCCTTGCTGTCCCATGGCTACTCGGTGTATCACATCCACAGTAAACTCTTTGTAGTACCTAAACGATTGATTTAGGTCACGTTTTAAATCCGAACGGGGGTGCACATTTAACGGTTAATGATTTAACGAATTTGACGAATTAGCGGCATTTTTCGTTGAAATCCGGCTTAACGAAATTTTTAGAAATTTAACGGAACTTATTTCACACTGGGTTTATCACAATACTCTAATCGTAAGTATTCTCTAGTGTTGCAGGTCTCATCCCCCCGAGTAGGACTGCTCCTGAAAAACTATTAAAATCATCAAGAATATTTTAATGTTTTTATACTCTTCTCATGCCTTCTATGACGCATTTAAATTTTTGGAAATAATGCAAAGCTATAAAAGTTCTTCTTCGAGCCGCTAAACACGCCAACAAATCCACAAAGTTAGTGGTCTGACCTCCTTGTAAGATATGCTTATCCTCACTTGGCGCCGCTTATCCCAGAACACTTTGTTCGCCACCTAAAGCAGTCGAAAGGGAGAGAATTCTTTCAGTGGTGGACGTATTTTAAATGATTTGAGAAAAATGCTAGAGAAGACATAAAGAACGCCGTCACTCAACCCCTTTTGGGATGCGCCACGCATTCTACTTCTACGGGATTTGAATGTGCAATTGGCCATGCAGTAAATCACCTGTGGTGGTCATCCGATGAAGGAGTCAGGACTTTATCCTTCCCAGACAAGTCTGGTACCAATTTGCCGATCGAAAACTCACTGAGGGGTGGAAGGCTTGGTTGGGCTGGGCGGGAAATCCGAACGAGGAACCTGGTATAGGAGATGCATGCAAAACCCGGCACCCCTCCGACTTCGCTACACGCGCCCTAATGACAAAAATTTGGAAAGTTACTTTCCTGAACGTTAACACATCAACGACCGTGTCACACCCTTTCGGCCGTGGGAGATCGTGTGACACGATGGCGTGTCAGAGTTCCAACGGTGTAAAAAAATCGATTTGTTTAACGCACAGGGCACGCGAAAATCATACGTTCGTCAACGTGTTAAAATTCTACTGATGGGATTTTAATTGTATTTTTATTGGTTCTTTCGGTGCTTCGGGCTGGTTCCCACATTGAGATTGTACACGCTCGTTTAACAATCACACAAAACAGTTTCACAAAGAACCCGGCAAAGGGGAGGAACTTCGGTTTCTGCCTGATCTTACATTTTAAGATGCCTTGTCGATGCGGGCACCAGCTTACTAAACACCGTTCTCTTGATTGATAATCCCGTACCTGGTGTTATTCTACATCTTGAAGATATAATAATTTGTTGCCGAAGGTTTGCTCATTTTACTGTCCACACCTTGTTGATAATGAATTGTTTAAGTTACACTGTAGTGTTACACTCCATTCTCTGAACTTTAGTTGTTGATCTATTGAAGTTGGATGGAACATATAAGGTTTCCCTTGATATCTTCATTTGAAGCAATGGTTTGCAGCTAATTGTATTTTGTAACGAAATCTAACGACTTACCGGAAATTTAACTAAAAATTTTCCGCTAAAAAATTTTATTAAGTAATGTAACGCACAGAACTTCGTGTGCACCCGTGAACCGAATAACTCACGGCAGGATATTGAAGGCTTTCTTGCCTGCCTCCTTTTCGAAGAATTCCATTAGAGCCAGTGCTGAACTCTCTACGGTGGGGTGAATCTGAAATGGTTACCTATAGGCCCAAATGTTTAGCTTTCATATGCATCATGCATTCTACCTTTCTCAGAGAACTGGATGAGAAAGCTGGACTGGCTATAGTCCGAAGACGCTTCCAGCGAACACCTTGTGCTTCGAACACGTGTACTCGAGGCTCGTTCTCCGCGTCACCAGCAATGACGTTATGCTAAAGGACGTCTTTGTTATCAATTTTCTTAGGCAACTAATGGCGATGGCTCTTCTTCTGCTTAAAAGAATGTCTTCGAAATCATAAAATTTTTAAGACATTAGCCACCGCAATAATTATTTTTATTTTATTTTATTTTAAGGCGTAATTGATATTCTATCACAAATGATATGATATGGATAAGGATGAAGGACGGCGTTATTCAAGTCTCTAGGATGCGCCACGCATTCTACTTCTAAGGGATGTCGTGGAGTCAATTTGAATGCGTAATTGGCAAATGACTTACGGTGGCCAGCCGTTGAATAAGTCAGCGCTCTATCCTTCCCAGACAAGTCTGGTATCAATTCATCGACTCCGAAGGGGTGGAAGGCTTGGTTGGCCTGGGCGGGAAATCCGAACCAGGAACCTGGTATCGGGTACACGCGACAGCCGGCTCCTCCTCCGACTGCGCTACACGCGCCCTCCTCAATTTGCTGCATAATTTTTAGTTATGGGTCTCCCCCCGACTAGGATAGATCCGTGGAAGACTTTCTAAACGCTTGGAAAGGCAGCCTCTTCAGATCCTTGAACCTGCCAAGCAACAAGTTGAACTCCCTGAGAATCCTGTAGGTCTGATCCAATCCGTAACCTCACAACCTCGACCCGAAGTTGGGGTACTCTTCTGATTCTGTCAGCATCTCATCAAGGAATCTATCGGGTTGATTGATAACTTATTATAAGGAATTTATATACAAATCATTAGGTTTACTCGTCGGAGACGTCTGATCGTAGCAACCTACTTTTCTTGCGTAGAAGTAGTCAAACTTCTTGACGAATAGCTCGCGAATCATCTCAATATCGCTAATGACGAGAGTTCGTCGAAGACCCTCTTGTATGCCAAACACTTTCCCGTAGACCTTAACATATCCATCAACAAATGTATAGAATCACTTCAGACGACTGAATGAGTCATCATCACCTTGGTCCATTCTCGCAAAACCAAGCCGATCGGCATCGCGGGATTGGTCGTAGAGTACCAGTTACCCAAGAATATAGTGCCTGGCGGACCAGAAATCCCACGGCGTTTCCAGTAGTCCAGCTGCCAGTGGTAGTAGCTTAAACGGGAGAAACTTTTCAGCTTAAGAGTGAGATAAAGCTCCTTGTGAGTATGAGTAGATTACCTTACGATGGCCAGTACTGCAGAAACAACAAATGTAAGTAGAACGAGCATTGCGGACGATCAGAGGACAGTAGGCTGTGAAGGCGTGGGCGCGCTTATATATACGTGAGACTATCACTTGGCTAGAGTCTGACCAGTGACCTGAGTAAACAACGTAAACGGCGGCCATAGAGAAAAATAGAGAAAGCCGACAGACGACACGCGTTGTGATTTCTGACGACGATGTCCTACACCACGCGCTGCACTCTTGCGCGCAGCAAACACGTTCCTCTCTGCTACGGTAAGTGGTAAATGATACAGGGAAAGGCATAATGATACGAGGCTTATCCTCGTTAAAACTGCGATTTGTTATAGTAGGTTGAAATAAAGTCTTTTCATTTTTTCAAAGAATTACTACTTCACAACTACAAGGTCAAAATCAATTGAGACAAACTTTGTTTTGTTCCACTACGCTTCTCCAAAGGCTGGGCACTTTTCTAATTCTTCTCGCTTACAGGACTGCAGTTCTGGAGTAGTACCATTGCTGAATCCAATTTTTGAGGTCGTCATCCGCCTCAAAATATTTCTCTCCAATTTCGTGCTTGAGAGCACGGAAGAGATGGTAGTCGGTAGGGGCGAGGTCAGGGCTATACGGTGGATCTGGCATTAACTCCAAGCCCAGCTCCTTTATTGCTTCTCTTGTGAGTCTTGCAACATCTTGTTCTGCACTGAGTGTCTGACAGAGGATGTGGATTCCAAGCTCCAAATTCCCATGCAAAGCCAAGACCCTTTAGAAGGATCCCCTCTATCCTATGAGACACTTCGAGCTTCTCCGCTAGTTGAAGTGTCATCTGCCTAGAATCGGTATGAGGAAGATGGAGTACTTCAGTGTCGTCCAATTCAGTTGGCCTTCCTGACATTGCGTTGCCCTCGAGTGAATAATCTCCCTTAAAATCTTTCCGAACCACTCATAACAGGCGCGATGAGTTGTAGATCACAAGCCATATATATGGATAATTTTGTCGGCTGGCTGACGTGCTGTAGATCCTTTGACGAATTCATGAAGAATGCCGTGCCGAAAATGACCATGAGGCAGATCTGGCATTGAGTCCGGAAGATTGGACAGATAACGAAGTACAAAGAGGGTCTCGACCTGTGTCCGCGTGCGAACTGTAGACAAGTGTGATAGGGTTATGAAATCAGAAATCAATACTGGATAGTGTGTTTCCAAGAACCTTTCGAAAAAACCTTTCGAATTGTGAAGGGACTTTTTTCCAACCTAATCACCTGTATCACCTGTCGTCCCGTTGATCATCGGCGCCAGCAGCGTCTCCATTCGTCCCTGTCGCATGCCGGAGTGGTCCAATGGATCCTTCTCGCTCGAGGGACACGAAGAGCGTCATATCGGTCGTAAAATTATCCATCCTAATATCACCTTTTATTATTATTATTATTATTATTATTATTATTATTATTATTATTATTATTATTATTATTATTATTACTTATTGACGTGTAACCTAGACGCACGTGATAATTAGACAAGGAATATGCCTGAGAAGAATATCAGACAACCAGCAACACTTAGAAGAAACAATTAGAGGAGACGAAGAAAAGAAAAAAACAAAATTCAGTTAGCCTTTTTGGAATAAAGTAAGCAGCAACAAACAAATCTAAACAGAGTAGCATCCGTCAAATTTAACCAAAAATTTCGCGAATAATAACAGGTTAAAAAACTTGAAGTGACAGACTAGGATATCTTTCTCTTTACAAAGTGGTTTGTTAAACTCCCATAAGTTTCTATTCGTAAAAATTTAACCTAATCAGGATTTTGCCTCAGGAATATAAAGTCTGATCCTTCCCTTTCTTGAAATCGTCAGTGCTGCACCAAAAAAGCTACTGGATAATTGACACTCTTTTTGTCAGGATCTTAAAGAGCATGATCAGATCTGCTTTCCCACTGTTCCGAAGGGTTTGAAGGCCGATATCTCTGGCCCTTCTAATGCTGTTGGGAACGGCGTTGTAATCTTTTTCAAAGCCTTTCTTTTTAAATGAATTACATACTGTTATTACTAACTTCACTATCGGGCGAACATAGGCTTTGTAAGCTTCTTGTTTATTATATTGTATTAAAGGATAAAGGATAAAGGACGGCGTCCCTATTGGGATGCGCCACACATTCTACTTCAACGGGATGTCGTGGAGGCGATTTGAATGCGTATTTGGCCATACAATGACTTGCGGTGGCCAGCCGATGAACAAGTCAGCGCTCTATCCTTCCCAGACAAGTCTGGTACCAATTTATCGACCCAGGAGGGATGGAAGGCTTGGTTGGCTTGAGCGGGAAATCCGAACCAGGAACCTGGTATCAGGTGCACGCGACAGCAGGCGCCTTCTCCGACTGCGCTACACGCGCGCTATATTGTATTATAAACAATTTTCACGTCATGATGGACACTTCTCAAATATAATAGGACTCCTGATCGTCAAAATGGACTCTCTTCTAAACAAACCTTACACTTTTGAAATCAAATTTAATGTCTTCCAATTCATAACACGTTTCTTCTATATTAGACTAGAACTCTCCAAAAAGGAAGAAAAAATGTTTGGTCAGGAAAAGCGTTAGTATTACTTACTTACATTACTTAGAACTTAATTAGTAACAGTGAATACACTTGCAGCTATTTAGACCTATACTTAAACGTTATTAATAATAAAGTAGAGAGCAACCTGTATAACAAGACAGATTTCTTTAACTTCAAAGTTAACAGATTTCCACATGCTGATTCTGAGGTTTCTATAAAAATCAAACGTAATGTGATTTACCCAGAAACCTTAAGAATAGCCAATGTTTGCTCCAAATTTGAACCCTTTTACTGCAAAATAAAAGAGATGTATAATTTGTTTATAGGCAACGGATTTAGTAAAGAAATCATTATTAATAACATAAAAAATGCTTTTATAAAAAAGGCAAATATTTTACGGCATGTTGAATAACAGTGAAGAAGCAATAAAATTTATAAAAACATTTCAATAGTGTTGATGGTTCAATTCTACTGAATTGTATGATATACTCCTAAAGTGTTTGTGGATGTATAATTTCCTATTTTGTTTCTATTTGCGAGTATTTAAAAGTACAACTTCGTGAACTATTTCTTACTGGAATTCGAAATATATTAATACAATTACCTAAAATAGTAACACCACTATTGTAACAATGCGAAAAATTGCATTAAATGTGATAGCCTGTGCCAAGTTGTTGATTCTGGTGGTGGATAGTGTATGGTGTTATTTCTTTTTAGAAAATTGATAACAGGATCGGTTCGTTTGCCGTTTGCCAAGCAGATGTGTTGGCTTAGTTTTTTGAACTGTAGTGGATAGGAGGTGTGACGGACTTAGCAAAACGTCTTGCACGTTCCTAAAGAGCTGTACAGTAGAAAGTACATGATGCCACCGAACAAAAATTCTGGATATACAAATGACTTGTGCTATAGTATGATAAGAGTTATCCTTTCCGATAGCGGACGGTATACTACAGTTGCAGTATGATATGAATCATCCTTTCTGATAACGAACTGTATACTACAGTTGGGTTATTTGATGGAAGACTAGGGCTGCAATCAGCTGATCACCGTCAGCTGATCACCAATTTGTATATAAGTTCAATTCTTTAGAAGTAATTAAACTTATTTTTAAAAAAACTAATATTAAATGGATAAATATATTTTATAAATTTAATATATAAATGAATAAAAAATTTGAAAAAGTAGCAATAGAAACTAATAAATACAATATTAAAACAAACTAAAATTAAACTTAATGTTTTAATGCATTGTTTCCTTGAAAATTTCATAAAAAAATTAATTAAAACACCTTGTTTAATCAATTGTGTTATTTTACAAATCAAAAAAAGTTATAGCACCTCCCTCTTCACTGATGAGCCACCGGGGAGGTGGTATAACAAAAAAGGTTCGTCTGAAGAAAGGCGGCGAAACGAACCTAACATATAGTTGACATTTATTCATATTATTCATTTAAACATTAAGTTTTATTTTATTAGCAATTCTAACTCACCTACCCACTAGGTGAACACATTGATTGCAGTGTTATAAAATTCTTATTTTCTGAGGAAAAGTAACGGTTTAAAGCTTAATTTAAAGAGCAAGAAGGTAGACATTTTTCAGTCTTAAAAGATGAGATTGCGTCATGCACTCGACCAAGACGTCGCGATTTTTATTCAGTTGATAGCCAATTTTTTTTTTGCCTGCATGGACTTCTACCACTATAAATGACAACAAAAACAAGTATAAAGAGCAGACATTCCTTCGCTTTGATGCTTTATGTAAGCAGCATTTGAACTTTTAGTGAAATAAACATTGCTGGTTTTAGAGTGCATGGCGCGATCCTGCCTTTAGTGCGCTAAGTGCTTGCTGCCTTATTGTTATTTTAGGCCAAAGAAAACTGTCACTCGTACTCATTCACTAGAGGAACATAGGATAGAGACAAAGGACGGCGTTACTCAATCCTTTTTTGGAAGCACCACGAATTCTACTTCTTCGAGATGTCGTGAAGGCGATTTGAATGCGTATACGTATACAATGACTTGCCGAGGCCAGCCGATGAACAAATCTGTGGTTTATCCTTTCCAGACAAGTCTGGCACCAATTCACCGACCTGGGACGGATAGAAGGCTCGGTTTGCATGGGCGGGAAATCCGAACCAGGAACCTGGTATCGGGTGCACGCGACAGCCGGTGCCTCCTCCGTCTGCGCTACACGTGCATTCGTGCATAATCCAATATAAATATGTGATTAAAACATAAATAAACAGTTATATAAATATTAGTGTCATTTAGAGAGTGTTTATATTTATTTTTGAAACAAGATGAGAAAAATCAAAACTGAGGGGACACTGCAAGAAGTGGCAAGGAGAAATGCAATATCAACAAGAGATCATATCAACCTGGAATCTTACAAACACTGTTGTTCATGTATTTAACACCAAAGGGGCCCTGGATATGTTCATAACCACATAAAGATTGGCATGTAAAGAAGCATTAGATTGAGCCCATTGATAGCAGAGGTGTACGGCATAGAAATTATGAATTATTTCCTAAGAACGGCGTTAATCGTTGTGAGAACTCCTTTTGCTCGACGCATTCGAGCCGCTTCCTCGCTTTGATGTTGAACGCTCAGACGATGAGCCGGATTCTGACGAAAACGACGACGATTTGGAGTTTTTCGACGGTTTCTTGTCGTCGTTCAACTCCTCATCACTTTCGAAGCTGCCACTTCCGTAAGCCTGAAAAACGTCGTTTTGCTCGTTGTTGAAGAATATTTTCATTGTCAGTTCCGCTACCTATACTGCTACGCACGCTTCGGCTGATTGACTACAGGACAGGTGTGTGAAACATACCTATCAAAAGAGGTAAGGGGTAAGGCAGTTGTCAACCGTTTATGGGGTGGGCCATGCTTTCTACTTCTACAAAATGTCGTGTGGGCAGTTTGAATGCACATTTGGCCTACATGACGATCTATCAGGTTGGAAAAAAGTCTCTTCACACTTCGAAAAGTTTTCTACCGTTTTCCTTGTAAACACACTAGTCAGTATTGATTGCTGATCTCATAACCCTATCACAATTGTCTACCGTTCGCACGCGGACACACTTCGGCCGGGCGCGAGAAGTTGGGCTGTAGATGGGCAGATCAGCTCTCCGGGACACGGCCCAGGAATTGCAAAAGTGGGCGTAACCACCAGCCCATCACGCAGCAGTTGGTCATCTCGGTCATCCTTTCATCCTTTTTGAGGGCAGCAGGTTTTCTATGAGTTCGGCAGCACACCGCTGTACCTATCGGTTCGGAAAGTCATCGGCAGTACCTGCTGCAATTCCTGCTCCGCCACACCCCCGCCCCACTGACCAATCACAATCGAGGGGCGGTCCCGCTGTATATACTGCCCAGCGACAGACCTTTCAAGAGGCGGAACCTACCGCGCAAGCACTCCCGCCCCGCCAGAGCAGGTCGAGACCCTTCTTGTACTTCGTTATCTATCCAATCTTCCGGACTCAATGCCAGATCTACCTCATGGCTATTTTCGGCACGACATTCTCATGAATTCATTGAAGGATCTACAGCATGTCAGGCAGCCGACCAAATTAACCATTTATATATGGCATATATATACATATATATGTATATATATATATATATGTATATGTGGCATATATATGGCTTGGGATCTACCACTCATCGCGCCTGTTACGAGTGGTTCTGGAAGTTTTTAAAGGCGGATTATTCACTCGAGGACAAAGCAAGGTCAGGAAGGCCATCTGAATTGGACAATACTGAACCACTCCATGTTCTTCGAACCGACAGTAGGCAGGCGATACGTTAACTGGCAGAGAAGCTCGGAGTGTCTCATAGGATAGTGGGAATCCATCTGAAGGGTCTTGGCTTTGCATGGAAATTTGGATCTAGGATTCCACATGCCCTGTCAGACACTCAGTGCGAAACCACATGTTGCAAGGCTCACGAGAGGAACAATAAAGGAGCTGGGCTGGGAAGTACTGCTACATCCACCGTATAGCCCTGACCTCGCCCCTACCGACTACCATCTCTTCCGTGCTCTCAAGCAAGTAATCTCAAGCTCAATGTTCACGAAAGGAAGATTGTCTTGAGTGTTTGGTGGGATGTCAGAGGAGTGATTTACTGGCAAACTCTCAGAAAGGAGAGACACTTACTAGACACATAGACACATACAGTGGCCAACGCCACAAACTCGCCGCAGCTCTCCAAGAAAAGAGGCCTGAGAAGTCAAAGGTGATCATCCTGCATGACAATGCAAAACCACATGCTGCAAGACTCACAAGAGAAACAATAAAGGGACTGGGATGGGAAGTAGTGCCACATCCACCGTATAGCACTGACCTCGCCCCTGCCAACTATCATCTCTTCCGTGCTCTCAAGCAAGAAATTTGAGAGAAATATTCTGAAACAGATGAAGACCACAAAAATTGGATTCAGCAATGGTATGACTCCAGAACTGCAGTCCTTTAAGCGAGAGGAATTGAAAAAGTACCGAGTCTTCGGAGGAGTGTAGTGGAACAAAATGAGGTTCATCTTAATAGATTTGATATCGTAGTTGTGAGGTAATAAATCTTTGAAAAAAATGAAAAGACTTCTTTCCAACCTAATGACTTGCAGTGGCCAGCCGGTAGACAAGTCAGTGTTTTATCCCTCCAACTGCGCTACCATCTGTCTACTACCAAAGATCATCAACCTAACATCGCGTACACATCGAAGTTCACGCCCCGCTGCAAAGCGGTGACGCCACTGGCCCTGGAACGTTGTGGTTTAACAACATTTGGTTTATGATGATGCGAAGATTGAATGACCTTAAGGACGCCCGGGAGCAACCCCATGTCACAAAATCACGAGCAACATAGTTTCACTGCACACACCTACACGGCGTTATCAAGATGTTCAAGACAGGTGCAATGTCAACAGTATTTGTAATCGTTTTGCCCACTGCATGAGATTGAAAGTACTGCAGGGTGGCCTGTAAATACAGCAACAGAAACTCACAACTCGTTAGTCGTATACAAACGCTTTTACAAGATCAAATTTTAAAAAATTCAAAACACTCCCCATACACTACCCATTAGAACTATGACCACGATGCAGAACGGGGGTGCATATTTAACGGTTAACGATTTGACGAGTTTAACGAATTAACGGGATTCTTCGTTAAAATTTGCCCTAACGATTTAACGGAAAATTTTTAGAAATTTAACGGAATTTTTGACGGGCTTTTTTCTCAGCAAGTTTACCACTTTTACCCCTGGTCTTCACTAATGTTGCAGGCCTCATCCTTCCGATAAGGGCTGTTCCTAAAAAAACTACTGAAATTGGTAAGAATACTTTCATGCTGTTACCATATCTTTTATGGCGCATTTGAATTTATGGAAGTGATGCATTTCGGAGCCAGAAATTTGTTAGCCGAGCCCCCATGCACGTCAACGAATCCACAGAGACACTGGTCTAACCTCCCAGTAAAGTATGCCTATTTCCGCTTGGAGCTGCTTATATCAGAACACTTTTGCCCGCCACCTGGAACATTCGAGGTAGTGAGAATGTTTTCGGCCTCTGGACGTACTTTAAACAAGCTCAGAACAAAAACTCTAATATTGATTTGAGGAAGTATGGTACTAAGAACCTACTTCATGAGAGTTGTTATAAGGCTCAAGGCAACTGAAAATGGCACTGAGTTCTAAGCGGCAAACCTCATTGTAGTCGACATGACGTCATCAGTAACGCAATCTGTAACAAACCCGGAGACGCGCCACAAGTGACGCCTGTTTTGGCGAAATTTTTGAAGTGAAAGAGTGTGAAACCTTGATTTCACTTTTATTTCAACGTTTCAAGTAGTAGTTGACACTTCCCGCCCTCAGGAGGATATCTCCAATCAGAAATTGTCGATCTTCCTTGCGGAATATTTGTTCTCACTTGGAAATTTCACATTTTGACTTTGTAAACTCTGCTCTCACTTAGGACCTGTTCATACTTCGCGACAAGAGCGACAAGAGCGACGGACATAATGTGGTGTACGCAAATAATTGCGTACTCCGCACTACGTCCGCGACGAATGTACTGTGAAATGCGTAATTATTTACATGCACCACACTACATCCGTCGCCCCAGTCGCTCCAGTCGCTCCAGTCGCTCTTGTCGATCTTGTCGCGAAGTATGAACAGGCCCTTAAAAATTTCCCATTTCGACTTCGGAAACTTCGTTTTCGCTGGGGAATCCCTCCACTGTGATTACAAAAACTTGCTTTACACTCAGAAATTGCCTGCCGTCCTCAGAGATCACCTTTGATAGGACTTCTCAGATGCATGGTAAACTGGTGATGCGGAGTTAGTTCTCACTTCTTATTTTCTTTATGTTGAAGTTTCGAGTGTTGAGAGGATATCAATGCCGTCAGGTCTTCAGGAACCGTCATCCTGGAGAAGAATGCCCTTAGTGCGGAGGTGAGAACTGAGTGAGAACGAACTTTCCGAAGTCCAAATGGACAAGTTCTCGGTGAAAACGAAGTTTCAGCGAGGAACATCAAACATTTCTGAGTGGAGGTATTATCGTGAGGGCAGAAAGTGCCAACTACTACTTGATACTTTGAAACAAAGGAGAAATCAACGTTTTTACATTGCTTCACTTCAGAACTGTCTCGCTAAA
Source organism: Heligmosomoides polygyrus polygyrus (assembly GCA_947396885.1). Lineage (NCBI taxonomy): Eukaryota > Metazoa > Nematoda > Chromadorea > Rhabditida > Heligmosomidae > Heligmosomoides > Heligmosomoides polygyrus. The sequence goes on from OX377204.1 coordinate 10,181,898, forward strand.
GTAGGCGTCATTTGTGACGCGTCGACGAGTTTGTTACGGATCGCGCAATTGATGACATGATGTCGACGACAATGAAGTTTGGAGTTTAGAACCCAGTGAAAATGGCTTCTTAATAAGGTTGCCAAATTTTGTTGCAGTATTTGTGGATCACTCTGTACACACATATTCGAGAACGTTACTAACACTAATAGCAACGCGGTGTATAGCGGCTTCGGGCAACAATTTGGGCCGAATTCATCAACGACTTACAGCAATTTAACAGAGAAAATTACAGCCCTAATCCCTAATAGCACAGCTTATGAAGCGATGGGGAGCGATAAGCCGTGTTATCTGAGTTTTCCGCCGTGAATTCTCTGTTGAAGTTATGTAAGTCGTTGGTAAATCCTACCCCTGAAGTACTATATGTGTTGCAAGAGCACATATCACAACCGCTATCAACATTGTTTCCGACCACAAGATCCATCATCGGCTATAAGATTTACCAGAAGAAACACCACCAGAAGCAGGCACATGGTCAGAACATAATTGAATGTTAAAGGTGTACAAAGATGAAAAGCTCACATCTTGCTCCACTTCTTCCTTAGAATTCACAGAATACGTAGCCGCAGAGCCATTGGAATCATGGCGCTTGGCCACATTAAGCAGACTTTTCCTTCTGGACGATGTCTATAAAGCTAAGAGGCTTTAAGTATGTAACAATCTTGTGTCTAACAAAGGGAAAATTTTTGTTTCTCGTAGAAGTCTTATCACTCTTGATTAATAAGTTTGCTTGTTTGTTCGTTAGTTGTTCTCATGGTTTATCACTCCTACTTGTATATGACGTTTGCCTTAGGCATCGTGATAAACTTATACTTAACTTAAATGATAAATAAATAGGCCTAAGAATAAAAAGGTGCATTGGTAATAGTTTACTCAGCCAAAAAAAAAACGAAAAGTATTACAATTTCGGTCAGCGATTCTTTTTGCTTTCGCGTGTGGTAAACTAACCGACCTTTTCAACGTTGGCCATCCGCTGTTCATATTTTCGAGTAAACTTTTGCTTTTGAGCGATGATCGATTGGCGCTCCATGATAAGAGGTCTTTCGATGACTCTGCAATAAGAATGTTGCAGAAAATTGATCGGATTCGTTAAACAGAAAGGTGACCTCTGCTGCATTTCGGCCAGATAGTGCTCATAGTCCCTCGTGGTCTCGGCAATGTGTTTTCTGAAATGGAAATTTCTCTTCATTGCTCATTTGCACACATTTTCCTTTCACGAGTTATTTGCGTTTATTCTTCGAAGCACTGTGTATTTGTAAATAAATAAATAAAGAAAGAAATATAATAAATTCTGTGCGGTATGCGTCAGTACCTCGGCAGTTAAGCCGGGAAACAGTTCAATCGCAATGGCTTGAACCGGGTAAAAGTCGTAACAAGATATCTGTAGATAAACCTGCAGATGGATCATTGTCGAAACCAACACACATGATTCGTTCGTTAGATGTATTCCGAGAAACCAACATGCTAGTATGTTTGTACGAGCAGGTTGTCAAACCTTGGCAGTATCGACCACCGTTAGAGCTCACATGTAAGGTGCCTAAGTATGTCGATGAGTCGTTTGTTGAGTGACGGCAGTGATTCGCATATACGCGGCGTACCGTAACCGTCGCATAAGGGGTCGTTTAGTGTACGCGCGACGCGATTGATCACGTGTAGTGGCCAAATTGATCGAGCGACGCGATTGATCAATTCGGCCACTACGCACGGCATCGCGTCGCGCGTCGCGTGCACACTAAGGCCGGGGGCATACTTCCATCGCTGCGATGCCATCGCGGCGCTCAGTTCATGGCCATTCCGCCGCACGCGGTCGAATAGTCAAAGGAAACTTCGCCGCGGCCGCCGCAACAGTGACGGTCGGTATGCGCGATGGCTTCCCGCGCCCATCGCGGGCATGGCATACTTTTTCGCGCCGCGCGCGATGTTTAGCGTTGTTCCTGGACGGATCGCCGTCGCGCTCCCTTGCAGAGCGATGGGCGATGAGACCAGCACAGAGAAAATCAAATTCTTTCGCGTCGCTCTGCAAAACTCATCGCCGCGATTCCATCGCGGCGACGGGAAGTATGCACGAGGCCTAAACGACCCCTAAAGGCCCCCACAGAGTTCTGCGGCAACGCCGCTCGCCGCAATGGTTAAGGATAGGGCAGGGACGCCGCCGGCGGCGAACTCTGCGTCTCTGCCCCATGATGAAGGATAGGGCAGCGGCAACGCCGCAGAACTCTGGGGGCCTTTAACGGCGGTACGTTGTGTCGAGTCGTGGATGCGGCTTAATGAGGCTTGATGAGCATCGGTCTGAGGCGCCGCTCAGCACCGCGCACACAGCTCAAGAATACCGTTTTCTCCGGGCGCTCGCCTTTTATCGCCGCCAGGCGGAAGAAAACCACGCCCCTCCCGCGCCTATTGACAGGCCGGCAGACACCGCTGCGGCGCACCGAATACACGGCTAGGCACATACAAATACTCAATGCAACACATTGACTACGAGATCTACAACGTAGAAACAATTCAAAACAACTACTAAATACAAATAAATACAACCAGTAAACACCATAGCACAACAACTGCCTGTATATACAAGTATTACAGTACAAAAACGGTCGCCTGATGCGTCCTAGAAGCTGAAAGCAGTCACTCTCGACCTGCACAACTCTGGGTTAACAATTATTCAAAGGTTTTCTGATCAAAACTCTACCGTCAGGCGGGACTCGAAGATGGAACGCAACATCCACACCTCGTGGGACCGACCAGCACTCACCCATATATCGGGACGAGCCGGCTGCTGATATCAGCACAGAACCAGTTAAGCTGAAGGTCTTGTAGATTCGTAGAGCTTTCCCGCCCGGTCAGGAGGAGGTGGGGGTTCGAGTCCCGTCAGGTGCTACAGCTTATTTATTTATTTATTTATAATTGCACAAAGGTGCGCACATTAAACAGGACCTTGGAAAACAAATCGATCAGTTACAATTAATTTACGTAGAAGAAAAGAGCAATATGATGTCATAATGCACCGCAATTTGGCCAATGCTTTCAGCCATTTAGAAGCACAGATACAAGGAGGCCACCTAACGCATGAATATATGTACATAGGATAGTAATGAGGAAGGCAGCGATAAGTTAGCTTAGTTTACAAAGAATTAGTCAAAATAAATTGCTTTTTTTGTTCAAATCTGCACAAGTCGGTTTGGCACTCAGTATTGCTATGGTGTGATTCCGATTGAGATATGAAATCACTTTCGAGCAGCTTGGACAGAAGGAAGCGCCCGGGAGTCCGGCCTTAATTCCGATCATACCCAGGCGTGCCGCAACAGCATGAGCTTCCTTTCGGAGCTGCTTCCATAGAACCAAGTTAGCCAAACTGAACTTGTAGTATGAACAGATATTGAATATATAAAGAGTGTAAATAGAGAAAAAAACAGTTTTGATCGCGACAAAACATTGATGTGAGAACTTGCAACCTCGATACCGGCCGCTTCAGGCTTAAAGAAATTAAATTGAATTCTTCAAAGGATTCTCTTAACAAACCTAGCTGAAGCTTTGCCAATGTCTACTAATTTACAAGAAGTTCTCTTTATTTTATTTGTGAACCAGCAAGGTTTTACGCATTTCCAGTGAAGGACTACATAATTTTGGTTCAAGGCAAAGGTGTACACAAGTGAGACATTAGGTTGGCAACTAATTTCGTGGACTCTCAAGAATCTTCAGCAAAAGTGTTTATGAACAAATAACTAATGGCAGTCTTTAATTAAAATAAGATCCCTCGGAACGCAGAAGTGCTTTCCATATATCAGGCAGCTGGTCTATCTCACGGCTATAGAATTATTGTGCTTTTAAGGCCAAGAATCTTTGGGGGTGCATTTTGACCCGGTCCACATTATTAAATCGTCTTCCAACCAAGAAGTACTGCACCGAACTAAAAGTGTGGTAGTCACTCGGCGCAAGGTCTGGGCTGTAAGGTGGATGAGCTTGACGCTCCCAGTCAAGGTCCTCTATTTTTTGAGGCGTCCGGTTCGCTACGTTCTCTCCGTTCGGTGGTGTCAAGAAGGTATTAACTTCTGGGAGCTCGTCAAGAACGATTCCAGCATTACTGCTGAAATCTACTCTTCTCAGCCTAGCCGCGCGCAGGCTGAACTCCGCTGTAATCGGTTCAGACAGATTCTCAGAAGCAGAATTATCTATCAGCAGGATAACGCCAGATCACACGTCACGAATCGGAAGCTTCAAAAAATTGAAGACCTTAACTGGGAGCGTCTAACTCACCCACCTTACAGCACGGCTGTCCACCAAATGACTAGCACCTTTATAGCTCGCTGCAGCACTTCTTGGTTGGAGGACGACCTATTAATGTGGACCATGTCAAAATGCACCTCCTAGGATTCTTGGCTTCAAAACCACAAGAATTCTACAGCTGTGGGATGGGCCAGGTAGCTGATAAACGGGAAGCAGTCCAGCGTTCCAACAGATCTTACTTTGATTGAAAACCGTTATTTGTTATTTGTTTATGAACACTTTTGTTGAAGGCGCTTGAGAGTTCACGAAATTAGTTGCCAACCTAATAGTTTAAGTTTGGCATAGCTTACACGATCTTATATTTTGAACGTTTTATTATCAGTTTAAGAATTTCATCGCAACTTACTTCTTCTCAGCCGTTTTCTTCTCGATTTCCTCGGCCACATTTATTCGTGAACCCATCGACGAGAGTAGCTTCAGTCGACTGAAATCCATTTCTTCCTTCTTTTCATCCCAGAACTTCTCGGATTGATGTCGCTCTTCGTAAAGCTTTTCCTGTCGCTTTCTGAATAGAGTTTCTATGTCTCCTGAGAACTCAAGTAATGCCCTTAATTGTCCATTTATATTAGATGACTCATTGGTGGAAAGTTATCACGTATGGGACCCCTACCTAATCGCTTCCATTCGAATGATAGAGGAGTGAGTTGGTCGAATAACGACATCTTCTGTTGAGGTTCGCCGTACGTCACGAGCTCGCCACAGAGGAGGAGACGAGGAAGTGCACTGAAAAGGAAATTGAAGGGCTCTGCAGTTCGAATAGCTGACTGGCCAGAGCGGCGCTCGTGGTGCTTCATCTACTTAGATATTCCAATGAAAAGAACGAATTCCGGTAAGATCTAACCTGTCGATGATGAAGTGGTTTCGGATCGCTCAGGTGAAATGGTTTCGGAACCGTGGTCGTCTTATGAGGTGCGTTCTTCAAAGTTTTCTGCATCTAAAAATACACATTTCTGCTACAAAGAAGTGAGAACGGCGAGGAAGACGAGTGTACTACCTGATAACTATAGGTAATTCAAACCTCGGCGTGGAGCTTTTCGAAGTCAGGCACAGGTGCTGGATGAAAGCGAACCTCCGTTCGCTCTTCAATGCACTGACGATGCCGTACATTCATGGATACGTGGGTTCGAATCGTGTGCTCCTAGAAAACAGGATTTACCCCTTAGCCTTCAGGCGCTACTACGGGCATCAGATCGGCTTCGCTAAACGCCCCAGAACTGAAACTACATATTTCTCACCCTTATAAAAGGCGGAGTTGAGGCTTTTACAAGGAGATTCACGGCTCGTCGGCTGGCGCTTCGGCTGCGTCGGTAGTCTGGCAGCTTCGGGGCCACGTAGGTGGAGAGCGGTACAGGACGTGCTGCAATTGAGAAAAATCGGCCCGTAGATATGATTACGTACTGTCGCTAAAGGTATAACGGTTTGAAGGAATCGGCGAAAGTCTGCCTTATACGGGGAGTTTCGTTCCAACAGGAGTTGGTCTTTCGCACAGTCTTTCATGCACAGATTTATCTAAAGCCGCTTATCTAGTACAGTGACTAAATAGCCAAGAAAGTGACCACGAAAAAGGTGAGAAGGCACATACTGCACTATCTTCAGAGATAGGATAGGATAGATGGATAGGATAGAGGACGGCGTTACTCAATTCCTTCTGGGATGCGCCAGCGCATTCTGCTTCTACGGGATGTCGTGGAGGCGACATGAACGCGTATTTGGCCATACAATGACTTGCGGTGGCCAGCCGATGAACAAGTCAGCGCTTTATCCTTCCCAGACAAGTCTGGTACCAATTCGCCGACCCCGGAGGGATGGAAGGCTTGGTTGGCCTGGGCGGGAAATCCGAACCAGGAACCTGGTATCGGATGCACGCAACAGTCGCGCCTCCTTCGACTGCGCTACACGCGCCCATGTTCAGAGATACTCTCTGCAATAAGTGTAAGTATGGTAAATTTCGTGGAGGCGATCAGGGCGCATGTAGCGCAGTCGGGGGAGGTGCCTACTGTCGCGTGCACCCAATACCAGGGCCCGGATTCATCAACGAAGGAGACAGTAAATCGCTACCACAAATTTCCCTTAGTAGCTCATTGCCAGAAATTTACCGGCCCTTGTGATTCACGAAGACGCGGTGAAAGATGCCGCGCATGCGTCCGACTACACTTGGCAGCGCGCCCAACTCGTTGCCACTGGGTCAGACATTAGCAGTAGAGCGGTAAGTTACATCGTTACCCGTAAATCGTTGTACCAGACTTATTTAATTGGTATCAGATGTGCCTCTTCAGCCATTGTCCAGGAAGAACGCGCATTTGAATTACCTCTACGCCACATGGCAGAAGTTGAATGCATGGCGCATCGCACCGTGGTTTTGGTTACCACTGCTTTTTATGCCTTATCCCTTATTGATATCTTCTCGTATTTCTAAACACTTTGTAGCCTCTGCCGTGCCTTCCAGAAGACGTCGATGAAACTCTTAAAGCACTAAACTGGGAAGGATAAAGCGCTGATTTGTTCATCGGCTGGCCACCCAAGTCATTGTGTGGTCTAGTTACGCATTAAAATTTTTTCCACAACATCCCGTAGAAGTAGAATGCGTGGCGCATCCCAAGAGGGATTGAGTAACGATGTTCCCTATCGTTCATCCTTGTGATAAATTTAAGTGAAACATAACGTATTCCATATGAATGTTAGACATGATGTGTAGATAACCTGTTGTTATAAGATGTTTTGTTACGATCAAAACTCTCGTGCCAGCCGGGTTTCGAACTCGCAAATCTTACTTTCCGGGTAGGATGCTAGCTCACTACACCACCAGCACTGTCCTCACGCAACATGCACGTTATGCTCATTGTAATGGCGAATCACCATTCAGCGATGGATTTTGTGTGGAGTCTGGAAAGCAGAGGGTGGACCGCATTAAAGAATTCTGAAACAGTATGCTGCTTGAACCAACAGTATGCCGTTCCAGATGTAGAAAATCTCAACGTATGGCAGCTTCTAATAGTCACCGGGTGTACACTGCGTTCCACATGTTGGGAACTTTTGACGCTTTTGTGAGCTGTGCATGCGTGAATATCGTAGATATGCATCTGATACATCATAGCGCGGGTGCTACCCGGGTAGCGTGACAATAGGTACACCCGCCTCCTGCTGATGGGCGTGGCGTCGAGAGGTACAGCCGCTGTTCTGAGTACCGGAGACTTTTGTTTTGCATCTCAAAGGTTTCGTAATGTGGCCGTTGGACTCTCGGTGAAGTCTACGGGGGTGGGGGTGGGTGAGCAAGGAGAATGAGAGGAAGATCGCACGCCCCCTGGCGAGGGACGTGGTCATACTTTGCACCTCCAGACCGTCCCCTCGAGTGTCTCTATTGAGCTAGCGATTTTCTATGACTTACAGGGTGCGTAAAAAGTATTGACGCAGTAAATTTCGGTTGTGGAAATAGTAATGCGCAGCAAATTTCGAAATATTCATTTGAGAAATATGGAAAATGATCTTACAAATACGATAGAATAACTCTTAGTCGACATTGGCTCCTTTACTGTGAATACAGGAGCGAAAACGGCGGAAAAATTCATGAGCACGTGCCGCAAGTATTCGCTTGCATTTTGTTCCGTGCTTCGAACAGGGCAGCCTTCTGCAAGGGGTCACTTCTGTTGAAAGTAGCCAGACCTCATTCTCTAAAATCGCCTAAAAAGAGTAATCCTGCGGATTCTTGTTTAAGCTGTGCTCGTATGAGAAGCTGTCTACACCTGCGCGCGTTATCTGTTTGCCGTTATCGGGCAGGGAGTGATAATTTTGGATTTAAACGTTATCGTGCTTGAACATCTTGTAATCATCATCTGTTATGACAGAGCCGCGGCTGACGTTTGGGTCGTTGACCTCTTTTCTCATCCACCATTTCAAACACAGCTTAATTCTTTTGTTAATGAAGTATTCATTTCCTTTGGTAACAGCCAGGAAAGGCTCACCGTAACCACGACGGTATCATGTTTCTTCAGTTTTTACAAGAAAATTTTTTGAACACGATATAGACAACAAAAATAACACACAAAAACTTTGAAAAGTAGAAAGAGAAAGTTGGAGCTGAAACAAAAACTAGGTGCGTCAATACTTTTTACGCACCCTGTATAAGGGGCTCAACTAAACAAAAAAAAACGGTCAGATGAGGGAAACTTGGTTGTGCCAAGGTGCCGCCTTCCAACAGTTGCTCTGTTGGTCTCTTTGGGACCTGTGACTGTGAAAAAAGTGAATAACGACTAGCTAGTTGGACTATTATGATGTCTTCCTAAACTGTCAACCAAGATTGATATTGGTTTTGTTGAGGCCAACGTTTCGGCGTCTTCGCCTTCAGAGTCTGGAAAAGTCTGTCATTTACGATACTCCTCCCAAACCACATTTCATTTACAGGAAAAAAGAAAAGGGCAGGCTCGTATGTGTCAGGGTCAGGGACTGCCTGGACGGCCTTAAGAAAGGCAACGTCTTGACCCCTTGGGGAAAACAGAAGGTTCGATGCCATGAAGATCTGATGTCGCAGGTGTTGGTGTCGATTTTAACGCCAGAGAACGATATATCAGCACGAAGGACACTCGAAGCGCTTTGGATCATGACTAGTAACTCACAGGTAAAGCGAAAGGAGTGTGGCCATAACCCTGAGGCTAAGGCTTCGAAATCAGTGGATTCAAACGCATGGTCAGACTATGTGGCCTTCAATAGAAAAGTAGACAAAGCTTTTTCGCCGTACAATTTATACACTGAGAAAAAATTCTAGATCTCGGAGACAAGGCGAAATTCTACAAATATATTAACTCTCATAATGGCCATAGAAGAAGTGCTCCTAAATGCGTGCCAACTTTGTTCAGTAGTGATGGTCTATACTTTGCTTTCCTTTGCGAGAAAGCCGATTTGCTTGCCAGGGAATTTCAAAAGGTGCTCACGAAAGTTCATGACCAGGGCAAAGACCTGTTATCGGATAGCGATGATGCGCGAATAGAGTTCCCTGAGATGAGTCCTTCGTTGGTGTTTCACAGAGAAGAAATATCTAAGATCATCGCGGAGTACCAACCAGTTATTCAGCGTCGCCATATCATATACCACTTACTTTTATCAAAAGCGTAGTTGACTACATAGGATTTCCTTTGGAATATATTTTCAACGAAAGCTACATGAGAGCAGAAGTCCCTAAGAGATGGAAACACGCTTTTGTCACCCCGACTCCTAAGAAACTTCCTCTTAGTAATCCAGCAAACTACAGAGCAGTTAGCATAACGTCGATATTCGTGAGGGCATTTGAAAAAATCATCGGCAAGGATATTCTAAAGCATCTTGGAGAGAAGAAGGTCATCTCCTGCAATCAGCTTGGATTCCTAAAGTGAAGGTCCATCGAGACCGCCACTCTCACAGCACGGATGACTGGACAAAAGCCGTGGAGAAAAAGAAGCGTACAGATGTTATATATTTTGACTTTTCTAAGGCCAATAAATAAACCCAGCACCCTTCGTGGAGTTCTGTGGGTTCTGACCTATTTGGTCTTAACTCCATTGGTCTATAAGGTTGTCACATAAGTTCTGTCCGATCCCGATAGGCGTTACTTTGTGATTGTTTTTTTTCATGTATAGAGAAAGTAAATGTATATATGTTGTATACTGTTTTGTAGCGCTTGTTTCGCTCTATAAAATTTGGTGTGTTGCTTTTAAAAAGCCGTGAGCATTGCTTCGTTTTAGATGCTGGACGAAACCATGGAAAAAACGAACTTGCGGGTAATACAGGGTGCGTAAAAAGTATTGACGCAGTAAATGACGGTTGTGGAAGTAGTAATGCGCGGCAAGTTTTAAAATATTTACTTGAGAAATATGGAAAATGATTTTACAAGCACGATGCTATAACTCGTAGTCGACATAGGCTCCTTTACTGTGAATACAGGAGAGAAAACGACGGAAAAATTCATGAGCACGCGCCGCAACTACTCGCTTGGATTTCGTCCCGTGCTTTGAACAGGGTAGCCTTCTGCGACTGGTCACTTCTGTTGAAAGTAGCCCAGACCTCGTTCTTCAAAATCGCCTAAAAAGAGTAATCCAGCGGATTCATGCTTAAGCTGTGCTTCTCTGAGAAGCTATCTACACATGCGCGCGTTATCTGCTTGCCGTTATCGGACAGAGATTGATAATTTTGGATTTGAACGTCATCGTGCTTGAACATCTTGTAATCATCATCTGTTATGACAGCGCCGTGGCCGACGTTTGGGTTGCTGACCTCTTTCCTCACCAACCATTTCGAACAGCGCCTAATTCTCTTGTTAAGGAAGTATTCAGCTCTTTGGGTAACAGACAAAAAAGGGACACCGTAACGAAAAGGGCCACCTGTTTCTTCAGTTTTTTCGTGGGTGTTTTTTGAACACAATACAGACAACAAAAATAACACACAAAAACCTAGAGGGGTAGAAAGCGAAAGCTGGTGCTGAAACAAAAAGTAGGTGCGTCAATACTTTTTACGCACCCTGTAATGCTTCATGAGTTCAAGCTTCGCCACAGTGTTAGCGAGGCAACTCAAAACATCAAGATGGCATGGGGAGAGGACTCCGCTAACGAACGCACCGTGCGAAGATGGTACCAGAAGTTCCGGGTTGAAGACGTGGACCTCGAAGACAAGGACCGCTCAGGACGACCAGCCAAATGTGATGACGGACATTTGAAAGAACGAGTGGAAGCCGATTCACGAGGAACTGTGCGTGAGATGGGAAGAGAACTTCAGGTCAGTCGCACAACCATTTCGAGGCACCTAGAGGCGATAGGAAAGGTGAAAAGCTGGATAAGTGGGTGCCCCACGAGCTCACTGAGGAGCAGCAGAGGTGTCGCCTGGAGATCTGTTCTTCCCTTACTATAAGGAACGAAAACGATCCGTTTCTCGATCGGATAATTACCTGTGACAAAAAAAGGATCGTGTACGACAATCGAAGAAGATCAGCGCAATGGTTGGATAAGGAAGAACCGCCGAAACACTTTCCGAAACCTAGCCTCCATCCGAGGAAGGTCATGCTCACTGTCTGGGGGGCTGCAACTGGTATTATCCACTACAACTACTTGAGGCCTGGTGAAACCATCACGGCAGAGAGGTATTGTCGTGAATTAGACGTAGTTCACCAAAAGTTGCTTGAAATGCGTCCTGCACTGGTGAATCGAAGAGGACCGATCCTTCTTCACGACAACGCCCGTCCACATCTCTCGCATCTGACCACACAAAAATTAAACCAGTTGAGATATGAAGTTCTCCCGCATCCCGCTTATTCACCAGACCTAGCTCCAACGGACTTTCATCTTTTCAAGCATCTCGATGGTTTCCTCAAGGATAAAAAACTTTACTAAGGTAGCAGATATCGAAATTGCCTTCGAGTGTTTCATTGCTTCTAGAAATTCAGATTTCTTCCGAAATGGATTTAATGCTCTTGTATATCGTTGGCAGAAGTGCATTGATTGTAACGGTTCTTACTTTGATTAATAAACTCTATTTTCTGCTGAGATACTACACCGCAAATTTGCCGTCGAAAATCGGACAGAACTTATGTGACAACCTAATATTTAAGGAAGGCCGTCTAGGGGCTGAGGCTCACTCACCCACGCTACGTCCAGCTTACGGGTGATTAATGGCCCACTTAAAGGTTAGTCGTATCTTGCAACTTCCATACCTGTCCGTGTCTCTAATTTCCTCAAGAAAAGTTCTCTGTAAGATGATGTGGTGTTTGGGGAGAGTATCGAAAATGATTTCGACTTTTCCAGGCTGAAGAAGTCGGAGATGGCGGAAAGTTGACCGCAATAAAGCCGGTATCAATCTTGGTTGACAGCTTAAGAGAGCATCGTAATTGTCTAATATCCTCATACCAAAATTCACTGAAAGCTGAACATACAGCTGGGGCTGGATTCATCAACAATTAAACCCGTGGGTAGGTGCAGGGTCTAAGAGGTAAAGATAAGTTAAGAGTCAGGTAGAGATAAGGCAAGAATCAGAGACGCAGACTTCATCGTGGGTATCTCTAAACCCTTTACCCGCGGGTTGGTCATTGAAGCATCCGGCCCCTGGAGAGTACCTCGACTAGTGATTGCTTTGAATAACGACTGTAAAATAATATAAGAAAGGGTACCGCTTAGAATTTAGCATTTGAAGCCTTTACTACTATATATAATAAGCAATAAAAGACGATGTTGCTCAATTCCTCTTGGGGGCGCCACGCATTCTACTTCTACGGGAAGTCGTAGAGACGGTTTGGTTGCGTATCTGGCCAAGCATTGACTCTCGTTGGACAGGCGATGAACAAGTCAGTATTTTATCCTTCCCAGGGCTGTCTGCTGCCAATTCTCTGACCCCAGGGAAATGGAAGAAGAATGGAATTGCGGAGTGGAATAAAACAAGCAGTGCTTAGGTAAGAAAATAACATAAAAATCTAAAACTTAATCGAAACATACTAAACCTTACCAGAAATATCTCCCATGCTCTTTGATCTTCTCGACAGTGCCTCTTGCTCGAAGTGTTTTCTCATAGTGGCCGTTAGTCTTCGTCGAAGCGCCTGAAGCGTTCGGTTGGCACAGCTTTAACTATCATACAGATAGAAATCCAGTGAAGTGATACCTCCACGTAATTTTTCTCCATCACCAGAGGATTGGTAGGCACGTAGGTCGATTTGGGCACAGATTTTGCTGTGAATCTACAATCAGAGTCTTCTAAGCTGCGTATGACAGTATTTACCATCAGCTGTTATGGCTAGACTTACGGCTTGAGTTGGGTTTCCTGTTGTCTCAATTCTTCTTCGTTTCGTCTCTGTCTGGCTACCAGCTCTTCGACGAACTTAGTGGAGTATGTATTCACGATGGCTTTTCTAAACAGGACTTCTTTTTTGATTTGTAGAAGCTGAGGCTTTCCAACAAAAGAATAGAAGAGAATTCAAATCTTACGTGCCGTACCTCGTGCTCAGCTTGAACGGTACTGGCACGGTGATCTGTGGCACAAAGTTCTGAATCGGTTCGGGAACCACTTCTCGCTTCGACGTCGGCAACGGTGGTTTAGTGACGCCAGCATTCGGCTCACGGATGGTCACGGCAGACTTCGAGCGAGGTGGCTTTGTAGAGCTGGATGCTCCTGAATGTGCTCCGCTTAACGAAGATACGGTCTTAAGATTCCTTAGAAGGCTCGGCCTTCTTTGCTGAGTGCATCGCTTTACTCATTTGAAAATGCTAGAACTGTTCTACAGGGTACGCCAAAATAAGGGGTTGAGAATTTGGTGTTCAACAACATGTAAATTCAACTTGTTTGAGGAAGAGGAAGAAGAAGAGGAAGAGGAAGAGGAAGAGGAAGAGGAAGAGGCGAGAAAGAGGAAGAAGAAGAAAAGGAGGAAGAAGAAGAAAAAGAAGAGGAAGAGGAAGAGATAGAAGAGGAATATGAAGAGGAAGAGGAACAAGAAGAAGGGAGGAAGAGGAAGAGGAAGAGGCGAGGAATAGGAAGAAGAAAAGGAGGAAGAAGAAAAAGAAGATGAAGAGGAAGAGGAAGAGGAAGAAGAAGAAGGGAAGGAAGAGGAAGTGGAAAAGGAAGAAGAGGAAGAGGAAGAGATAGAATAGGAATAGGAAGAGGAAGAGGAAAAGGAAGAAGAAGAAGAGGAGGAGGAAGAGGAAGTGGAAAAGAAAGAAGAGGAAGAGGAAGAGGAAGAAGAGAAATAAGAAGAGGAAGAGGAAGAAGAAGAAGAAGGGCCGAAGGGCCAAAACGTAAAAAACTTAAAATTTGAACGAAACATTATAACAAAAATTGGCTATTTTAAAGAAATTCGTTTTTTAGTAGGACTTCTTTATGCTATAGATTTACTTTTTTGGGATTGGCACTTGCTTTCAAATTGATCGCATCAAATGGAAAATTCTCTTTTTCTAGTTCATTGATGTTCCTCTGCCTTGCGACTATGACTTTTCTTAACCTCCCTGATTTCTAATTTTGGTATTAGTCGTTAATATGGCCTACATAGGAGAAGGAGGAACGCACCAAGCCATTAAGCCGTTTCAATTCAAATGGCGTGCCACCTAGAGAGGGCGTGTGCCCTTATTAGCGCCTCTTCGACCGGTGCTCTTCCTGGCTGTGATTGACTGGCGCGTCTCCCCATGTAGCCCACATTAACGACGGGTACTTTAGTTCTGGTTGTCCTTTACTTTTGAAAACGACGTTAAAGAAATATGGAATTTGTACAAACTACAATACAATATAGCGCAGCTTGATTTTTAAAGTTTTTTTTCAGAGAATGAACCTCTGGTAATGTCAGCTGACAGCCAGACGACAATAAGCTTGACCATTTGGATCAAATAGAGCTAATAAAGCTCAGGCACTTCTCAACGTGTTAGTGGTCCTGTTTGAAAGTGAATGGCAAATTCTGATAGATAGGCACTCTAAGATATGGGTTGGTCACTGTCGTTCATTGTATAGTCCAGATACCCATTTACACTGCCTTTTGGACATCTCACAAATTAGAATGCGTGGTGCATCCGAATACTTATTGATGAACACCGTTCTTTAACTTCTACACTTGAACTCGTGACAATGTTTTTTTACCTGCTGTTTCTCTTCCACGATGTTTAGCACTGCGACGCCTCTCCTTTTCAGTGGAGCTCTCCTGGTTACGAGTTTTCTTTGGGTCCGACCCCTTTTGCGAACCAGCATCGTTCTTCCTGGAGGATCCTTCGCTGAAAAAGGTGACATGAAAACTAGAAGGCCATAAGCGAAAAATTCCAAAACTAAAACCGCAGGTACAGGGAAGGGTCTAGGCGTATTCTTACCAGGGAAGGGTCTAGGTGTATTCTTACCAGGGAAGGGTCTAGGCGTAGGTCTGAACGGGGGAAATGGATAGTACTACGAGAATCTCCACCCTTCATATAGTAGAAAAAAATGCTTCGTTTTTGCTGAGTCCTTGAACCCAAAGAGCTGCGGGCCATCGAAGGCGGGGAAGGTGCTAGGCCGGGTGTTCGACTCCTGTACAATGCTCTATTTTTGCATTTTTTCATAACCGCTGCCTCCATCACCAATTTGCTTCCTACACATCTTCAGCACATTTATTTCACTCTAAATTGTCAAAGGGGTCAGATTCGTGCTCGACACCACAGATTCGTGATCAATACCCTGTGACATCGACAGCCCTAGTCGCCTGTACCTGTTGTAATCTACCGTAATCAGCCGAAATTTCAAAAACGAATGTCGATTCGTGATCAGCACCCCAAATAACCTTCCGGAAGAAGTCTGGACAAAATCGGTGATTATGACCTCGACAGCCCTAGTCATCCGTACCTAGTAACCCGTACCTGGTGTGAAGTCACTGTTTCACATTCGCTGAAAAACACAAAACGTTGTATGATACAAAAAGTGAGAGAAGTGAGTGAAGCATAGCTCAAAGTAAACCTTATTTGAAAATTTGAAATGAAATAAATGTGTAAGAGATGTGTAGGAAGCAAATTGGTGAAGGAGGCAGCGGTTATGAAAATGCAAAATAACGCATTGCACGGGAGTCGAACACCTGGCCTAGCACCTTCCCCACCTTCGAGTGCCCGTAGCTGTTTTGGTTCAAGGACTTTGAGCTGTTCTTCACTCATTTCTCTCACTTTTTGTATCATACAACGTTTTGTGTTTTTCAGCGAATGTTAAACAGTGACTTCACAGCAGGTACGGGTTACCAGGTACGGATGACTAGGGCTGTCGAAGTCATAATCACCGATTTTGTCCAGACTTCTTCCAGGGGGTTATTTGGGGTGCTGATCACGAATCGACTTTCGCTTTTGAAATTTCGACTGATTACGGTAGGTTACAACAGGTACGGGAGACTAGGGCTGTCGATGTCACAGGGTATTGATCACGAATCTGTGGTGTCGAGCACGAATCTGACCTCTTTGACAATTTAGAGTGAAATAAATGTGCAGAAGATGTGTAGGAAGAAACTGGTGATGGAGGCAGCGGTTATGAAAAACTGCAAAAATAGAGCATTGTGCAGGAGTCGAACACTCGGCCTAGCACCTTTGAAGCAGCCTCGCACCCTGCTGGGCCACCGACTCGATTCCCGCCGGGCCTTTCGCCACTTCCCATACAACAGTGCGCGCACGCATGCACGTGGGCACGTGTTGACGGTGCGATACTGTACCCGTACTTTCGAGGGCCCGTAGCTTTTTTGGTTCAAGGACTCAGCAAAAACGAGGCATGTTTTCGTACTATATGAAGGGTGGAGATTCTCGCAGTACTATCCATTTCTCCCGTTCAGACCTATGCCTGAGACCCTTCCCTGGTTAGCAAGAACGGCAGAATCTTATCAGCTGATTTGAATGGGTTTTCCAAAAGTGGAAAATTTTGTTGGATGAGTGGTTTTGAGGGGCAACTATAAATTTGGAAGACAATATTTTCTACACAAATTTCGTTCTCTAATCAATGGAGTTTTATCTTAGAATTTCAGGAGCTATTATTCCGTGACTACACATTCTTAAGAACACCTATAAAAACTACGATTCCATATGAATCTCAAAGGACTGCCTCATCCGTTTTTTTTCAAAACTTATAATAAACACTTTTTACCTCAAGCAAGAAATCCCACCTCTTTTCTTCGATTTTCTCCAGAGCTGCATCTTCGTGTTCTTTCCGAACTCGCGCTCGTTCTTCCTTCTTCCGAGCTCTCGCCTTCGCAGAAAGGTGAAGCACATCGGCTGCGTCTTGTACGATCGGCTTCAAGACATGTTCCCGTTCCTTTTTGGGCTGACGTCCAGATGAATCTCTCGAATTTTGAGCAGAAATTGCTTTCTCTGGATGGGAACGCTCACCCGAATCTTCACTTGACTTGGGAGGTGGTGTCGAGTCTTCATCCTGTTGTGGAGATTGATGAACTTCGTTTCGCCTGCGGTGATGACCGGATGATTCCCTTGAACGCCGACGTGAGGTAGATTCCTTCGGTTGAGCAGGATCAGCGGAATGATCAGCTGGCGGGAGTGGAGGGGTTGGCTTTTCATCTGCCTGTGTTAGCCGATCCGAACGATCACTAGGCGCCGAAATTCTACTTGAGGGTTCGTCCCGATAGAAAGAACGTGGTGGGAAATCCTCCGATAGAGCACGACGCTGGAAAATTTCTCTTGCTTTTGATTGATATTCGCTTGGGTAGGATGCTCGTGTCGAGTGCTCCTTTTTCGTGGGAGGTAGAGATGAATAATCTTCGGGCTGCGACGGGGAATCACTCTTCTGAGGAGGCTGCGGCGAATATTCGAACTGATAAGTCGTCTCGGCTGAATAGCCGTCGAGGTATAGGTTCTGCTCCTGCTGGTCCTCCGGATGCGTGGGGCGTGTTGGGTACTCCTTTAAGTGAGGCAAATGGGTCACATGTTGCTCTAATCGGGAGTGCGATGTGAAGTCACCGGAATAGGCAGGATGCCCTGAATGTTCAACTAGATGAGGGTGGTGGCTGGAGTAGTCGCTCAGGTCAGGAAAATGCTCCTTTAATTGAGAACGTCGAGTAGAGTATTCGCTCGGATGCGGCTGTCTGACCAGGTATTCATCCTGGTAGGCAGGGTGTGTTGAATACTCGGCTTGTTTGGAAGGATGGATGGGGTGATCCGAAGCAGGAGAGTAGACAGGGTATGAACCTCGTGAACCAGATGGATACGCCGTATGACCCCTTGGTCTAGGAGCGGTCACAGGGTACTCGTTGGACCGAGCTAATTGTGCAGAATCCTCATCGGGCTGGTGATAGATCACTGTCTCCCTGGGGCAGCAATGCACCACCTTCTCACTGGAACAACGGTGTACAGCCCACTGACGGCAGGTGCCGTGTGAGGCCGACTGACACCTTGTCTGCTCTTTCCATAGTCGCCCCAGATAGTCGGTGGTCTGTTTGTGCTGTGCGCGTAGCTCCGCGAGACGATCGAGGAACCTCGACTCGCTCATAAGTGATCGATCCTGAAAAATTCGGCTCAGCATTAGGAAAATTCGGCCTGACGAAATAAAATAAACGAAAGTAATAGGAAGATAAAAGTAATACCAGTGAGTCTTAGAAACTTGATTATTTCGTCGAATACACGTCTAAGGCCCCGTTCATACTTTCGACGCTGAGCGACGCGAAGGCATGTAAAGTGGCCAAATTGATCGATCGCGTCGCTCAATCAATATGGCGTCGCGTCGCTCGGCGTCGAAGTATGAACGGGGCCTAATCGGCGCAGTCGGGGGAGGCTTTCGCATGCATCCTATCTCAGATTTCTGGTTCGGATTTACTGCCCAGGTCAGCCAAGCCCTCTATCTCTCCGGGGTAGCTGAATCGAACCAGACTTGTCTGGGAGGGACAACAGGCTGACTTGTTAATCAGCTGGGCATCTCGTGGCCAGTTACATGGCCAAATACGCATTCAAGTCGCTTCCACGACATCCCGTAGGAGTTAAATGTGAAATAGAATGTGTGGCACATCCCAAAAGGGAGCGAGTAACGTCGTTATTTATCTTCAATGCTTTGTAGGGGTCTAATCTACCTTCGAAAGGGCTTTAATCGAAAAATGGGCCCAATGCACTGGAATTGACGGGAAATAATGGAATGTGTTTTTGTAGTGTTATGTATTTATCCACTTTTTTGTTATGCAGCTTCTAAAAAAATATAGGCCTGTGCAAATACAGATTTTTTAAGAAAAAAGTATCTATAATTGCTGCCCTACGTATGTTGCTTCTTTTACTTATTATTGACTTAGTTTAAAGGATAAAGGGCGACGTTACTCAATAGCTTATGGGGTACGCCATACTTTCTACTTCTATGGGATGTCATAGAGGAGAATTCATTGCATATTTGGTCACACAACGAATTGCGGTGGTCAATCGATAAACAAGTTAGAGCTTTACTCTTCTCAGACAAGTTTGGTAGCAATTCACCAAACCCTCGAGCAGTAGAAAGCTCGGTTGGCCTGGGCGGGTAATCCCAACCAGGAAGCTGGTATATGTAGGGGGCAAGCGACAGTCAGCACCTCCCTCCAACTGCGCTCCACGCGCTCGTTTCTAAATGTTATCAACTTAATTCACTGAACCCGTGCAGCTTAATGTTCAATATAGCTACGTGATAAAAAAATAAATGGTAAACAGCCCAACCTTGCCTGGGATGCGCCACACACTGTACTTCGAGCGGATATCGTGGAAGCGCAATCAGTCAGACTATATAAAGACCTGTGATGGCCAGGCAATAGGTAAGTCAACGTGTTATGCTCCCCATTTAAGTTTACTACTATTATTTACTATTATTACACTCCTTCGGCAGCTGAACCTAAAAAAATTCAAGAAAGTTATACCAAATTTTCCTTGGAGAAAAAATTATTCTACCCTTCTTGAGGTGTTTGTATTTCAACCTGTAAGAAGCTCGTTTCAATTTGAAAGATGATTAATTCCAATTTAATTCGAAACGTGTCCAGCTCGACGTGAAAACGATAAATACATATTTACATGATAAATGATAAATACATATTGTGGCTAGGCACATAATTTTGAGAATTGTAGAATCTGTGTGATTTCCGCAATCCGGAAAAACCAAAAGGTCCTCAAGATTTGGCAGCATGGATCGATATTGGTGAGCTGCATAAGGTCGAACAGGCCCGTAGCTATGAGAAAGAGAAGTGAGGGATTCGTTGGTCATGCAGCCGAGTGCAATGTCTCGGTAGGGCATGTCAGGTCAGTGTAACTATGGTCGAAGAAGACCTCTACGTCGACGCTCGATCTGGTGCGTCAAAATATTGGCGTCTGGACTGGTTGAAAATTTTGAGCGGAAAAACACTTAATATGCATTCTGAGCTTCCCAGCATTCATTCTGCAAAGACTGAGCATGAAACGCTGCAGAAGCTCAGCCGCACTTTTGAAAGAAGTCCTCACTTTAACCAGCTGAAATTCGGGCATCTGATTACCTGGCTTCTCGATATTTGATACTTGCAGTCTCTACATTGCGTACGATTAGCCAACATATTTTTGGACTAACTCATTTGCTTAGGACGTAGATATTCGCAGCCAAAATCGGCGACAGGGAGTGCTCTTTACCAAGGTTCACTTGCAGTTTTGACGAATTGCAACCAACATACAAATTCCCAAAGTGAGCTCGAAACGTAAATTTTTTATGTCATATTCCCTCCTTAAAGATGAGAAGATTGCAAGCTACATAACAGGTTGAAACTGAGGATGCTTCCGTTGAAATAAACAAAATCAGTTGAAGCAGCTGCAGACATTTTCCTGCCAAATTTGGTACCAAATGAATCGTCGCAGCCAGGACAAGGTCATAATCGGCAAGAAAATACAATTTAATTAAGTTTAAGAATTTTAAAATTCAACTGGGCAGCACTATTTGCGCCTGGGGACATAATTAAGCGAGACTCGGCGACGGTGCTGGGTCGGGTCACAGCAATTAGGACCCTCCTTAATTGCGGCATTGGTTTTCAGGCTTCCATCCACTTTTTGATGGCGGTTGCATGCCCATTGGTAGGTAGGATGATGCTAGGAGCCCTTGTAAATTTTGGTGAGAAAGCCTTTATTTTGAACAAAGTTATCATGATGCGACGCAAAAAACGCGTTTTTGCGTCGCAAACGTCGTTTGGTTGAACGTTTAGCGGCGGTACTGTACTAACTGTCATAAATTCAACCAAAATGATACAAGTTCGGAGTTACCTCTTCCAGTGCCTGAATAAGCCTCTCGGTGGCCAGCAGAGTTTCGTCGACTGAATCCATTTCCTATGGGATTTCTATCCATATTGAGCCATATCGTAGCGTTGTAGAATCACTGAAAACTGCAGTATCTAACAGATTAGTAGTCGTTGGCGGTCTAACCCTCGCTTGGGTTGGGTTCCGCAAACGTAGTGAAAAAATGTTGTCAAAATAGAAGAAATAGTCGGTACCGGAAACTAAGGTGGCATATGACAAATCTTTCAATGCAAATTGTAAACGAATCCGTATTGCAGCTGAAATTATCGAATTTTTCGTATGAGTTAGGACCTCTGGAATGATAGCAGAACTGCTTGCATAGAGAAACACTATGGTGCTAGAAGAGTGGGTTCTTCTTGGCTAAAACTCGCAAAATATCGGGATTTTATATTAGATAAGTGCGCGATCAGAAACACAAGACAGCTCTCGTCAGTATGAAAATAATGATATGCTTGTATAAATTTATCAAATTATTTGGCTACTGGGCATTGACACCAGGGATGGGCGGAAATTTTGAAAATTTTCCCAGAAAACAGAAAACAGAAAATCGCTTTCGTCAGAAAACAGAAATCAGAAAACAGAAAAGCCAAAAACGCCAGAAAATCAGAAAACAGAAATCAGAAAACAGAAAATTTGGAATTTATCACACGATCTAATTATTTTACCCAAAGATTCATTTTTCCAGTAGCGAATGCTTTTGTATGACTAGAAATGTAGTCGTAGACCAGCGTTTTATTTTGTAAGCGTTTATAAAAATTTCTACTACATTCCAGTCTACTGCAATCAGCAAGTTGTAAATCTGGACTGATAGATCCTAGGAATCTCGACACGTGAAGTACACAACATTACTCATCAACCCCGTTTCACCGCGAGCGCCTCAATCAGATAATGGTCCCACTAGTGAGAAACTTTTAGAGTACCGAACACGATGAATCAGTGATCACTGTTTCCATATTTCAACTCAATTGCTTGAGTTTGTAGACCCACTCTCGCAACATACTCGCTGCCCAGAGATTCGTTGAGTATTACGGGCTCCGCTAGAATCTGTATTCCTAGTTGTTTTCGTTCTTGGTCATACCTTTCCTTGTAGTAGCCTAGTTTCCGCGTAACTGAAAGTTCTCAGGCCAACTTACCAATGCTCTTTACAGCACCTAGTTACTGCTTAGCCGACTAAAGATGATGAGCACTGGCTTGATGCCTTACAGTACAGCACGAGATTTTGACTGAAGGGGCTGTCAGCACAACAGATCTTAGGTGAAGATGCTTTTTTGAATACGTAGACACCATATAATGAAGACCGAGCATATACCCTCTTTATCACATTATTATTTCATCTCATATCTATATATCATATTAAATTTCAGTGGAAGACCAGCAGAACCGCCTTGCTGTACAGAGGAGTGCACGACATTAGCAACAATCGCCTGGTCTGCCTGATGTACGTAGTCTATAAGCTGTTAACTCGAGTCCTCCTGAATAGGATCGGCAGAACCCTAGATGACGTACAGTCATGCGAACAAGCAGGATTTCAGAGAGGATTCAGTACGATCGACCACATACACATCATTACGAAGCTTATCGAAGTATCGCGAGAGTACAAGCTGCCGCTGCACGTTCACCTGAAGAAGGCATTCGACTCTGTCGAAACTGAAGCGGTCGTCGAAGTCCTGCTCGTTCAGGGCGTTCCTACTGTGTACATCAGAGTCCTTCGAGAGCTGCAGAGTGGATTCACGACAAAAATCTCGCCATTCTACAACAATGTCGTTGCCAAAGTGAACAAAGAGGTTCGATGAGAGGGTAGTATATCCCCGGTTCTCTTCTGCGCCACCCTTCAAAACGTCATTCGACAACTAGAACGGGAAGACATGAGAGTGAAAGACGACAGACGGCACCTACATCATCTAACACCGAGCGCTAGCCAGGCAGAGCAAATGCTTGCTGGCTTCGATCGTGTATGTGGAACATTGGACTGCAGCTGTATCTTAAGAAGACGATGTTCATGAGGAACGGACAAGTTTCTGACGCCCCACGAAGAAGTCAACATGACCAACTAACTAGCGCCGGAGCGGGAAGGAGGATGCGAGCGGCTTGAGAAGCTGTTAGGAGAGTCGTGGAGAAGACGCAGAACGTCGGGTTCCGTACCCACCTTTTCGACTTCACTGTTCTTCCTGCCCTAAAAGACGAATCAGAGACCTGGGCTCTACGAAAGCAGGATGAACAAGTGATCAGTGTCGCGTAGCGGGGAATCGAGAGGACAATGCTCGGAGTGATACGACTCACGCAAGTGAGAGAAGGCCTCGAGACTTCCGAGCTTCGCCGACGTTCGAAGACCAGGGACGCTGTCGCATAGGCCAAGTCGTCGAAAATTAGGCGGGCCACGTAATGCGCTTCGCAGACACCGAGTGCACGAGAGCCATCACCGACTAGACTCCACGGGATGTCAAGAGAACACCAGGATGCCCATATACGCGTTGGTCGGACTTCGTCAAAGCCCTGAATAAACAATATGACGCTCTTCGTGTCCCTCGTGCGAAAAGGATTCTTTAGATACCCTGGCACGTGGCATGGACGTGTTGAGACGCTGCTGGTGCCCGCTTGAACAACTCGATGATCAATGGGACGACAGATGATATAAGTGATAAATGAGAAATTTCGTGTATCAGTACTGTATCATTACAGCAGCGAAATCGAAGGTAACTAAAACTTCTCTGTCTCTTACTAATTTGTGATACCAAGGGGGAATCTTCATAGTTAGAGAAGCAGCTTCGACGAAGGCTCCGCAGAAAGCGATATTGGGAATGACCGACTAACAGTGATCAATTTTTAAACCGGAGGTGGAGAATAACCCTACCCACAGTAACTCTAGGACAAGCGGTTAGTTAGTACATAACTTAATGCCCTCAGAATACTAGTTTTAAGGTTTTAATATAAAATTTTTAGTGATAGTTCATGAGTATGCGGTGCAATTACTACACGAGCACATCCAAAAACGCCACATGCTTTCCATTTAAGATGCTCTAGAAATACTATTGTGGAATGAAGCTCACTATTCTATTATACTTTTTGGATTCCTTTCATTAGATTTCTGTGATAACATTTTGTTCGTAACTCTATTTTCTGTTTTCTGGCCAATTTTTGGCCATTTTCCCAGAAAACAGAAAACAGAAAAAATTTGTCAAAAATGGCCAGAAAATCAGAAAACAGAAAACAGAAAACAGAAATTCCGCCCATCCCTGATTGACACCATGTCGAAGCCGTAAATTTTAAATTTTACTGACGGTCAATGACAAATGCAATAGGATACAAGCTAAAGAAACGTGAAACGTTTCCGTAGTAGTTCCTCCTTAAACTTTAGGCGAGGTTAGTAACAGCGTTTATTAGGCTTACGTTTCGGCGAGATCGCCTTCTTCAGAGCCTAACCAAGGATCGCCAGGCGATCAGGGCAGTACTGCTCGTGAGGGTACCAACAAAGACCGTACCCTGACTAAAATGCTAGTTCAAGGAACAACTACTACGAATTCGACATCATGCCGAGGTTCATAGAAAGATGGCAACATGGAACGTTTGTAAAATAGCACCGAAGGAAGTGACATTTACCTTGAGCATTTCTACACGTTTTCAAGAGCTATCATCTCGGTTAGTATTGCATTAAAACTGCAATTTTCGGTGTTAGAAGTGAAATTCAGCGCTTGTGAAACGTCCTAACAGTCTGATGTACCTCTACGGGTAGTAAGCAGGACAAGCAGATAACGTAAACATCGTGATCAAAGTGGCTGAGGTCAGTTGGCAGCGAGCTGACCGCTGCTCGATTAGCGGCGGCGCGCGTTGCCCTGGTTACTACTGGAATCCCTGGGCTGGGTGAGTAGCTCGGAGGTAAATGATCCCCGACCACTAGGCTACGGCACGGACATCTTCGGCTTCCGCGCTAATTTGTCGTAACATTGGAGTGATCCTGACGAATCAATGCTGGCCACTTTTTGTTGAATCAGGTTACGCCATGCATTTAACTTCATGGAGAGCTCAATGTGGGTGGTCAGTGCTCATGTAGTTTAAGCTGGGTTTCAGAATGATGCCTATTCCTCTCAAAATTCTTTTCAAAGACGACTGTATTCTACCAATCGTTCCAGAAAGAGTCGAAGATTTGTTTACGTTTATGGTTATGATGGCCAATAACAAACAATAACTCAACAAAAATAAACAAGAAAGGTATATATGATTGGCCAAAAAGAACAAAGAAGTCTAACAATGTCAAGTAGAAGAAGCGGTATTTGCTTTGTCAAAGAGTAATCTAGCATGGGCGTGTGTAGCGCAGTCGGAGGAGGCGCGACTGCCGCGTGCACCCGATACCAGGTTCCTGGTTCTGATTTACCGCCCAGGCCAACTAAGCCTTCCATCCCTCCGGGGTCGGTGAACTGGTACCATGCCAGACTTGTCTGGAAACGATAAAGCGCTGACTTGCTCATCGGCTGACCACCGCAAGTCATTGTATGGCCAAATGCGCATTCAAATCGCCTCCACGACATCCCGTAGAAGTAGAATGCGTGGCGCATCCCAAAAGGAATTGAGTAACGCCGTCCTTTATCCTTTCTGTCATTTAATCTACCATATCTATCTTGTAAGGACAAAAGAGAAAGGACGGCCTTACTCATCTCCTTTAAGGATACGCCACGCATTCTACTTCTAGGAGATATCGTGGAGGCGATTTGAATGCGTATTTAGCCATACAGTGATCTGAGGTGTCCAGCCGATGAACAAGTCAGCGCTTTTTAGCCTTCCGAGACAAGTTTGGTATCAATTCACCGACTACGAAGGGATTAAAGTCTTGCTAGGTCCTACAGGGAATCCGAACATCCGAACCAAGAACCTGGTATCGGGTGCACGCGACAGTCGGGACCTGCTCCGAGTGCGCTACACGCGCCCATGTATCTCTCTCATTATAGGAAAAATGATCTGTAAAACCTGTTAAAACGTGAAAAGGGTTCAATTTTCTGGGGTTGGTTCACCATGTAATTCCTCTAAAAGAGGGACTTGTTGGGCTTGGAGCTCGCAAGTGAAGGAACTGTGGAGCTTCGCAAGCCACGATGGCGGCACACTTTGCCGCCATCGTCAGAGTCACCGTCAGAGTCATCGTCAGCAAGCATGCAGTTTACAAAGGTGACGTCGTGAATGGGGCTATGGGGAGACCTTTCGTTTGCAATTTTCAACCTGGGAGAGGAACAGTGTTAACATTTGCTTCACTTTCCTAGGATACCCTTGCCTTTCCCTCCGACTAGGATCGATTCGTCAATTCTTCATTTCCCGTTCCTGCAGGAATTAGCCAGAGGTTCGCTGACCACAATAGGCTTGAACTGGTCTCGTTGCTGAAAAACATTTTGACTGACACAAGCACTGGCTACCCACATATTAGGGGGGGGGGGGGTGCCTATATATGTCGTATCTGAAGTCCGGTTTCGTGCTTCTCGTATTTGTATGTTGGTTTGCTACTTACTGAAGGCCACCTAAGAGGTGATCACTTACGCCCTTTCCAGAAGCATGCCGAAACCCCGGTCAGAAGAGTTGACCTGTGTCGCGCAAATCTTGTCCAATTCCCAACCCCGAGCAGCCTGGACTCAATAGTTACGCAAAATGAGAAGTATTGGGGTGTTCCACAATTTTCTGGACTATTTGAACGATGAGTGTTTGACGCGTTACAAATTTTTTATACAAGTGTCATGAGCCTGAAGCTCATGATGTTTCATCTAGAGCCCCGCCTCCTTTTGGCCGCTCTTAAGCGCAGGCCGATCGCGCCTGGGGGAGGCTCTCGCTGGAAGGCTCGCGCTGAAACGCTCTCGCTGGGACGCTCTCGCTCGTGCGCTCTGGCTCGTTTTCTCGGCGACGACGAAGGGTCGGAATCCCTCCACGACAGCAGCTTCGCGGCAGAGCAGTGACGGCGCATCTCTCGACGATCGCGCCTTGGCTCGTCCTTCCTCTAGGGCACAGCGAAGCAGTCTTGTCGGCGGACCCGCTCGCGACCTAGCTCAATCCTCAATACAATTCCAAATCAAACCAGAAGGGTCAAGGCTCAAGTTCAAGCCCCAAAGTTCTCCAGCTGTCGATAAATGGTGTTCAAAATGTACAGTGAAATAATAGCATTTCTTGTAAGGTTAGAAAATAAAACTGTATAATAATCGGTGTTATGTCTTGTATGGGCGCGTGTAGCGCAGTCGGAGGAGGCGCGACTGTCGCGTGCACCCGACACCAGGTTCCTGGTTCGGATTTCCCGCCCAGGCCAACCAAGCCTTCCATCCCTCCGGGGTCGGTGAATTGGTACCAGACTTGTCTGGGAAGGATAAAGCGCTGACTTGTTCATCGGCTGGCCACCGCAAGTCATTGTATGGCCAAATACGCATTCATGTCGCCTCCACGACATCCTGTAGAAGTAGAATGCGCTGGCGCATCTCAGAAGGGATTGAGTAACGCCGCCCTTTATCCTTTATCCTTTATTTATGTCTTGTAACGGTAAAAGAACCACCAATCTTTCCATTTGGGAGTGATGCCCTAAAACAACAAGATCGAAGAGGGATGCTATCTTATCAAAACAAGGGAAGTGGAATATATTTTGCAATAGCATGTAGATTCTTTATCGGCCTACTGCATCCACTTTGGCAGCTTCTTGAAGATGAAGCAGACATTGACCTATCGCGAGTTGCTTCTTCATCACTTTCGTTCTGGACTGTCTGGGTACGCTGCTCACAAAGCTACCGTTGATTTGTTAGGTTCTGACGCCTGCAGCAAGTCAACGTGTGAAACGTGGTTCAGTCGTTTCCGGAAGTCTACAGCATTACGGACAAGAAACATACTGGAAGACCAATCGGACTGAAAAAACGGCGAGTGCTTGCAGCAGCCAGGAGGCAGCCTGCCAGAAGCGTAAGAGCGACCTCAAAGGCTACCAGTACTCCAGGTAGCACTGTTCATCGTCTGAAACGAAGCGGAAGAAGGGCAGTGTTAACAGGATGCGTCCCGCATGCACTGACTTCTGAGAAGCGACTCCGAGTGGTCACCTGTCAGAATAATCCCAACCGCTCACGAATGACTGCGTGGTTAAGCACGATTGTGGCACAGGACGAAAAGTGGTGCATGCACAGGACGAAAAGTGGTGCATGCACAATAACACCACACGGGTGATCCACTGGCTTCCGAAACGCGCAAGACCAGAACAAATTCCGAAGCCGTCCCTACATGGGAAGAAGGTTTTGCTTTCATTTTGGTTCACGAGTCGGGGAGTCGTGCACTACTCGCTTTTACCGGATGGACAGACGATCACAGCAGACTCGTACATTAGAGATCTGCTAGAAATGAAGCGTAAGCTGCATGAGAAGTACCCGAGATTCGGTACAATCCGTGTGTTGATGGATAATGCACGACCGCATCAAGCGAAACGAACGCAGGAGACGATGAGGAAGAAGTCAATCGAAATTGTGACACATCCTGCGTATTCACCAGATATCAATTCTTGTGATTCTGCAGCGTTCTGAAGTCTGGCTCACTTTTTCAGTAACAAACGATGCTCGCAACGTGAAGAAGTTCAGCGCGCAATCGGCGAATGGATCCGCAGCTGGCCAGCTTCTTTCTGGGAGAATGCAACCAACTCCCAGCCCAATCGTTGAAGAAAAGTTGTGGCCACAGATGGAGAATATATCGATTAACTACCCCACATTATCTTGTTGTAATAAATTTCAATAAAAAGGTATGATAACCAGAAAATTATGGGACACCTCTTCTATCTTAACCCTGCCAAGCAGCGGGTCACGGTGAAGCCTGGTGACCTGCTAGCGACCTTCGTTCAGCGGGATGTTCACAGCGAGAAGCACCTTCTGAGCTTTTGAGTCTGCGCCCATGGAACGGTATACTGGAAGCTGTTTGCCAAAAGCACGACGATGGACTCCAAGGCCGTGGTGAACGAAATAGAAGAGATGGACCGGCGACTCGCACTTTTTCGGTCTCTGCGCTTCAAGAAGGTCCTCCTCTTCGACAACGCCGCACCCAATCGGGCAAAAGTGACCACGGATAAGCTTGCTCAACTGGGTTACGTTCACATGCCTCACCCACCGTATTCGCCGGACATCTCTCCACTACCCCTACCTCTTGAGCCTATAGGTCTTCAGGGTCGGAAGGTGCACAAGAACCCAAGCAGACCTCGACAACAAGCAGTGGATCAGCACCAGGCCTAAGCAGTTCTGGAAGGATGGGATCAGGAAGTTGGCTGAGCGATGGCAGCAAGGTCATTGACCTTAATGGCGAATACATTCCTCGGCACCGTTGAGTTGTAATTGAGTTATAAAGAGATAAAGAAATCTGTTGAATTTGAGGTCCACCCTAATAGTGCCAGTAGCGTGCTATGCGCCATGCGCTCTACTCCTACGGAATGTCGTAGGGGCGATTTGAATGCGTATTTCGTCTATACCGTGAGTTGCGGTGGTCAAGCGATGGGCTGCTCAGCGTTTTGTCCTTCACAAACAACCCTGGCACTGATTCATCGATCTCGTCGGGATAAAAGTGTTTGGATGGACTGGATGGGAGGGAGTTCCTCACCAGGAACCTTTAGTTGGTGTACGCGACATCCGGCACCTTCTGCGACTCCACTTCACTCATCTACGAACAACGCAGAAACAAAATTTATATAATATAGTACAAGTATAGTAAAAGTACAAAAGATCACAACATGGAATCCATCGACTAAATATGAGATCTTTCCTTCACCAAATCGCCCAAAGTCTTCGACAACTGATAGCTGCGGTCATGTGGTTCTGAAACGTATTTTAAATTCTTGATGACTATTTTCACCAGTAGAAATGGTAGCATCTGTAAATAGAACCTCCTAGACCCAACTCACCTAAGGTGTGCCAGAGAGCGACCCTTTCGGCGACCTTTCCAAGGCCGACAACACTTCTGCCCCATCGCATTGGGCCACCGTGTGTGGCTGGCCAACCAAATCCCAATAGGCTAAACAAAGCTGTTCAAAACGGCGTTCTAATCTATGGAGCACACCTTCTGAACAACTCTTACAACTCGTTGGACTCACAACATGACGTCAATGAGCGATTCGTCCTCGACCATTCCTTCCTCGAGGCAAAGTAAACCCTCGTTCACCATGGGAAATAGCAGGAACTCAATTACATCCTAAAATTCAACAAAAATGAGGCTGAATGTGTATCGAGGAGAAAAATGACGTCTATGGCAAGAATGAGACGCCTTCCTCGTCACACAGCAACTGGACGTTGAAGTTGGCATCAGCTGACAACTCGCGAACGATGGCTTCGACTGCTGGATCGTTGGACTTCTTCTGCGTGACTGGATCGTAGGAATAGAAACCTTTTCCTAAAGACAAAGACATACGTTTTTAGCCTTGGGAGGAAAATTTTATTAAGGGATAAGGTATGCCCTTAATCAAACGCTTTTTTGAATGCGCTACGCATTCTAGTTCCACGGGGTGGTGTGGGGGTTGAGCATTGCCCTGATCAGCTAAGCCATCTATCCCTCCGGAGTCGCTGGATTGAAACAAGACTTGTATCGGAGAGATAAAGCATTGACTTGTTCATCGGCTGGCCATCTCAGGTCATTGTGTAGGCCAATACACACCCACGACGTTCCGCTGAAGTAGAGCTCGTGGCGCATTCCAAAAGGGATTGAGTAACGCCGTCCTTTATCTTTCAATGGGGTTTAACGAAACCTGTAAAGGGTTCATCTTACTAAAAGAGACTGAGGAATATTATGATGGGTCGTCAACTAATTTTACGGTGCTATTTATCCACTCTTTTGTTATGTAGCTTCTAGAAAATATCGACCTATGCAAACACAGGAAAAAGAAACAGTCTACCTAACATTGCTGCACTATGTACGTTGCTCATCTTAATTGCTATTGACCTAAGAAAAAGGATTGGAAGCGCGGTGTTACTGAATCCCTCTTGGGGTAGGCGTTCTACTGGGCTTTCTACTTCTACGGGATGTCATGGAGGTGATTTGAATGCGTACATATTAGGGGGGGGGGGGGGGGCAAAAGTAATGAGACAAAATGAAAAAAATCTTTATCTCCTTATAACTCAATTACAACTCAACGATGCTGAGGAATGTATTTGCCATTAAGGGCAATGACCTTGCTGCCATCGCTCAGTCAACTTCCTGATCCCATCCTTCCAGAACTGCTTGGGCCTGGTGTTGATCAACTGCTCGACATGGTTGTCAAGGACTGCTTGGGTTATTGTGTCTTTTCCGACTAGGAAGTCCTGTAGGCTCAAGTAGTAGTGGTAGTTGCATGGAGAGATGTCCAGCGAATACGGTGGGTGAGGCATTTGAACGTAGCCCAGATGGCCAAGCTTATCCGTGCTTACTTGTTCCCGATGGGGTGCGGCGTTGTCGAAGAGGAGAACCTTCTTGAAGCGCTACGAATGAATAAGAGCGAGTCGCCGGCCCATCTCCTCTATTTCGTTCACCATGGCCTTGGAGTTCATCGCGGTGCTCTTGGGAAACAGCCTCCGGTAAACCGATCCATGGGCGCAGACCCAAAAGCTCCAAAGATGCTTCTCGCCGTGAACATCTTGCCGAACGAAGGTCAGTAACAATTCACCAGGCCTCACCCAGACTCGCTGCTTGGCAGGGTTAAGGTAGAAGACGTACTTCTCATCTTGCGTGACTATTGAGTCGAGGCTGCTCAGGGTTGGGAATTGGGGAAGATTTGCGCGACACAGGTCGACTCGTCAGACTGGGGTTTCGGCATGGGGTTTTTGGCATGCTTCTGGAGAGGGCGGAAGTGGTAACTTTTCAGATGTGCTTCAGTAAGTAGCATACAAACATACAAATACAACAAGTACGAATCCAGACTCCAGCCACGAGATATATGGACACGGCATAGGGTGTCTCATTACTTTTGCCCCCCCCCCCCTAATATTTCGCCTATGCAACGACTCGCGATGGACGGTGGGTGAACAAGTCAGCGCTTTATCCTTCGCAGACAGATATGGTACTAATTCACCAACCCAGACGGATATAAGGCTTGGTTAACCTGAACGGGAAAAACGAACCAAAAACCTAACGTCTGGAGCAAGAGTCAGATCCTCTTCCGACTGTGCTACACAAGAATTTCAATTACTTAAAGATAAAGTGCTAAAGTAGGTCTAGATCAAGAAACCTTGAGAGTAAGTTACTATTAATCGTAAGTAATGTCGACGATGGGTCGGCTTATTTTGTTAAAATTTGTCGCTGACGCATTCAAAAGTGCTTTGATTTCGAAAGGCACGGACGAGCTGCTCACTTCTAGGTTGTTTCTCTTGAGATCGCCCAACCCTTGTGAGCTATCAGGCCAGAAAATATGAAGATCCAAGCGACTATAGGCCTACAGTCTTACCTGTTTTCCTACCTAGCCGATTTCTAGCGAGCAGCTCTTTCTCAGTCGGCGTCAACGGATAGTTGTGCTCGGCTTTGAGCAGCGCGAGGACATCAAGACCTCAAAGAAGCAGTTTCTGTCTGTTAAGTTGAAGAGACATAAAATCTATGCTAGTCGGGAGGGAGCAACTGTAAATTGCCAATTGCGCACGTCATCCCATTGTCACAGAGCAACATTCTATGATTGCGAAGAGGCGTTTGGTTGGCTAGCCAACAAGCTTGAACACTTGAATCGGGCCTTGGAAGAAAAGGAGTCAAAGCGTAAGGCTGTTAAATACAACTGATCCACCTCACAACCTTGTTCGGAGTAGAAGCACCGACATACTTAAGAAAATGCGAAGCTTTGACGAAGATATAACTTAAAGAATACATATTCTCTGAATTTAAAAGAGACCCATTGCATTATGAGCAAACAGCTGAAGCTCTTGTAGAAACTCAAGCAAGGAATTGGAGATGCAAATCTTCATATGCACCCTCGATTAGGATAGTTCTGGCAAATATGCAGAAAGCGACAAGTTAAAATGAAGACATCATGCTTACTCGTCGTTCAGTCATTCAAGCCTCACCGTTCATATCGGCCATGGTGAGCGGTCCCATCAAGAAGCCAAACGACAGAATCAGTGCATCCACGTCCTTCGGGAAGATTCCGTACTGGTAGAGCAGCTTCTGCGCCTGGTTCAGGTAGACTCCCAGAAGTCGGTTGAACACGAAGCTGGGACAATTCCCAACTAACACCGGCACCTAAGCGATATACAGTTACGAATTGCTGAGAAATGGGTCGATGTGGACAGGATGTGATCAAAAGTAAGTGGAACGTGGGTAAAGACACCCTACTCCGACTGGTCGTTATAGCTATACGAGTAGGTGTAGCGCAGCGGTTTAGATGAAGTTGAGTAAGATAACAGAAGCTAGTATCTGAGGAGCAGCGTCGAATCGTAGAGGGCTACATGTACCATTTCCACGTCGAATTGGACACTTTTCTAAGCTGCCTAAGACCTTTGAAATCAAAGTGAACGCTTCGAAATTCAAATGAGCATTTTTTAAATTAAACCGGAAACCCTCCTCCAAAAAGGTTAAAATAATTTTTTGTTGAAGAAAATTTCATTACAACTTTCTCTAAAACTTTAGCGCAGCGGTTGTTGTCACATTGTTTGAAACTTTATAAAATTCTCATTTTTGGGTAAAAATAAAGGTTTATATCTTGTTTTAAAGAACAGGAGGATAGCGATTTTTTAGTACCGAAAAAGGGAATGCGCCATGTCCCGGTGCAAGACGTAGCAATTTTTATACGATTGATAGCAGAATTTCTGTCTGAATGGAGTTTGACACCTGTTGACAGAAACAACTCTAAAGAACGCACATATCCTCATTTCGACGGTTCATGTAAGTGACTTTCACACTATCAATCAAATAAAAGTTGCGGTGAAGTTTTCGAGTGCATGGAGCGATCTGATCTTTCATTGCGCTATGCTTCTTTGCTATGCCTTAAGCCAAATTTTCTCTTATTATTTTTTCCTAAAATTAAAAAATTTATAAAATTATCACGCTTATTAGGGCAGGTGAACTAAAAAATTTCAAAGAAAATTATGTTAAATTTTCTTCGAAAAAATCTATTCTAACCGCGATGTTTTGTTGCGATCAAAACTTCTAGCGCCAGACGGGACTCGAACCCGTCTGTTCTACGCCTTTACACCAACTCAAAGTTCGATAAAATGGCGCCGGTGGTGTAAAGGCGTAGAGCATTCCCGCCCGGTCAGAGGGAGGTGCGGGTTCGAGTCCCGCTTGGCGCTAGAAGTTTTGATCGCACAAGACATCATTGTGACAGCTTACAACCTCGATACCAGCCACTTGAGGCTTAAAGAAACTGATTTGATTTATTCTAGCCATCTTGATGAGTCCGTAGTTTAACCTGCTTGAAGATCATTTCGATTTGGATGAGTTCGCTTTGATTCCAAAAGTCTAGAACTAGCTTAGACGAGTGTCGAATTTGATTTGAAAAGTGTCGAATTCGACGGACGTATCTGTGTCCATATGTAGATTAGGTGGAAAAGGACGAATACAACAGGTAAGTGTTAGTGTAACCAATACAGATGTATTTTACAACATCGATATAATCAAATTTTTCTAACAATTTTACAACATATACCTTTTATTGCTACCAAGAGGATGGGAGATTTGAATGTATCTAGGAAGAGACTCTAAAAAGAAGGATGAACGATAGGGGAGTCATTAACCAATATCTATTAGGGATGCGCCATACACTCTACTTCTATGAGATAACGTGAAAGCCTGTGATCTGGTTGGGAAAGAGTTCTTTTGAGACCCAACGTTTCGCGTCCGTACTATAGATACTAGGAAGATAGCGCCTTTCAAAGACAAACAATCTCTGACCTTCTTCATTCGAAAACAGACAACGAAGGCTGTTGCAACAGCTTTTCCAGACGTGTGGTTGCCACGAACAACTTCAACCATTCGTATAATGTGAGCAGGATTGAAGAAATGAATACCAACAAGACGGCTGGGATTCTTCAGCACGGAGCTCATCTGAAATTATTATGGATAGTTTTGGCATTACTATGTAGGCCGATTAGCTTGAGCTGTACTGGTTTACTTTTCTCCCAGAGATTCTTGCCCAAACTGCAATGTTTACCTGCTGAACAGGCTAAATTTTTGCTTAATAATGCATAGAACTGGGCTGCTTGGGGCATCTCAACAGAAGAACTAGGTATCATTGGTGAAGATGTTCATGAGGAACGGACAAGTTTCTGATGCCCCATTCTCGCTCAACGGAACGAACATCTCCGAATGCTCCAGCTACGTCTATCTGGGTCGCGAAGTCAATATGGCCAACGACCTAGCACCAGAGCTGAGCAGAAGGAAACGAGCGGCTTGGGGAGCTTTCAAGAGCGTCGAAGAAGTCGCGAAGAAGACGAAGAACGTCCTAATCCGTGCCCACCTATTCGACTTCACTGTTCCTCCTGCCCTAACATACGCCTCAGGGGCCTGGGCTATGAGAAAGCAGGATGAACACGCGATCAGCGTCGCGCAGCGTGGAATCGAGAGGACAATGCTCAGAGTGACACGACTCACGCAAGTGAGAAAAGGCCTCCGGAGTTCCGAGCTTCGCCGACGTTCGAAGATCAGAGACGCTGTCGCGTGGGCCAAGTTGTCGAAAATTAGGTGGGCCGGCCACGTAATGCGCTTCGCAGACACCCGCTGGACAAGAGCCGTCACCGACTGGATTCCACGGGATGTCAAGAGAACACCGGGACGCCCACCAACGCGTTGGTCGGGCTTCTTCGTGAAAGCCCTGAACGACCGATATGACGCTCTTCGTGTCGCTCGAGCGAGGAGGATCCATTGGAGCACTCTGGCACGCGACAGGGACGAATGGAGACGCTGCTGGCGCCCGCTCGAGCAAGTCGATGATCAACGGAACGACAGGTGATACAGGTGATCATTGGTGACTGGAATCCCTTACGAACCCAGCTAAGAGCCAAGTGCATGGCGTATACCATGAAATAGCGCATTTACCTCGTCGATGTTAAGACTGGAAGTGTTCGTACCAAATATCGCACTTGGTGGACAGATCTTGTCGAGCTTAGCCAGAAGCTCAATCTTTAACGCCATTTTTTCGAACACCGCTTCAATAACCTGAAAACATCGCATTTTCTTAAGAAGTAAAGCCAAAGCACGAGAGAATAAGTAACTCCTGTAAAAATGCTGTAGAAATGTTTGCTGCTGACATTTCTATAGTCATTAGGTTCATAAAATATGTATTTCAAACAGCGAAATACCTATGATTGATTATGGCGTACTCTTGACATACATACGTCTCGGTCCTGTCATCCCAAAGGTCTTGATTCAAGCACTTGCCATACAAGTAAAGACGGCGACTTTGTGGAAAATCTACTGCAAAAATCTACCACAAAATCAACCCACTATATCCGTACTCCTCAGCGAATTCAAATCGGTGGTTAGGTGAATGCCATCTCGGAGTTTCTGCGACTGAACGCTAGTGAATCGACCGAGCTTCTCCTCTCGGGCGTAGGTTGTTTCCAATTGCTGACGGCAGATCTCCAGACTCTGCACGAAGGAGATAAATAAAAAAAATTTAAGTACATTTTAAACCGTTGTTTGTAAATAATGCCTGACGTTCGAAAAGTATTCAGCTCAAAAAAGTTGAATTCGGGCGTATTCCGGACAAAATCCATATAAATTAGAGGAGCGCACCTATGGGTGCAATAAATAAATAAGTACAGAACAGATACCTTTGGGTCGTTTTCCACAAGAATTGTATGATATCCGGCCATGCACAAGGCTATAGCGATTCCTCTTCCCATAGTTCCTAAAGGAAAGGCATTGTGGTGGTTGAGATTTTACTTCTAGGATAGAGTTCTTGCTTCTAGTGGTACAGGATTCAAAATCCGATGTACAGGGTGATCCATATTAAGCGTTACGGACTACATAAAGTCCATTTTCAAAAATTCCTCATTTTTTTGCGCTTTGCTGTGGTGTTGTTCGTTTTTTCGCATCTTTTAGTCCACCTCTGGTCAGTCTTATTCTTCGTTTCCAGGTACACATGGTTTCGCTTGAGGATCGTTCAGCTGCAGCCGCTGTGTTTAAACGCAGGTCGTCCACGATTTCAAAGATAACCAAGCATCGGATGCAAGTCATCAAAAGCTTCGAAAAGACCTGGAGGGACCGAAAGTCGTCCGAGAGGAAGACCATGACGAACTGCAAGAACTCCTGCCCTTCGAAAAGCCATCAAAGACAAACTTCACCGATATCCTGCAAGAAGCATCAAGAAACAAGCTGAGGAGTACAACTGAGTCGTTCAACTATACAACGACTGATTAGGGATGATCTGGGATTGTATCGCTACAAAATCGCTAAAGGACAGCACCTCACGGACAAACTGGAGGCCTCAAGATTAAAGAAATGCAGAAAGATGAAGAGCCTTACGCGCGGTGACAAGCTCGACCGGATTCTCCTTACAGACGGAGAAGATATTTACCGTCGAACCTCTCCAAAATGCGCAGAATCAACGAAAACGGCTAAAATGATTTTCAAGAGCAGTCAACGTCGAAGGAGTTCATTTTCCACAGTCATTGATGGTATGGGCTGAAATATCGGGCCTGAGCGAGGCCAAGCTTGTTTTTATTCAAAAAGAAGTTAAGACCAATGCCGAAGTTTACGGAAACAAATCCTGGAGAACGTGGTGATACCTTGGGCACAAGGGAATGCTAAAGACAAGATCGCACCTTCCAGAAAGATTGGGCACCAGCTCACGGTGCCAAGAAAACTCTGGAATGGTGTGAGACCAACCTTCCGGATTTGTGGACGAAGGAAGTTTGGCTTTCAAACTCGTCCAATCTCAACCCTATGGATTTCGCCATCTGGTCATTCTTAGAGCGAAAAGCCTGCTCTTTCATTCACAGTTCACTAGATTCGCTGAAAAGAGCTCTGGAGAAGGCGTATGACGAAATTTCGCCGTAAATGATCGCGCGCATCCTCAAAAGTTTCCGAAAGAGATTGGACGCTTGCGTTGAGGCCAAAGGAGATCGTTTTGAATGCGGTGAATTATATGTTATGTAGAATTTTCTTGTCTTTCGAATGGTTGTACACTTTCCTTATTTCAGTCGGTTTATGCAAAGTTATATATAATTTTCTGCGTAACACCTCATGCGGACCACCCTGCATTCGGTAGGCTTCGGCACAGTTGGGCGGAGGGCTAGCATAAATATTACTTAGACGGCCTGAAGGCAGGAAATCAACCTCACTGGCTTGGCCTGTATCTGCGCCTTCCCCTGCCAACCCCACCTCATTAACAGTCTATGAACGTTGGATGTACGACTTATTCTAAGAACTGCCTCACCGCGTCTCTAGGCACAGTTACAAAGAAGTCTGACCTCACCTCCTCCAATGACCGCAGCATTCCGGACATCGATGGGTTTGGAGTTGTGCCAGTCGCTTCCATTCGGTAGCCGCCACTAAATACACTCTCGTAGTAAAGCGATTGACCATGAGTATTAATTGGATTGGCATCCGGCTCAAACATCGTTTAGGTCGCACCAGGAGTGGGCGGAATTTCTGTCTTCTGATTTCTGATCTTCTAGCCATTTTGGACAAAATTTCTCTATTTTCTGAGAAAATGACATTAGAATACAGAAAACAGCATATCATAGAAAAATTCCCATAGGTATCCGACCGTCAGAATTTAATCAGCATCATCACGTCGCAGCCTATACAGCAAAAAAAGGTTTTTGGACTATTCTATATTCGAGAAGTGCTATTGCCTTTCACTGAAAGTCACGCCATGCACTCGTCATGTGCGTAGTTTCGCTTGACTGATGATGTAAGTGCCCTGTCACATAGTTCTTCCGTATTAGATTCTAAATCAAATTTTTCTTCCATTTGTTTGCTATTAGAGTGGGCCAAAATTAATGAGACAAATTTAGCCAATTTCTTTATCTCTTTATAACTCAATTACAACTCAACGGTTCTGAGGAATGTATTCGTCATTAAGGTCAATGATCTTGCTGCCATCGACCAACCAACTTCCTGACCCCATCCTTCCAGAATTGCTTAGGCCTGGTGCTGATCCACTGCTCGTTATGGTTGTCGAGGTCTGCTTGGGTCCTTGTGTCCCTTCCGACCATGAAGTCCTATAGGCTCAAGAAGTAGTGGTAGTCGCATGGATAGATGTCCGGCGAATACGGTGGGTGGGGCATGTGAACGTAGCCCAGCTGAGCAAGTTTACCCGCGGTGACTTTTGCCCGATGGGGTGCGGCTTTGTCGAAGAGGAGGATCTTGTTGAAGCGCTGAGACCGAATAAGTGCGAGTCGTCGGTCCATCTCTTCTATTTCGTTCACCATGGCCTTGGAGTCCATCGTTGTGCTTTTGGAAAACAGCTTCCAGAATACCGGTTCATGGGCGCAGACTCAAAGCTCAGAAGGTGCTTCTCGTCGCGAATATCCCGCCGAACGAAGGTCGGTAACAGGTCACCAGGCCTCACCCAAACTCGCTGCTTGGCAGGGTGAAGGAAGAAGACGTACTTCTCATCTTGTGTGACTATTGAGTCCAGGCTGCTCGGGGTTAGGAATTGGGAGAGATTTGCGCGACACAGGTCGACTCGTCAGGCTGGGGTTTCGGCATGAGACAGACTGGGGTTTTGGCATGCTCCTGGAAAGGGCGAAAGTGGTCACTTCTCAGGTGGTCTTCGGTAAGTAGCAAACAAACATACAAATACGAGAAGCACGAAACCGGACTTCAGTCACGACATATATAGGCACGCTATGGAGAGTCTCACTACTTTTGGCCCACCCTAATATTGATAAGAATTTGATGAAATGATTGTTTAAAACCTTGGTCAGATCTAGTGCAGTGGGTAAACTTGCAAATTGGGTAGCCACGTTGTTTTTCGATTAAGGGGCAGTTTCTGGACCAGGGTGACACCGTGCGCCTTGAAATACTGATAGCTTACCTGCGACGCCTTTTGGTACGCTTTCATCATGTATTCCTTTATTTCATCTGGTATTGACCTTGAATCCATGACCATTATAAGAAAAATCTACTCTGGTGCACGTTGCGCACCTGAAATCAGAAAACATCTAACAATTTCTAATTTTTTCAAGGTACTTCGTTGATTGTATCTAGATCGCTTGAAAATATTGGTTGTTTTAGGCCAACCATCGACTAAAATGATACGTATTATGAGAAAATTGTGTCCTTTCTTTAGCATGACGGCAGTAAATAATTAGTTCGATCTCCGAATTTCGACGAAATATTTTCGGAAGCCGCTATCGTCACGTCATGAAGAAAAATGGAGCAAAAAACAACAATGAACGGAAATCGCACCAAAACGGCTTCTACGGAGTAAAGGCCCTCAAAGTAACCCAAAATAGAGTTGGCAAAGTTCCAAGTCGAGCCTGACGCCCTTCTGGGAGCCGAACTAACTGGTATCAGAAAGGCCGCTGTCGGGGCGGCCGACTTGCAGTGACAGCGATTGCGTTTATCGATTCTATGACTACAGTGTAGTGGGAGAGGCAGCTCCAGGAGCCAGATTCATCATCGATACCGCTGGTTTAATCTTACCGCGGATTCACCATTCCGGCCTACGTAGTATGTGATGCAGTGAGATACAGAGATACAGACACGACAACCGACATATCGTTACCGGCC
The DNA here is from genome assembly GCA_947396885.1 of Heligmosomoides polygyrus polygyrus. Taxonomy (NCBI): domain Eukaryota; kingdom Metazoa; phylum Nematoda; class Chromadorea; order Rhabditida; family Heligmosomidae; genus Heligmosomoides; species Heligmosomoides polygyrus. Next base: position 10,222,505 of record OX377204.1, read on the forward strand.
GGTGAGCGGTTGATGAATCTGGCCCCAGAAGAGTCAAGATTTACCCTTCGTTCGGACAACATTAGATTTTGAAAGGTGAATGCGTTTGGGAGTGGGACCTGCATGGTAGGAAAGAGTTCATAGAGGGAAATGTGTGGTTATATAAAAATACTTAATTTTTACTTACTCTTACTCTAATTTTTACTCTTACTTTTTTAAAAATTTCTCATGTGTGGTTATATAAAATAACTTCTAACATTATTATTTTGCCATTTCTCATTAACCCAAATAGCACTGCAGTAAATTATTATTAGGTTGCAATTAGTGCAGGTTTCGACAACCAACTTTAGAGCGGGATTTTTTTTACCAAACTTTACCCTGGAATAGCGCATTGTACACTGTTACAAAGCTGATTTTGTGCGCGTTCTTACTGTGCTACTCCCTTTTAATATAGATTTCTTCACGGCAGATTTTGTAGGCTATAAATGGACGTGTCAAAGCAGCAATTTCGGCAGATTTACTTCTACGAGTTCAAGCTCGGTCGAGCTGCGGCGGAAACAACTCGGAACATCAACCAGGCATGAGGCCAAGGAGGTGTTAACGAATTCACGGTGGAGCGCTGGTTCCAAAAATTTCGTCGAGGTGAATTCGATCTTGACTGTGAGGCAGATGGCGGACTTCGGGTGCGCTACGTTAGATACCCCGACCTATAGGGAGGGCCGGACCAGCTGGTGATATCCGTCCAGCACGGACGAGTTGACGCGACGCAGGAGGACGGTCAGCTTATGGCTGATCGCCGCTAATGCCAAGAGCCTTCAAATGTCAGATACCGACCTGCATTTTGGAGCATGCTGTGGAATTGTACGAATTAGGGCGAATAAAACATGTTTCCAGGAGTCACATGATAAAAAATGATCTGCAACTCCACGTAAGAAGAGATTTAGCGTGTTCCCTCAGCCCTTGGAAACCGATTCGTGGGTACTTTTCTGACGTAGGCCTCGTTAAGCGTATTGCCTTCGCAAGCCTGCCGTGGCCCACAAGTCCAGCGTCAGCGAAGAATGTTAGGCTGTAAGAGTCTACCCAGAGAGCGCACGTCTTTTAAAAAGATTTGTCAGTACAAATGAAAACGCTCACAAACGTTCAACCCTATGGTGCATTGTGCTTTCGCTAATTCCAGAAGCTGGACTTTCCACTGAACGCTGGGTGAGCAAGGAACCACATCTAGGTTTGGGTTACGTTCCTAGCGTGGCCCGCTACCGGAAGCCGGCAAGCCTGGCGTGGCCCGCACGTCCAGCGTCCGTCACCTTCGCCGGTTTGGCACGGGCCTTCAGATGAATGTCAAACGTAAAAACGCTCCTACACTCTGTGCTCATCAGGTAGGAAAGAGGAGAGTTACTCATGGTCTCAGAATTTTAGGTGTAACTGCCCTGAAAGCAACATGCCGTTGAAGAATCACTCAACATTGTAGTTAACTGTATTGCGCATTGGATTAATTGGTAAAGACGCATCCAGCAATAAGGTACGACCGTAGAATGAATAAAGAAATAATGGGATGGGTCACATCTCGAGAAGACTTAAGGTTCCCACACACTTCCCACTTCTGCGGCAAGGTCACTCGCCGCTATGGTTAAGGATAGGGCAGGGGCGGGCGCGAATAACGATTCACATCATTATTGCAGCCGCCGCTGGTTTCTAAACGATTCGGCGCCGGCAGAGACTGTATGCGCTCTAGCCTTTGGAATGTGTTATACTCCCGCGGGAGCATCCGCGGAAGGTCCGCGGACGAAGGGTGCACCGCGTACGGCGGGCGTGGCGGGGCGCTGCGATTGGCCAGGTTAGGGATCTCGGCGCGATTCCCGCCCGTCAGCGGATGCTCCCGCGGGAGTATAAAGGCCCCCCCCCCAGAGTTCTGCGGCAGCGCCGCGGCTCTATGCTTAACCATAGGGCAGAGACGCAAAGCTCGCCGCCGGCGGCGTCCCTCTCCTATCTTTAACCATAGCGGCGAGCGGCCTTGCCGCAGAACTCTGTGGGGGCCTTAACTCAGGCCTTTCGCGGCGGGGGTCTAGAGGACTCATCGTTTTCGCCGTCTGGTGCCCGACGCTCACAGCAAAAATGTGTGGAGGCATTTAAAGGGTACGATGATGACTAATGCTGCAGTAGTATGTCTGTAATTACACTGAAACTGTTATACAATAGCGGCCGTATCTTCTGGTCCTTGGGCGGGAGAAGCACAACAAAGCCTTTCTCCGCTTTTGATAGCTCTCTTCGAACTACGTGCTTTAAGAAATAATCCGATATTTGGGATTGGCATCGAACGGGGGGCTGTCCGATGAAATGGGAAACTATCTCCAAGTGTTAAAAAAGTTGATACGATGAACTATATTCATTATGTGACTTTGGGTGTAACTGTTTCCCTCGAAGGAAGGAGTCCGCCACTCCGATCAGAATATAGGAGTTATGAGCATGTCATTGTAAGGTATCTTAAACGTTCTGTTCGCACACGCATTTTAAAGCCGTTAGTTCTCTGCATCTAGCTCTTCGATGCGAAATTGTCAAAAAATCGATATCCTCAGAGTTGGTCGAGATTGATAAAGTTCGATAGGGCTTTTCGACCTTAACAGAATAGTGCCATTGCGAGTGTCGAATACTCAAAATGAGGGCGAGTAACGGCGGAAGAACCTTCAACCGCTGCCGTTTGCCACTCTAAATTGGCAGATGAGGCTAAGGCAGTACAGGCAGCTTGGGAGTTATGAGCATGTTATCGTAAGGTACCTTAAGCTTTCTGTTCGCACATGCATTTTAAGGCCGTTAGCTCCCTGCATCTTCCTGGAGGGGTCGACTGAAATCGGAAAAAGTCGTGTCACACAAGGCTAACCTGCATATTCGCACCACTGCACCTTTATCCAATCATGAGCTACATTGCTGTGTTTCGGCGCTTTAGTAGAACATATTGCTGCCTACAAAACCCATGAGTTGCAACTGGAAAGGTTCACATGTGACAGGGCTATCGCGCTCAGAACACGGCCGCGCACGCAATTTATGACAATAACGGTCGATGTTCTCCTCGCTCCTACTCGCCCCAATTACAGTTTTCTCTACTCTTAGCAGCACCATTCAATTCAGCACGAAAAGCTCTATCGAATGCTATCAAGCTTGCCCGAATTCGAAAATGTCGACTTCCGATGACGTCATCGTCTCTCTGCTGTGGCCCAGAGCGCCCTCGTCTTCGATGCGAAATTGTCAAAAATCGATAATTTCAGAGTTGGTCGAGATTGATAAAGTTCGATAGGGCTTTTCGATCTAAACAGAATAGTACCATTGCGAGTGTCGAATGCTCAAAATGAGGGCGAGTAGCGGCGGAAGAAGCTTCATTCGCTGCCGTCCGCCACTCTAGAGTTGCAGCCGAAGCGATTTTAACTTGACAGAGTTATCGCAGTCCGAACACGCCCGAGCGTGCAGTTTGCGAATGGTCGCCCCACTCGATTGATAGGTTCTATCCTGTATGCATTGTGCACGGCGCACTCCAAATGCTAACTGGACAGTCTTAGAACAATTCCTAAGTAGGGCGGTTAAGAATTTCTCATAAAACTCCCCAAACATCCACTTTACAAGATGTCGCGCTCACTCGACTGATAGGTTCGATCCTATATGCATTGTGCCCGGCGCACTCTCGAAGGATTCCTGGCATTACAGAGCACTTTAGGCCATGCTCGAGATATTCCGAGAACATGTAAATCCTGGAAAATGAGCTTCTCCAATCGCAAAGAGCCTGCTTTAGTCATTTTTGGCCACCCATATTGCGAATATGCAACGGTCTGGTAAAGCTGCCTACATTTTGAGTAGATCTTGAAGAGACGAATCGAATGGTACCAACCGTTTCTCGAAGAACCTCAAATTAGAGGAATTGTGAGCATGCAACGGTTTTCGACGGCTTGCGACCGACAACTCGTCGGCGACCGCCCTTTGCAATAAAGCACAGGTTTTCAATTTTAAACATTTTTATGCCTCCATGTGAAGGATGGAGCCATAAAAATGTTATTATATATTAGAGCTCATGAGCTCGAGCTCTATCCTATAGAACTCGAGCTCGTGACCTCAAATATGCTCTTGGTCTTCAAAATGAAAGACTTTTTAGGTGAGTTATATCCAAAAGACGCAAAAATAGCAAAAGTGCGGTTTTTTCGACGTTTATTCAAAAGACGCATCCAGTGCTGTCTACTCAGAGCGACAGCGAGAAGTCATGCCAGGCCATGCATCTGAATATGAACTTTTATGAAAATTATTTTTTGTGTTATCGCATTCCGGGAAAATGCTACAGTTTATGTGGGCAATAACTAGTGCTTGATTTCGGGTTCAGCCTGATAAAATTTTTTGAGGAATGGTAACCTATCAGCGTTATCTGTAGGCGTAACGAAGAGCTCCTTAATTTTTTATTGCTTTATAGGTGCGAGCCACGTAGACTGTATTACATGGTACGGAAACTTTTACTACCACACGGAAACTTTTATTAATAACAGAAAATGGAACAAAAGATGAAACTATTAGATACCGGAGTTTCCTCGGGTGTCGGCGTCGTAGGCTTCGGAAGGCGGCGGCGGCGTAGGCGTCGGAGGCGAGTGTCGTCTGCGGCGGCGGTGGCTTCGGGTCGATGGCGTCGGTGGCTTCGGAAGGCAAGAGTGATGGCGTCGAAGACGAGAGTGGTCGGCGACGTCAGAGGCCTCGGAAAGGGTTGACGGCGTTGGAGGCGAGGGTGGTCGACGGCTTCGGAAGGTGAAAGTGGAGTGAGTATAATTGAGATCTCTTTATATACCTTTCCTCCCGATATCAGTTGTGTTGATATCCGCCAGATATCACATTGTCGGTTATCATTCTTACTTAGGGGTGGGATAATGGGTCGGCCTTCCGCTGCTTCCCTTGACCGTCGTTGATGAGAATTAGAGAATCTCCTATCTAGACGAATCAATTCAAGAACGGTTAAAATCAACAATTAAAAGCAAACGATAGCCAGAAGACGTTGAGACCATTAAAGGGGAGGAAAACTAAGAAGTACCCTAAGGTTACTTGTCTAAAAGTCCTTCATATTGCTTTAAAAAACTGGATAAAACTTATCTCTTTCAGAAATTAAAAAACGCGTTCCGGCCAGTTTGGTAAAGGATCCTAACCTTCTGTCACTTTTGGTCTTTGGAGTCGCATCTTTCAGTGGCCGCGTCTCGCACTAAAAGATGCAACGTCGAACATACCAGCTTTTACCTTATAAATAATGCCATGATCGTTCCTTGTTCTGTCATATGCAAGTGTAAAGAATTTGTAAATTTGCTATTATAGTGCCCGAAGGAATACCAGTTTTTCCGTCTACCCTCATTTGAAACTTTCCTTTAAAACCGGTTTCTAGCAAAACGTAGAAGATGAATTTGCTGCTATAAGAAATTGCTCTTTGTTACGCGGATAGGAGTGTTTAAGGATTTTATTGCCTTAATGATAATTACAAGAAAACGGAGATAACGATAGGCGAACAATTGAAGTTCAACGAACACAGTGTAACATATCACAATGTGACATAAGCAATTCACTACCAACAAAGAGCGCAAAATAAACCAGCTTTCAGCAAACAATTCAATTTGAATATTTCGCTCTCAGCTTTCATCCCTCATCACCTTCTTCAGCTTACTGAGCCGGGGGGGGGGGGGAGGGGAGGATCTGCGAAAACGTCGTCGGGTCGTTTTCATCGCGTGCTTGGGTAGTTATAAACCGTATACTGCGTGCCGTCCTGGTCTCATCCGGGTTTGCTTGTGAGTGTCCAATTTGACGTGAAAAGTGCGCAATTTGGTTTGAAAAGTGTCCAATTCGAGGTGCATATATACATATATTATACATATATTTATCCCAGTATGAAAAATATTAACAAGGCTTTAAAGCATTAACGCGAACAATCGTAAACAAATAGGCAAGTGCGTTTCGAGCCACTCCTCGCCACATGGTGAACTATCATAAGCCGTCCACGCTCAGTCATAATATAGACCACACACTTTCGCTATATCGATTATCAATCATCAGCTTATTACATTTGTAAAAGTTCGTTATAAACAGTAACCGAATTCACAAAGGTAGATGGACCGCTTCACTGGTAGTTTGGGCCGCAGCCTTTTTTACGGCATTTCGCGGTAAGAGTTTGTTTCCACTGAATTCGTCGTAGTCGAAAATCGTACCTGTTATAACCTGAAAATTCCACTGTTTCAAAAGTATAAGGCCACTAACGATGCTGCTTTGTTATACCTGCAATTTTTCGCCCTGTCAAACCAAAACTGCTCTACGTTGACTTTGCTATTATTTACTATCCCCTAATACCAACATGTCGCGTGGTACCCGGCTGTCCATCGAGGAACAATCTCAAGTTCGCGCTCTTTATCAGGCAGGACACTCCACTCGTGAAATCTTTGCCCAACTTCGTCGCTTCGTCGCTCTAGATGCGCTGTGTCCAATTATCTGAAAGATCTATGGAAGAAAACCAGTATCTGGAAGACCTCCTGTGCTCTCTAGGCAGGATGTTCGACACATTTCAGCGACTCTTATCGAACTCGACGGCTTCGATCAACCAAGTTAAGGCGGACTTATCGTTGGATGCATAGGAAACGGCGATCTTGAGAGCAGCCATACTAAGCGGCAACATTGTCCGTGAGTCGACGAAGAGGGCTCCGAGACTGACTGATCTGTACAAGGCCGAACGTCTTCAGTTTGCGTGTAGAAACATCAGGACTGACTTGAACAGGGTGGGCCATTTTTCACTATGAAACTCCTCCTATTTGAACTAATCCAGTGCTTTCAGATTGCCTTCTCCGACGGAAAGAAATACAATGCGACTGCGGAAGGATCCACTCGTCTTAAGCAGACGTAATTTAGGACGTAGCTCCCAGATGGTCTGGGAAGCCTTATGTAGCTCTAGTGTTCTTCGGCTTGCAACACGAGTCGATTGAGCTCTAAAGACTAACAGAATATGCTGCAAGATCATCTACTACCATTTCTTCGCGAACATCGTACACAGGAATTCACTTTTATGCAGAGTAATTCTGCGGCTCATGCCAGTAGATCGAACATCCTGTGGATGAACTCCAAAATATCCGCGTGCTAGACTGGCCAGCTTGTTCATCGGACCAGAACCCGATTGAGAACGCCTGGGGAAGCGTTGTATATGCTAACGAAAAGCAATTCAACAACGTCGAGGAACTGCGCGAGCGATCGAGGATTTTCACTTATGATTCTTGACCACGGCAAATTCAGTGGGAGAAGCCCCTTACCGCGAAATGTCATAAAAAGGCAAAACTTACAAAATTAGGGGTGGCCTTATACTTTTGAATATCGAATAAACTTTTGAACTTTGCACAAACGAGCAGAAGGTCTAGATTGATAAATATAGAACGAAGATTCTAAAGGCTGCAAAAATAGCAGCTATAATAGGCTAAAGCGTATCTCGATCACCTGGGGGAGATTCATCAACGTTACAGCGGATTCATAATACAGTGGTCTTACAGAAAAACTACCGCGAATACTAATTCATCAAAAACGCTGTGGAAGTAACGGAGTCTAGAATTCGACCGAGAACTTGCTACATCGTATCTTTTACAGGAAATTTCACAGAGATTTCACGTAAAGATTGCTATTAATTCGCGTTTTCAGGATTTTCGGCTGTAAAGTCCTGTTAGACTTCTGTAATCGGCTAATGAATCCGGCCCCAGGTCGATGGTGATGTGAAATCTACGTTGTCATAATGCCGTTAATGTCATAACAAGCAACCACCTGTTAGCTTTTAACTTTAGGGAGCGCAATGGTTTTGATGCGAGAAACAATTATAAACGTTGTAACTGTTCGAAAATGAAATTTCGACCTTTGGTGTACCTCTGTGCGGTTGCCGCCGACTGAGACAATGTATTTTCGAATAAATTATGAAAAGTCAGATGAGAAGTGTAGAAGAGTGGCAAGACTGAGCAGATATTTAGATGGCGAAAATGGATGAAAACACTGCTGGTCTCCCTAAACCATAGATTCACGAACAACAGTACATTTAGAAAGCTTTTTATTTTATGCAAACACGACCATGTAAACAATTTTGAGTCGTGGAGTGTCGAATGTCAATCTATGTCGCCTTCGGTTTTTCGCAAGTAATTCCTGACAACTCCTCTCCGGAAATGTGCCCGACATCCATCGTCCACTTGCGATCCTTGCAATAGATTGAGAAGCTTCTCTTGAACATTTCCGAAGTAACTGAAAAAAGCATATCTAATCGTTTCTGCTGAAGGTCACCAAGACCGTTTCTTTTCTTCCCTTTTCTTCTTTCTTCTCTGCTCTATATTGCACAGTGTAAGTAGCAAATCTAGCTCCAACTACCTTTTTTAAATACCTGTCTTCACAAAAAATAAAGGGTAAGGACGGCGTTAGTCACTCCATTTATGGGAATGACGCCACTCATTCTATCTTGACGAAATGTCGCGGAAACAACTCCGATGAGTATTTGGCCTATAGTCAATCCAGGGTGGTCAACCGATGGACAAGTCATCCTTACATTCCGAGACAAGTCTGGCACCAAATCGCTCAACCCGGAGGTGAGACGCTAGGTAGAATTGGACGGAAAACCCGAATCCAACATCTTAATTCGTAGTATAGACGGCAGCAGGGTACGGAATTCAGAATTTCAAGGCTTGTCAACCTTCATATAAAAATGGCTCACAAAGCCAAATATCTACTAGCACGATTCTGGCGACCACACCCCTGAATGGTTACAGTACACCGATTAGTGATGGAGCGCGGAAACTTTCGGGCAGCCTGCACCATTAGCCCCTGCCCTCGACATTTCGTCACTTAAGCCCTCCGCACACTTTTGCGGCAACGCGGCAGCCCTATCTTTAAGCATGGGGCAGAGATGCAGAATCGCCGCGCGAGGCAGAATTACCTCAGCCCGGGCTGCCGCCTAGGCGGCAGACGCGGTAGCAGCGGCAGTAATCCTTCAAGGCATTGTTGCCGCATTGCTGCGTTGGCGATTGAGCGAGCGTGAGGAGTGCCGCGTGAACACTAGCACGTGGCTGTTCTGGCCTCTGCCGCGTACGCGGCTGCCGCAGAAGTGCGCGGAGAGCTTTAGGTCACGTTCATACTTCGCGACAAGAGTGACTCGTCGCCCGTGCAACATCAAATCGATTAATACCGAGCGCGCGCTGTCGAAAAGTGTTTAATGCCCCCGCAGACTTCTGCGGCGTTGCCGCTGCCCTATCCTTCATCATCGGGCAAAGACGCGGAGGTCGCCGCCAGCAGCGCCGTCCAGAGGCGCCGTTGGAGCGGCATCACCGAAAATGATTTGAATCATACGAGACGGCGCCACTACAGCGGCGCCGGGAGAGTCTGTCTGCGCTCTGCCTTTCGCGGCGGGGATCCAGAGCGAAAACGGGCGCGTCACCAGTTGGTCCCGACTAGAAAGACTACAGTACCTCGCCGTCGCCGCTGAGCGGCGCCGCTGGCCGGCCGGCAGCCGCCGTTGAGCGGCGTAAGGCGCCTTTTATACTCGCGCCGCCGCATCGCATTCATACTCAGCCGCCTCAAAACACCACATTTGACGGAATTTCGGGTTACGGTATTCGGCGAATCGCGCCGCTAGAGGGAAGGACGCGGCGCGGTGCGATCAGCCGCGGCAGACTCGATGTGGAGTGGAAGATTCACCACCGAGATGAATAATATACTTGTGCTATTTAAAATTTTTTCGAATGAACGAATAATCGAATAACCCCATTTTTCGGTTATTCGAATTTCCGAGTAATCGAATAACCCCATTTTTAGAAAATTCGAATGAGCGAATAATCGAATAACCCCATTTTTTCGGTTATTCGAATTTCCGAATAATCGAATAACCCCATTTTTCGAAAATTCGAATGAGCGAATAATCGAATAACCTCATTTTTTGGTTATTCGAATTTCCGAATAATCGAATATTCGAAAAAATCGAATAATCGAATAAACTTTATTATAACTTAATACACCCGGTGCAAAATAGGTTCACCCCTGGTTTGTCCATTGTACCCGAAGAACCCGCTGCCGATGTCCAGTAATGTTACCATCGTATTCCTCACTATAGAAAACTTCTATAGGAGAATTCTAAGCAGCTCATCTTATCTCTGCAGGATACCACGAACTTTAACTGAAAATTTAAGAAATGGAGACCGGTGCAAAATATAAGTTCGCTTCATAGAAAATCTGATTAATCACAAAAGTACCTACAAACAAGGTAAGATTAGTACTTCGTCACATCACCTTTGTTGCAACCATATCGAAAATTCTATTTTGCATGCTTCTGATTAGGTTATCAATAACAGTTTGCTCAAAATTGGCCCATGAATGAAGTATGGCGTTCTTCAGATCAGAAACCGATGTCTCAGCGGTTCCTTTTTTGTACACTGTATACAAGAATGTCCCACTAGCTTTCTAGTTTCCGGGTTGACATCTGAAGAACAGCTAGGCCACTTTAAATGTTGAGTTCTGTTTGAGCTGAGCCAACCTGTAGTTGACTGCGATACGTGTATGGATGCATTATCTTGTTGGAAAATGAGGTTGTGCCTACGAAACCTTCTGAAATATGGCAGAAGGTAATCTCCGAGCAATTTCTGGTAGTCTTCACTGTTCATCCTACGCGAGACGAACTCCAAGGCAACAGGTTCGTATCCAGAAAACGCAGCCGAAACCATGAGACTTCCACCAACAAAGTAGCACCTGTAGAATACTCGCTTCTCTCTCTACTCAAATCTCTCGAATAGTGTCTGTACCCGTCGGGCCCATCAAGATTCCACTTCTTTTACAGTACTAGAGAGATCTGAGAAAAGAGGTCGAGTATCCTTTAGGCGCAACTTTGACGGTGAAAGTCTCATGGTTGGGCTGCGTTTTCTGGATGCGGACTTGTCTCGTTCGTTTCGGAAGTTCGTCTCGTGTAGGATGAACAGCGAAGACTACCAGGAATTGCTCCGAGATCACCTTTTGTCATATTTAAGGAGACTTCCTAGGCACAACTTCATTTTCCAACAAGATAATGCATCCACAAACATATCGCAGTCAACTGCAGGTTTATTTTATTTTAGTTATTTATTTATTCAATACGTTCGCGATAAGCGCAAGCGGCAGAAAAAAAGTATTACAACAACACAACAACATGAAGAGACACCTAGAGCGATTCAAACCAAGGTCCTATGAGGAGAAAGGGCCACCTTCAGCTTACTCCTAGGTCGACTGATAGGAAGCTTTTTAGGCTCCCTTTTGTTTGAGACGCACGCAGATCAAAGAATTTGGAACCTACAAAGCGCGAAAAGTGGATTAACTTATAAACCCGACAAATATCAAAGAATTTCCTGCGAGAAGCCAATGTATGAAGACCCAGGTATTTGTTCCTTATCGATGCTTTAGGTACCATAGAGTAAAGGAACCCGCCAATGCGAATAAGAACATTGTAGTTAGTTATTCTGTACCTTTTCCACAAGGTTAATAAGAGGTTGGCTCAACTCCAATACAATTCAACTTTTGCAGTGGTCTAGTTTTCCTCCAGATCTCACCGCTGATAGAGAACTTGTGGGGCATTCTTGTACACAAAGTGTGCAAAAATGGAACCACTTACACTTAGGTTTCTGATCTGAAGAACGCCACACTTCATGCATGAGCCAATGTTGAGCAAACTGTTATTGATAACCTAATCAGTGGTACGAGAAACAGAAGTTTCGATATGGTTGCAACAAAGGTGTTGTGACGAAGTACTAATCTTACTTTGTCTGTAGGGACTGATCTTGATTTTGACTAATCAGGTTTTTTATGAAGGGAACTTATATTTTGCACCGGTCTCCATTCGTTAAATTTTCAATAAAAGTTCGTGGTATCCTGCACTGTTGAGATAACCTGCTTAAAATTCTTCTATAGAGGCTTTCGATAGAGAGGAATGCGACGGTACCTGCTGAGCATAGGCAGCGGATCCTTCGGGTACTAATGGACAAATCAGGGGTATCTATAATTTTGCACCGGGGTGTATTAATAAGGACGATGCGATTTTTGTGTTAGCCAATTTCGTTTGATTCCGTTTACTCACTCCAAAAGAGCATTGTGTAGGCTCAAGTAAATGTAGTAAAGTAAGTTCAACTACAACATTCGCCAGAGACAAAATAAAAGATTTGAATTCTTTAAAAAAAAAGCAAATAATGAAGATATTCACTATCTTCTCAGAACCGCTGACAATACTCGTTAGATGGCAAGACATGAGAACTTTTTTCCTGCAAACAAAATCCTACAAAACAATTCTTTCAGAAATGCGTGTGTAAAACATCTACGCACAAGTGCAAACCGAAAAAAACCGTTCACTCCATTTCTTCATTTCATTATCTCACAGTAATCGTCAGCCAATCAAATTGTAGAGTTTTACGGCATTTTCAGTCGAAATTCAACGCTTTTGAAATAAAATTCAACGTTCTTCTGGAATCTTCCCGTGTAACAACGTTGAAATTGATTTGAAAAACTTTGAATTTCAACTGAAAATGGTATATAGTCGTGTCATATATGCAAACTGTGAGCTTCAGTCCGGAAGAAATTGAGGTCGTTGAACACGAATCTTAAGCTAGTTTTTGCAGTAACGGTTGCCATCAAGAGATATTAATCAAATTATCAATTTTTCGTAAATATCACTCAGCAAGATCGAAACTTCAGGTCTGAAGTAATCGAGGTCACTGAACACGAATCTGAATTCATTTTTTAATTTTCCGTCGAAATTTGTGTTTATTGTGCAAATTCCGTAGAGTATTCAAGTGTATGACATCGATGACAGTCGTGGTAGCAGAGAACGCAAATGCGAAGTTAGATTTTGAAAATATCGTCGAAGACCGGTCATACAATTGATTCGTTTCAACGAATTCCTCATAGAAAATCAATAGCTCGATCAACTTCAACCGATATTTTCAAAAACGAACTTCAAATTTGTGTTCAGCGAGATCGACGAGACCCCAATGGCTGAAGCTTCGGACCGCAGTCGATCGCCATCAACTGCGGTCAGTATCGCCAATATGCCATTTCCCCACGCCAGTTGTGATGGACTGATGGAAACACGCACGCACACACACACTACCCTTCTATGTATAGTAGGATATTGAATGCGTTTTCGTTACGGTGAGCTCCTCGACAGTGTGCTATCGAAAACAATCGTCACCGAAATGAACGCCGCACACAAAAATCATCATTATGCCACATTCGAAAACCACGTATTCGAAATTCGAATATAATTCGAATTTTCGCACCTCGAATAATCGAACTCGAATAATTATTCGAATTTTCAAACCTCGAATAATCGAATTCGAAAAATTATTCAAATTTACGAAACTCGAATAATCAAATAATCGAAAATCGAATTTGAATAAATTGTTCGAATAATTATTCGAATTCGATTATTCGAGCACAAGTATAATGAATAATTTTGCTATTTCCTCATTGTTTTGGCTCCTCCACTAACAAAACAAACAAGGTGGCGCAAAATTATGGCACTATTGTACTTTCAGGACTCGAAAAGGTTTTTGACCAAGCTTCTCCCGGGGAAGGGGGGGGGGGTTATTTAGGGTGCTGATCACGAATCTGACATCCGCTTTCGGTGATCATTACCTTAGTCACCCGTACCTTTCATAACCTAGGAAGTGAATGGAGATCTGTAGCCATTCACGAAGTTTTACCTACCACGCTAAATATATGTTCAGGGAACAATGACTTCGGAATGGCAATATTAGAGAGAATTCTGAGAGATTCTCGACAATGAGTACCTTCAAGCAATTTTACTTTTGAACCCGCCATGTTGCAAAATAAAGAGTCGTTCAGGGCCATTTGCATTGCAGGGCACTCGACTCAATACCAGCAAGATGCATTCAGCTGATCGGCTAGAGGAATCCCTTCTGTTTCGGTCCTTCAGTGACTCATGGACCGTCTCCTCCGTCGTAGTTTATGGCGCAGAGAACGCAGTACGTAGAAGTTGGTCGCCGCGCGTCGTTGACGCTACCCTTTCTAACCATAATCGCGCAGCGGCGCGTCAAATTCAGGCGCGGCGCGACTGGCCGCGCCGCGTCCCGAATTGACGCGCTGCTGCGCGGCGGGAGTATAAAAGGCGCCTAAAGCCCTACGCACACTTTTGCGGAAACGCGGCAGCCCTATCTTTAAGCATGGGGCAGAGACGCAGAGTCGCCGCGCGAGACAAAACTAGCCTCGCGCGGCCAGCCGCTGATGTGCCGCCTACGCGGCAGATGCGGCAGACGCGGTGGCTCGGCAGTAATCGTTCAAGGTATATTTGCCGCATTGCCGCGTTGGTGATTGAGCGAGCGGGAGGAGTGCCACGTGAACTCTAGCAGGCGGCTGTTCTGGCCTCTGCCGCGTACGTGGCTGCCGCAAAAGTGTGCGGAGGGCTTAACTCATCGATTTCGCCGTCCGCCGCCCGCCGCTGGCCGCAGAAGTCTGCGGGGGCCTTTAGACTTGAGCGCCGGCGCTATACCCCCAGTTGCTGCTGTCGTCTGTCCATAATTCCGCGCGCTGCGCTCTCGTCGCTCTTGTCTCTGCTGTCGCGAAGTATTAACAAGCCCTTATCCAACATGGCCTATCTAGTGAAGTTTACTGCTGTTGGTTTTACTGCTGTTGTTTCCATAATTCTTCTTAGTTCGTGGGGTTTAGTTCGGAAATGACAATTTGTTTGCAAAACTAGGCAAGGAAAAAGACTCCAGGGTGTGGTGCATCCAAGCTGCTCGTGTGAAAACTGCTTTCGTCGCTCAGGGAGAGGCAGAAAACGCCTGAAATATGTGTAGATATCAAAATCCCTCAAATCTCAAGCAGTCAGTTGAAATGCAAAAATGCCACAACGCAGGAGGACCGAACTCACACCCCACTTGTACGAAGCAACACCACTATCCACTGCGTCCCAGACCGTCTGCAGGGAGTACCATCGCATGCGCACAAGAGACCCCAGCGCACAGTTTCCACGCTCCATCGCTAATCGGTATACGGTAACCATTCGGGGGTGTGTTCGCCAGAATCGTATTGTACAAATATCTTGCCTATAGAACAAATTGCTTGTTTAGGTGGCAAAGTCGTATGCAGCTATGGCTCCTCGAGCACAAGTCGTAAAAATCGACAGAATTTGCCACACGAACACGAACTATGAGATTTATAAGAATTTTGGGACTGATACTAATCACAGAGGGATGCCTAGTGATTGCCTGTCTAATCGCTTGTTGCGCTTCTCCGAAAGCTTCAGCTGCTGTCTCATGATGCCTTTATTTTAAAAGTGGTTGCGTGGCACAGAATGACATACGAAACTGACACTTTACGGTTGCTCCCTCCCAACTAGGATAGAATTGAATTTTCAAACAGGAATACAATAAGAAAATAAAACCCGCAATAGCAGACGTACTGCCCCTCAAGGTTCCACCGTATTTAACTCGGATGCTGATTTTAGCTGAAGGATCACACTCCAGGACGCCGACGCATTTATCTCCTTCTTCCTTGGCAGTGAATTCCTGTAAAAAATCAGCCTCTGTATCGAGCCGTTTGATAAATTTCTTATCGTCTGTTGGAAAAAAGACCTACACGTCTTAATTGAACGCTAACAACCTTTTCTTTTATATATGTATGGAAAACCCACATTTCCTGTGTTTTGACATTCTGAACCAGGAAAGCACAGGCTGCTATCGTAGAGATTAGAGTCGCACTCGCAAGCTGAGAACAAAACGGTAGAATTATCATAATTTTGCTTTACAATGAAGTTGCGTGTCATAAAATATCTTCAATTTTCTCAAAATATTATTAATTTGTCTTCCACC
The DNA here is from genome assembly GCA_947396885.1 of Heligmosomoides polygyrus polygyrus. Classification (NCBI taxonomy): domain Eukaryota; kingdom Metazoa; phylum Nematoda; class Chromadorea; order Rhabditida; family Heligmosomidae; genus Heligmosomoides; species Heligmosomoides polygyrus. The sequence continues at coordinate 10,238,329 of OX377204.1, forward strand.
TTCAGCAACGATTGCGAAAAACTAAACAGTACAGCGAAATTAAAACGCTAGAGTGAATGATACAGAGTATGAGGATTCTCAGAATAGGTTTCATTTTAGTTGGCAATGAAACCTATTCTGAGAAAATGCACAAAAGGTGGCGAAAAAAGTGTGCAGGTAGCCACGACCTGACAAGACACATACACTTGGGTATGCTACGTCCACTGGCAGGAGTTGCCGGAGGCGGGAGTACCAACATCCCATCTACAGTAGACTGGGTTAAACTACGTTGTAGGTGGAGGTGCAGACGAGCGGATATGTAGCCGCACGGGACAGTGACCTCCCTCAAAAAATAGAAGCCTCATGCGTATGAAGCACAGTTTCCAAAAAATTATTTAGACAACCAAGAGTCGGATTCATCCTGGGGCCGGGTTCATGAACGATTTACCGGCGCACAAGTGCAAAACTTACCCCTGCTCCCCACTTAAGTGCGATTCATGAACGCGCGGCGGGGAAAATCGTAGGTAAGTGTCGAGGTAAATACTACCTCGTCAGCGCGTCGGGGAACATTTACCTCCAAGGCAAGGGTTTTGCTCCGCTGCCAATTTCTGACCCAATGCATGCCTGCGCGGCCCGTTGACAGCTCTGAACTGGCCGCCAGCCGCAAAATTAATGCTCGACAGAGGCGCATAGTAGGCGAACTGTCATCGTTATGCGTTCCTCTTCCGCCGCACAGGGTGAGTTGGTTCGCACTTTTGTTTTTCTCGGTTACCCTTGTACAATACCGGCCTTAACTTTTGGTCATTGGGCGGAAAAAGCGAAAAAAAACCGCCTTTTCCGCCGCTCTTCTGTAGCACTCTTCAAATTGAGCGCATTGTAAATTGAAACACGTATTCGTGATCAGCACCGAGCCCTCTTCCCGATTAGCTGAGCTTATCGAGCGCCTGAAATATAGTTCAGTGACCTAATTTCTGGCCGGCGCGGCTGACCCCTGTGCTCGCGGGAGATAACTACATCCACAGCTCCCAAGCGGCTAATGAAGGAAGAGATTCGACCTTTTAAAGCTTAGTTTCTACATTATACACATAGTCACACATAGCTCTCTACATTACGAGAAAAATCCACTGGCGCAGTCAAAATAATGAGAGGCAGTAGAATTACGGCAGAATAATCTATTGGCTGTCCAATTTTTAGAAAGTGAAATTGTGATAGGTTGCCCACGCTTACTGCTTTGTGCACCTCATAGGTTAGGCTTTTCTTGGGGCGTGCCGTAAACTAGAATACGAGGGAACAATCTTGAAGACAATCGTTCCATGATAACTGGGGAATACTCGGAGTCGTCCAAAGATGGCGTTACGCCCTATCGAAATAGTGCGGTAGGAATTCAAATTTGAAACCGGATATGGAAAATATACACTCCGATGAAAAATTCGGCAGAAGTGTGGGTTTGCGACCAATTATAGAGCCGTATCCTGAGGGCGTAATTATCTCCAGCGAGCAAGACGGTCGCCGCGGTAGGTATATAGGTCACGCACAACTTTTTCGAGAAACCGCGGAATAATTTTCAGAGCAATGTAAAGCTGACTTCACGGGGATTCCGAGAATGTGTCTTAATTTAAGATGTAATCATTTTAAAGGAAGCTACCAAAAATTCACTTAAACCATCGTAACTAGGTCAGATTAAACGCAACATCGAATCAGTTTTAATTTTCGAGATCTCCTCGATGAGACGATTTCAGCGGTGTAGTCAGCTTTTCAGTAAACTCACTGCGAACGATTCCGACGCTTTCCGACGCTCCTGTGCGTCGCCGACGCGACGGCGCGTCGGCGACACGAAATGCGACACCAGTTATGAGCGGTATTGTAGTAGGTAGTAGAGAAGCAATGGTAAATGTGGCGTTGCATGGCTAATAATGAGTGCCATCATCCAGCACAGTAGCCTCCATAGACAACATATGGCAAGGGAGGCTAAGGTGACGGACGGGCGTATTCCACCCACGCAAGTCGTAAATTACGATTTGCATGGTGGACTGTTCTCACGGTGGCCCAAGCGGGCCCTAAAAAAAAGGGAACTTGAGAAGAATAAGTGGCACTGTGGGCCGCCATGGTCCACGGAGCCTAAAAAACAATGCAGTACAATACCGGCCTTAACTTTTGGTCATTGGGCGGAAAAAGCGAAAAAAACCGCCTTTTCCGCCGCTTTTCTGTAGCGCTCCTCAAATTGAGCGCATTGTAAATTGAAACACGTATTCGTGATCAGCACCAAGCCCTCTTCCCGATTAGCTGAGCTTATCGAGCGCCTGAAATATAGTTCAGTGACCTAATTTCTGGCCGGCGCGGCTAACCCCTGTGCTCGCGGGAGATAACTACATCCACAGCTCCCAAGTGGCTAATGAAGGAAGAGATTCGACATTTAAAGCTTAGTTTCTACATTATACACATAGTCACACATAGCTCTCTAGATTCCCTAGTATTTCACGACCACAATGATCTACTTTCTTAAAGGATCCGACAATTTAAGTGTTGTTATTTTCAGAAAATGTCTCCGCTTTGGAGGACTCTAATTTCGGCATATCAAGCCTGTATGTGCATATACTCGTTTGTTACGTTGGAGACGAGAGTGGAAATCAAGCTGCGAAGTTGGCTCCTATAGGGTTGAAATCGTTAGCAATTGTACGCTGCCAAAGTTCCCCATATGACACTTTTTCGTAGTTAGCCGCACACTTTTCGCATCATTAAAGTGGGCACAAAATGGTTTCTTTGAAGAAAGAAACATAGGTATTTGAAGGCCTATGAAAACACCTTATAATCTCAAATAGGTGGGATTTCGACTAGCCTGGAGGGCATTTTGGCCATGCAGTTACAGAGCGAACTCACCTCAAATGCTAACTGAGTGCCATTTTAAAAAATGTCCAAAAACTGAAAAATTGTCTACGAGACCATTCCCTAGTTAATTCTGACTCGAACTGTAGCTCGATTTCAAAATTTCGTTCATTTTTACCGGTTTATCACGAGTCAAATGTACCATAGCCCTGGTCGGGACCCAGATTAGTTCCGGAGCCAGTCCACTCTCCTGCCTCTGTGACCCCTCGCGCCATCTGAGGGCGCCGTAAATCGCCTAACTAGAGTTTTCACACTTCCGGTGCCGCGGCGCCATATTGATCCGTCTAAACGAGGGTGGGGTAGAATACGCGGCGTACACCAAACAAGGTTCTGACAACTACGACCGCTCCCTTATACTTATACGCTTGTATTTTTCATTTCACATTTGCGCTCTAATATTGTTTAGTTGCGTGGCGCATCCCAGAAAGACTGCTCGAACTCGCTTCACTTTCACAACGCCTTCAAAACTCACGCCTTCGTTCTTCCATTCACCCTTTATTATTTCTCACCAACAGTACATCTCATGGAAGAAAGTCATAGAATGACACTTAAATAACATTGGATGAATGTCGGAAGCATGGCAAGGAATACTAATTTAGTTAGGTAGTAGATAAACACCTCTCAGCCTGCCAGCATCGTAGCTAGATTAGCCCGGTACTTCAGTGAAATTGTGACTGTGTCCTGGACTCGCAGTGAAAAATTCCATTTCCTATTAACTCTAGGATGGGTCTCAACAAACTAGTTGGACTGATGTATCCCACTTTTTGAGCTTCTTCACCTCCTCAAGGCGTTTCGAAGGATCCGAAGCAACAGCAGATTTACTGACGCCTATGTAGCTCTTCCGCGAACTGTTTGGGATGGTTCAGCTTCCACCAATTCATTCAACTCGTCCGAGATTGCTCTAGGTCGACTGCTACGGGGGCCATCTTCGAGTCTGAAATTCCCGGTCCGAAATTTACTGAACCAGTGGCGCACAGTGCTTTCTCACACTAATAGGTCCCCACACTTTATTGATTTGTCGAACTGTCTCGGCCGCAGGCTGTCTCAATTTGGAGTTAAAATAAATTATCGTTCGGAATCGCTCCTTCGACATATTTCAATAAGCCGTTTAAGAACAGAAATACAAAACAACGTTGGAACATAAATTATTTAGTCAGAGGGAGCGAAAAATTCTGTACAAAAATAGCATTAATGCGCAATTCAGGTTGAATTTTTGTTTAAAAATAAACGAATGAAAATAGTAACACAAAACGCTGAGAACCTTCCGGACAACCTAAAAGTTTGAGGAGCACATGACTTGACTTTGAGATGTACCGTTTAGGAAGTTCTCAAGTGTACCACTGCCGCTGCAGTTTGACGAAGAGGCAGCACTTGGATCGTCATGTACTGCCAAATCGCCTGCTTCCAGTCATTGTTTTTGTTTATGTCATTCATTTGTTGTCAGCGTACTTAGCAGAACGTTTGCCACGCGACTGCGCCTGGAAGAGGACTCTTCAGTTGGCTTCTATGCTGGGAAAGGAGTGAACTGCGAAAGGTTGAAAGTTTTTAAGACGGATGCGTAGAGTGTAGCACACCCCGAGGCTGCTGTAGAGACGGTGGCAAAGTTTCCCTACAAATACCGTTGTCAGTGCCATCATGTGTGACATTTCTCCGAACGAGCGACATCGACGGCTTTATACCAGGATCGCTGACTAGCGCAGCAGAGATGTTAGCCTGTATCAATTAGGTGCCACGATTGATCGATAGTGGTGGATCCAAACACTGGAGGGTATTGTGTACCATTTTCTCCTTAAACTCAACGCTTTCCGAACCAAACTGGACATGTGGGAAGATAAACATACAGGGTGTCTCGACAAACGTATACGCGGTCTGAAGGGTGATAACAGTGATACCGAAGAAGTTGAGGGCTCATATGATATCTTTAAAAAAATGGAATTTTTCGAATGCGCCATGCACTCGTCCGAAACCTTGCATTTTGCACTCGATTGGTTGCTTTTCGCTTTTATATCTGTTACAATTTCTTGACAAAGTGGCCACATCCTTTCGTTTGTGCTTCTTTTAAGGTTTAAAGCGTGAAAACACAACACTACGGTTCACGAGAATTGCGGGCTACCATGAAAAATGCAGGTGTTACCTGAAAGGTTCTTACGTTGCTACAAAATAAACTTT
>OX377204.1:10243559-10396945 GCA_947396885.1 Heligmosomoides polygyrus polygyrus
CACGGACTTTGACATCTGTTAGCAATATAACAAAAACAACTGTAAAGAACACACATATCATCTCCTTGATGTTTATGTAACTGGCGTTTAAACTAGCAATCAAATAAAATTGCGGTGAACTTTTTGAGTATATGGTGCGATCTAATCTTTTAATGCGTTAAATCTTGGCTTTTTGATCTAACTTAAGACACTTATAAATTTTTCTGAAATAAAGATTTTATAAAGATTATTACACCTATTGGGACAGGTGAACTTATAAATTCGAAAAAAGTTGCACAAAATTTTCTCCTGACAAAAGTTATTCTACCCATGTTATTGAGTCTGCAGTTTAACCTGCCATAAGGTCATTTCGATGCGAAAGAGTTTGCTTTGATCTCAATAATCATGTAGCTGGCTTAGTAGAGTGCCCAAGTTGGTTTCGAAAATGTCCAATGCGACTTAAAAATGGTGTAGTTTTTGCCAGGATAAATTGATTTTTCCCTCGTTCATTGCCCCATGCAGAGTTTTAAGGCCACGAATAAGACCTGGAGGAGATTCGAACCGAAAAATCTACGCATAAATATAAACTAATTTAAAACATAAAAAACATAAAATAATTTTCATTGATCACTGGACACGTGGAACCGCAGTCGGATAAGGCGCCACCTGTCGCGTACACTTTATTCCAGATTCCTGGTTCAGATTTCCCGCTCGGGCCAACTAATTGAGGCCTTTCATCTTTTCAGGTGGTGAATTGGTACCAGGCCTGTCTGGCAAGAACAAAACACTGATTTGTCTCCGCTCCTATCTTCTTGAAAACTCGCCATAATTAATTCTTGTACTTGTGTTAATAATGTGCCACGATTCGACGGAGCGTAAGGCAAAATAAAGAGCAACCTTAAAACCCTGGTTGGCACAATATTAGCACAAGAACACTGACTTGTCTATCATCTGACCACCACAAGTTATTGTATGGGACAAATAAGCACTGAAATTGCCTCCACGACATCCCTAAAAAAGAAGGAAGTGGCGTGCCCCCCCCCCATAAAAACGAGTTATTAACGCCGTTCATTGCGCTCTATCATTTATTCTATCCGGATTTAGCACAAACGATTAAAAATATTTTTTGCTTCTGTGACTGCGCCGCTGTAGGACGAGATACATGTAATCGTTGTCGTGTCGTAAAAATTCAAGGTCAATACGGTGCCGCGGCATTAGAAGTGCAAAGATGCTTTTTGGGGTGGACATCCTCAGGCGATAACTGGCGCGGCGGGTCATAGAGACGGTAGCAGTATCTACGATTGTTGGAGCCATGGCCAGAGATCACTGGATAGTCGTACAGTTGGAAACCGTAAAGGTTAAAGTGCATTGAAAACTACGCTCAGGATATCATGCTGTTTAGAAATGAGTACAAAGTCCAATCGGGGGTCATTTTTTCCTTTTTCTGTTCTCCTGAGAAACTTTGAAGGCTTATCTGAGAACATGCGCTGTTCATAGCTAGTTTAGGAATACAAACGTGAGAAACTGGAGTTTAAGATTTTTCTTTTTTTAGGTAGTTTTCTCGAAAATTACAGGTTAGACGCAGCTTCAAATGAGGGAAAAAATCATTTTTTTTTTGCTAGAGGACGAGAGTTCCACCTAGCTTTAAAAGGGTGCAGTTTTCAGGCGTTTCCGCTTTTAAAGGGTTGGACTTAAGGTAATTCTCTTATTACTGCTTTAGCCTATATTTTTGAAGAGGAATATGAAGTGGTGTTAGAAATTAGAGCTCAGAAAACTCAAGGTTTTTGCCGAGGATTGAGACATTAAGGAGGTATTCGAAAAAAAGCAATTGTTCAAGCAGTTATATTGCTTTACCTGTTAACATCTACTGAGGATAAATATTCAAAGCTGCATAACTGGTTCCTCCCGCAACGAGAAGTAGTTAACCAAATACGGTGGCGCTCCTGTGGATATAATGAACTCAGGGAGTAGGCCCCCGGCCAATGGAATATATACCATTTTCAAGTCGTTCATTTCTTTATTTATGCAAGACATAGACAGACACAAACAACTGCCTAGTGGTCATGTAAAGTGTAAAAAAACATCGAACAAAACACAGATTGATCACTCGAACACAAGCCAGGCAAACAACAAACCACAATTTCATGACTGTTTGTTATTCAATCTTTGACAAACATTCTACAGGCTTGAGCAGAGAGCCTCTCTAAATCTTCATACTTGCCAACTCTTCCTAGTCGAAATAAACTTCCTCTACATTAAACTAAATACTCTCCAAAAAGCTTAGAGTAATCTTTTCTTCGAGGAAGGTTTATTTTTTTTTTTGTTTTCCGAGGAAAATTTTAGTGTGATTTCTTTGAAAACCCACTTAAAACAGGGCCAGCGACAGAAGTGATATGCAAACAAACTGAAAAAAAACTAGCCTCTTCGAACTATCGTGAATATTTTAGCCCACTAATAAAGTGTCATTTTTCGAATGTGACTATCTATTGCTTTTGTGATTCACAGTGTAGGCGTGGGAGCAAAACGCGTTAGTGAAGAAGCTGACAAAAACCTAGAATCAAGGTACAATAATCTGTGGAAAATATGCTTTGCACTATGAACAAATTTGAAAGTCACTTTTCATTCCGCTTATTTTAGAATAATGTATTGTATTTCTCTGGCACTAATATGACGGCTGTATTAGATTTTACTTCAACTAAAATGGTTTGAAAAACGTATAGTTATGATCAGAAAAGTGGAGCAGAAAAATTGACAGGATCAACAGCCTCTAGATTGGTTAATACTGTTCATTGATTAAATGTAACTTCTCGCAGTCAATGGGTCAGCGCCAACAGGCCTTACACTTAGGCGCAAAACCGCGCCTAGGTGTACCTGGGTCGCACGACCGGCGTACGACCAGGTCGTATTGCCGGCCTGGAACAGGATCCCCGGTTAAAAACGACAAAAATCGATCACATTCAATCAGCACGATTCTACATTGATAGATAGCTAATTCTATGGAGGACAAGTTTATGAAAGTCATTTTTTAAACAGAAGTAGCACAACGAAGCGATCGAGTAAAATAGGCCCTCTCCAAAATTTTTGTCGAAATCACCCACTTTGAGTGTCTGTTCTAATCTAAGCACAGCTCCATTGTTTTAGGAAAATATATTGTTGTAAAGCGCAGTTGGTCGGTTATGCACCAGCACAAGCCCATCTTCTCACCAGTGACTTCAAGATTCTTATCGTCAGTTCATTGTGAGAAAAATCCACTGGCGCAGTCAAAATAATGTGAGGCAGTAGAATTGCGGCAGAATAATCTATTGGCTGTCCAATTTTTAGAAAGTGAAATTGTGATAGGTTGCCCACGCTTACTGCTTTGTGCACCTCATAGGTTAGGCTTTTCTTGGGGCGTGCCGTAAACTAGAATACGAGGGAACAATCTTGAAGACAATCGTTTCCATGATAACTGGGGAATACTTGGAGTCGTCCAAAGAAGGCGTTACGCCCTATCGAAATAGTGCGGTAGGAATTCAAATTTGAAGCCAGATATGGAAAATTACACTCCGATGAAAAATTCGGCAGAAGTGTGGGTTTGCGACCAATTATAGAGCCGTATCCTGTGGGCGTAATTATCTCCAGCGAGCAAGGCGGTCGCCGCGGTAGGTATATAGGTCACGCACAACTTTTTCGAGAAACCGCGGAATAATTTTCAGAGCAATGTAAAGCTGACTTCACGGGGATTCCGAGTATGTGTCTTAATTTAAGATGTAATCATTTTAAAGGAAGCTACCAAAAATTCACTTAAACCACCGTAACTAGGTCAGATTAAACGCAACATCGAATCAGTTTCGATTTTCGAGATCTCCTCGATGAGACGATTTAAGCGATGTAGTCAGCTTTTCAGTAAACTCACTGCGAACGATTCCGACGCTTTCCGACGCTCCTGCGCGTCGCCGACGCGACGGCGCGAAATGCGACACTAGTTATGAGCGGTATTGTATTCTACTAGTTTCCACCACTCTACCCGCTTTCCCTCACCCTCCTCTGCCTCATATTTCATTTCATTTCTTTTAACTACAATGCTGCCAGTGTCGGTGGCAACGACTTCCAAGCAGCAAATGTGACTGCTTGGTTTCGTTGTTATTTGATGCGCTCAGCAAGCGGCCAGCTCAGAGCTCCTCTGATCCAATCCGCTGGCCTGGACAGCGGATTGGGTCAGAAATTGGCAGTGGAGCATTACCCTCGCCTTGCCGTCATGAATCAGAAAACAGAGGTAAGTTCAGGGAAAGTAGCCGGTAAGTGGCCATCGAGATAAATGGGGGTAGAATTAACCTCCGGCCGCGTTCGTGAATCCGGCCCAGGACTAAACCCGCGGGTAAGCGCTAGAGATACCCACGGTGAAGCATTCAACTTTATCCCTTACCTTATCTACCCCTTATTGCCGGCATACCTGAGGGTGATCTCATATCGGTTGATTTTAAGACAAAGGATGGTGACTACGTGTGAGTTACGGTACCGTAATCGTAACTGCTTGTTTGAAAGCTAATCTCCCTCTTCGTTTTTTGAAGCTTCCCTTTTCCTTGTATTTTGCAATAACTTTGCCAATCACTGGCTGTCACAAGGTGACAGCGACAACTAGAGTAGAACAATGGATAAGAAAGTTCAAAGAGTACAGAAGCTAAATGTTGGCCTTACCTGCCCATACTGTTGGAAGGGCGACCATGCCAACAAACAGAAGAATCATGGGGGTTGCCATCTAAAATCGATTGTTTTAAGCTTTTTGTTGTAGACAACTTAAGACTACGAGTGTTCAATTTATTTTCTTCACACCTTAAGTGTCTGGTATCGAGGATGTAAGCGCTCATATCGATGTTCTGTTGCTATCAAAACTCTAGCGCCAGGCGGGATTCCAACCTGCACCTCCAGCTGACCGGGCGGGAATGCTCCTCGCCATTACACCGGCGCTGTTTGATCGAACGCAAGATCCACACCTCGTGGGACCCGTCAACACCAACCCTTATGTCGGGATGGGTGCGAGTACGAACCCGATTTGCGCTAGAGCTTTGATCGCAAAAAACATCGTTATGATATCGACGAGTGTTGTTTTTCTCCGGAATCTATGCCAGATTGAAACACCAGTTCCAATCTAACTGGAGAAGTGTCTCAGGCACACGTCTTGGTGAGGAGAATGCACACCACCGCTTGAATTTATGCCATTCAAATAGTAGAAAAGTACGTTCAAGACGTTGAACACGGAGTTGGGGAACGAAGGGCTCCGAATTTTTGCAATGGAATCGCACTATCGTACAAGGCGGTTCCTTGCGAACATCCAATATACAAAAAGTTGCAATAATACTGCTTCTCACTATGGAAAGTATTACCTTCTGCGATATGGGACTCTATAGAAGACGTTTCAGGGCCGATTCGGTAGCATCAAAGACATTCCAAAAACGGAACACAGTTTTCTACAATATGAGGGGTGGAGATACTCACAGTGGTACTTATTTTTGCCGAAAATACGCCGAGAGACTGCCTGACCAGGAAACTATCCCAACGGTAGGTCGGAACCGCCTAAGTGTTGGTTATGGGCAGAATCGCCTCTCTCTGGGAAACAACAGAATACAAATATCTCGACCTCAATACAACTCCGCGCAGAGTTAGAAACGACGAAAGTTGGGCCGTAGGCGGCGTTAGCCCTATCCCTGCAGGCGGATGGCGGGCTCAAGTTAGGTGGAAACAGCAATGGCGAGCAAGCGATGGTGGCGCAGAGGGTAGAGGGCGAAATAATCCCCATGATCACTGTTTCCAGCCAACTTGAACCCACCCTCCGCGTGCAGGCGTACGGCTAACGCCGCCAACGGCCTAAATTCTGTTGCCTGTAACTCTGCGCAGAATTGTATTGGAGTTGAGATATGTGCATTTTGGTGTTTCCCAGAGGGAGTCGATTCTGACCATATACAGCACTTGGGCCGTTCTGACCTACCGTTGAGATCTCCTGGTGAGACATTTCCCTTGTAACAAGAGTAAATTGTAAAAACAATAGAAGTGACAGTACTATTCTTCCCCATAAAGGTGTTATCGTTTTCTGACTTCGACTTTCACCTACACAAGCAACGAACACGGTTTTGAATAATTAGATATCTACCAAGAAGTCCTAGCCTCTATGTGATGTAATTTAGTGCAAAGAACTTAGTTTCTAGAGCCGTTCTTTCTACCCAAACCAGATGCAAACGTAGCATTCACTCATTCAGTATTCTAAAATCCTTACAGTCTAGAGACCGGGAATAGAATGCAAAAACAAGGAAGGTTTGTAAGATGGAAGTTCACGCGATTCTGTTGATCACTTCGACTCGTACTCCATTTATACCGTACGCTCACTCCTTCCTTTTTTCTTCGTTGTCCTTTTCGATAGCCTGAACAGAATATGTTTTTGCCTATAACAGCCATAACCATCATAGCATCAATAACGGTAGGCTGTTCATGTAATGGGTCGTTCGCTGACAATACCTCATGGCTCGGTGGAAGAGAAAATGGTTTCCGCTCTATGGCTTCACACTTTGATACCACCGATTGAACGCGTTGAAATATCGCTAACTGCAAATGTGGCTGTAAAAAACATTCTGAATTATGATTCCGGCAAAATCCTGATATAAACCGAGGCCTCGGAATGCAATCTCAAGAAACTCGGCGCAAGGAAAGGATTTCTGCCTCGTTACCCTCAAAACATTAAGTGAGCAGTGAAATTAGGCTACTGGCTAGGGCAACAAGATTGTGCTTCCAAGTAATAAAAGAAGCTTCGAAAAATGGTTTATACCGCAACTTTAGCGGATCTTAGAGCTAACTCTCTCACAGGAGTTCTTCAGCCGTGCTCCCGTGCTCACAGTGATTCCTAAACATCCGCTTCGCTACTAAGTGACCCTGTCCTCTAAATTCAAGCGACAAGAAATGCGACCCAGCCCGACTGAATTAGGTTCAGTTCCAAAATTTCAGCGGTCGTCTTCTACATGTGAGTAGTACGAGTAGTACCCCTTTACGACAGACTGTCCTAACATGCCTACAGACTACAAAGTGGTAGCACTTCCTCAGACTACTAAATATTAGCTTCTATATTTGAAGTCTTATATTTCGAGCCTACCTAAGGAGGAAGCTCTACAGATTGCCGAGAAGATGTAGCACAGCGCCTTACCTTCAGCTCCTCGACACTGGGGCTTCAGGCGCGAGCGTCGGCCGGGCCATAGAGCGCTGGTCGGGTGAAGTCGCAGCGATCTCAAAATTCTGCAGAGACAAAAGCGGCAAAATATCGATCGTCTCAATTTTCTACAATATTACATCGATCGAAAGCTCTTTATTGAGTAAACGCTGAAAACAAGGGAAAGTGGGGATTTTTTGTCTAAATTAAGATGCCTGAAGATAAAGACTAAGAATGAAGCGAATTTTTCTATGACCAGCACCTTAGAGCCGCCGACGTATAGAAAAGATGGAGGCAAGCTTAGCTCCGCAACTAAATTCCCTAAGAAGTCATAGTTCGTTAAATGTACAGAAATCACTCACTGAAAAAAGAAAGGCAAGGATTTAAAGCTATAAAACTTAGACATTTGTTGAAGTTATGAGGGTTCTTGCGGCAAAAGTGGGAGAACGTACGTTCTTTCATACATTACTTAAGTCAGTTTCGTATGAGAGAAATCGCTGGCTACTGAAATGAAGGCCACAATGTGAAGAAAACGTTTCTGGTATTTGCTGTAGAACAAATCCAGTTTCAGCTATTTTTGGGGACTTGCTGTCATTCTGACGGCCATAGAATGTAAAAGACGAATTTGATGATAAAAATACAATTTTTGAAATTCCTGAGGAAATACCAGCGTGGCCTTCGGAAGGGTCGTAAAACAATTGACAACCGCTTCAAGGAAAGCAGTCTATGACTAGGTCACTTTTAACAAAGTAAACTTTTTCACATTACACTTGTGGGGATATCGAAATATTCATTTTTGATGGCAAAAATTCGCGAAAGCATCGTGTGTTCATTATGGAAAAAGCATTGGAAACAGAGATGACAGGATGTATTATGGAATTCTTCTACATTATTTGTTTAGTCACCGCGTATTCAGCTAACGTATCTACTCCGCAGCTTTAGCTTACTCTACTTGATTTTTGATTTTGTTATAACGACCTGCTCAAATACCGCTCTCTAGACCGCTGCTTGCCAATTGTTCTCCACCTGCTAGAGAGCACACGTTAAAGATATGCATGTAGAAGACGACCGGTGAAGTTTTGGAACTGTATCTAAGTCAGTCGGGCTTCGTCGGATTTCTGTTGCTTGAATTTAGAGGACAGACTCATTTAGTAGCTAAGCGGATGTTTAGCAAACACTGTGAGCACTGGAGCAGGACTGAAGAACTCCTCTAAGAGAGTTAGCTCTAAAATCCGTTAAAGATGCAGAATAAACTATTTTTTCGAAGTCTCTTTTATTACTTGGAAGCACAATCCTGTTGACCTTGGAGTAGCCTAATTTCATCGCTCACTTAATGTTTTGAGAACAATGAGGCAGAAATCCTTTCTTTGCGCCGAGTTCCTTGAGATTGCATTCCGAAGCCTCGGTTTATATCAATCGTAATCATAATTCAGAGTGTTTTATACAGCCGCATTTGCTTGCAGAGTTTTTGTTCAGAAGAGAAATAGTGGAGCAGTCATGTAGTATATCATCGAAAAAAGAAAGAAATACAGTGTCGAGTTATTAGCAAAGTCTGCAGGGAATAGTGTGCTTGTAAGAATCTATCCTAATTTCAAACACAGTTCTATCGCATATGCATTTTGCACGGAGCACTCTCTCTTCTCGCTTCTTAAAACCTCTTAATTTGAATAAGCTGCTGTGTCACTAAAGCACCTGAAAAGGGTAAGCTTTGCTGTTTAGCATCACATTTGAACCGCTTCCACTCGCTCGATTGATAGGTTCGATCCTATATGCATTGTGTACGGCGCACTCCAAAGGCTCATCGGACTGACTGGAGCAACTCCTAAGTAGGACGGCTGGAAATTTCTTATAAAGTTCTTCAAACGGTGCAAGATAGTCTTGAAAGCTTTACATTTTCCATCAAGCCAAGATAGAAACCCAGTGGACATGGTTCCGCCCATTCGATTGATAGCTTCGACCTTATATGCGTTGTGCACGGCGCACTCTCGGAACATTCCAGGCATGACAGAGCACTAACAACGCGCGCCATGCTACTCCGAAAACACTGCACGTCACATGCACGTCCTGGAAAATAAGGTAAGGTGCTCCAATCGCAAATGACTGCTACAGTTATTTTTTTAGGCCACCCACGGCGAAAACACCGTGGCCTAGTAAAGTTTTATACATGGTTTTGTAGATTTCGATGACACGAATCGAAAGGTGCCAACAGTTTCTGAAACAACTCAAGATTAAAGGAGTTATAAGTATGCGACGGTTTGCGATGGATTTTTCCGTCGCAAACCATCTTTTTGACAGCGCGACGCGGGCGGTATTGTAAGATAGGTCTCTAATTAAACATAAATTAGTTAAACTTTCTTCTAAGATATTCCAAGTGCGACTCTCAATGAATCTTGGCATAGGCTTCTTAAGACGTGTGGTACTGTCTATCTTTCGCCAAGATTGTTGTGCACCGTTACTTCGGCTCACATTTCGTCGTTGTCGCCTTCTCCAGAGCCTGAAAAATCGAATAACAGTTAAGAAGCTATCCCCCAAACGCCATTTCATTTTGCAGAGTTTATTCAGAAAGCGAAAGAATTTGGATCGGCACATCAAACCAGGAAATTGATGACCTTAGCACAGAGAGTCGTCCACAGGCCGCCGCTTCTGGATGTCAGAGAATGAAAAGCCAACCCTCGCAATCACTATATCTTGCACCATTCGCCGACGTGTGTGGATTGGGATCGGTTGAAAACATCACGATAATCGCCGACATATAGTGATTACAAACGCTGCAGTCAGTATAGCTCCTCTAGTTGCTTCAGTACACAACTCTTCACAGTTAGCGACATTTCAACGCGTTCAATCGGGGGTGATAGTCGTTAGTCCCGACTCGGATCCGCACTGACGACGCCGACAGTGCCTCCGGAGACAATTAACGTCGACTCGTACCGTACCACCCGCCGCTGCGCGACGATCTCCAAGGCAGCCCTCGCCGCCGTGCGATGGCGACCTAGCCGAGCACAGGAGCCGGCAGATTTACCGCGACCCGACTAAAGGCGAGACTTAACAGATCGATCACATTCACAACTACAGTGGATAATTTGTTTAAATGGTTTACAAAGGCAGACTAGAGTGTTGTACTGGTGCGCGCCCTACACACTTTCATATCAGAATTTCGAGCTCTATCTGATAGGCTGTACAAGAATGCTTAAAAATTACCTGTAGAGACATTTTAACGTAGGCTTCGAGCCAAAGGCTTCACAAACAATTAGGCATATGTAAGAGTAAAAATTCATTGTAATTTAATTTTATCCACAGAATATTAAATTGCTCTTCCAGTGACATGCTTTGACATCTTGGAGCAAAACTTTCTTATTTCTCTGGCACGCATTTCGCCTCCAAGTCTATGTCCTAGAGAAGCTTTATCAATGTGGCCAGTGCAGGGTGATCGCATTCAAGAAGTCTTTTCAGGGGACTGTCCAATGATTGGTGCGGGAGGTCCGGGAAAAAATGTGGAACACTGGGTAGTACATTGAAGTTAAACGGTGTTGTGAGATTTGGAGTGCTGTGAAAAGCGGAAGGAATTGTATAATGCGAAAGCCCTTGGTTGAAACAAAATAGCTGAGGGTTAGGTTGGTGGAAAGACTCTAAATCAGCATCTTCGGATCACTAATACATTATAACTTAATTATTATTACTGCTAATATTAACACTACTATCACTATGATAATCACTGTCATCATTTATATTATTAATATAATAACATCTATTATTATTGCTATCATTATTATTATTATTGTTATTATTACTACCTTGGGTGTTCAGCTCCGGTTGATGAAGTTCGACAGTATAAAAGCCCTCAAGAGGGCTGTTGATATAGCCATTGTTGAGTGAATACATCGTACTTGGTTAACAAGGTTAGAAGTGGTTTCTCGGATTACGTTCCTTTTATAACTTATTTTTCGCTCCTCCCAGAATGGTACGATGGTAACCTCAAGCATTATATGATTATTTTTGCATACCGCGGGATGTGTACGCTTATGACTCCAAGTGCTCTTCTGACCTTGCTTTTCACAGGCAATATGATCCCATAGAAAGGCCGCATTTATCGTCTGCCTTCACCTTTATAATGTATAGAGGCCTGCATCAAAGTATCTCCACAGGGGAATTTTTAAGCATTTTTATACAGTATATCAGATAGAGCTTAGAATGTTGGTAATAAAGTATACAAAATTCATGCCTAATTGTTCGTGAAGCCGTTGGCTCGAAGCCTGCGTTAACATGTCTCTACAGGGTAATTTTTAAGCATTCTTGTGCAGCCCATCAGATAGAGCTCGAAATTCTGATATGAAAGTGTGTAGGGCGCGCACCAGTACGACACTCTACGCTGCCTTTGTAAACCATTTAAATAAGTTATCTACTGTAGTTGTAAATGTGATTGATCTGTGAAGTTCGGCCTCAGTGGGATCGCGGTCGATCTGTCGGCTCCCGTGCTCGGCTAGGTCGCCATCGCACGGCGGCGAGGGCTGCCTTGGATATCGTCGCGAAGCGGCGGGTGGTACGGTGCGAGTCGACGTTAATTGTCTCCGGAGGCACTGTCGGCGTCGTCAGTGCGGATCCGAGTCGGGACTAACGATTGCCTCCCTTCAATCGGTGCTATCAAAGTGTGAAGCCACAGAGCGGAAACCATTTTCTCTTCCACCGAGCCATGAGGTATTGTCAGCGAACGGCCCATTACATGAACAGCCTACCGTTATTGATGCTATCACCGTAATGGCTGCTATAGGCAAACAACATATTCTGCTCAAGCCATCGAAAAGGAGAACAGAGAAAAAAGGAAGGAGTGAGCGTTCGGTATAAATAGAGCAGAAGTCAAACTGATCAACGGGATCCTGTAAGCACCCCTTCTCGCCACGCCGCTACTCTACCCCCTGTGCCACCACTGCTACCCCTGTGCCACCACTGCTCGGCCAGCAGCGTAACTTCAACCCTAGTTGAGCTCGTTCTCTTGTGAATGGCCCGCTCTGCTTGGACCTAGAGGGCAAAGAAGCCTGCTATGAAAATGGTCCATAACTGCGTTCACAGACGCGCAAAGTAGAAACGGAACACACATTTGGAATCAGCGTTCGAACCCGCATCCAGTGATATTCGTTTCATTTTAAAGTCTCGTGGTCATTTAGTATCCCTCCCTTGTTAGATGGTGAAATCGAAAATGCCTTGTGAAGGGACTTCACGTCGGCAGCACCTACACAATCAATAATACAAACAAAGCATCATGGTTATGAGCGCATGGCGCAAGGCGCAATTTCTACACAGTACATCCAAAAATATTAGCATTTATTTATTATCCAAAAATACCGCATTCTTGCAATTATGCAATTGGTACTCTAGAAACATTATTTTACCATTAAACTCATGGTTCAATGACACTTTTTGAATTCATTTAATTGGATTTCTATGATATACTTTTGTTCACGCTAAATTTTCAGTTTTCTAGCCAATCTTTGCCATTTTCTCAGAAAACAGAAAACAGAACAAATTTGCCCAAAATGGCCAAAAAATCGGAAAACAGAAAACAAAACAGAAATTTCGCCCATCACTTATCCCGATTAAGCGTTTGATCCGGAGAAATGGCGTCACCCACCACAAGAGTGGACCCCGTCACGAAGCGGGACAAACGCTAATAAAAATGATGGCGACTGCCTTCTTTTTTTGAACAAATCTCGCATGTGTCAAGAAATGAGAAAGGAATTTATAGGACCAGACATCCGGACAGGCGTCGCACGCGTGATCTCATTTGACGACTTGACCTGCGTTTCTCCCTCTGTGTTCCTTTCCTTCATTGGGATATGATCACCCCGCTTATGGACCACTTATGATCCACAGCCTCCTCTACCTTCTGTGTCATGCACTGCAAGAAGTAAAAGTAGAAACAGCAAAAAGCTGTGGTGAAGGTATTCAGCTGACATAATAATTGTACAATAAAGTACAGGAAAAGATTACTGTTTAGAGTGAACTGAGTCTGACGATCGAGGAGTTTTTGAAAAAATTTTCTGAAGATTTCCTAGCGATGCTCCTTGTTTTCCTTTTATATTGAATGAATAGGTATTGCCTTTTGGTCATAATGACATTTTTCCGTATCTGTCAATGGCATCCATAAATGGCGTGAAGTTATTTGTTGTTTGCATATAGCAAATACCATTATTATTCCATGGTCATGAGAACATCTAGGTGCATGCCTGCGCCTCAACGCGTAGAGGATCACACGTTTGGTGAAGATAAAAGTGCAAAGATTCTGCCTTTTTGTTTTCATTTACTATTGCTACCGACGCAAGAATAACATGCTTTTTAGAGCAAAAACCAGTAGCTGCACGTATGTATTGAAATCCAGTTTTAAACAACGGTATAAACCATAATTCATTGACGGATTGCTTGTTAATCCCAGTTCTCGTGGAGCTGCTTCTGCAAAACCGAAGGAACAATTACACGATCTACAATTCTTGACGAATTGACGATTTTGCATATGATGAGAGAGAGAGTTCAGCATGTTGTCTAAATAGCCTCAAAGATGATATTCCATCACCTAGAAGGGCATGCGAAACCACAGACAGCATAAGAGGGAGTATCGTCTCCATCTTTCTTCCTTGTAGGTATAAGAATGGTATCGACGTGTCAATTTCTGGTTCCTTTGTTTTCTCTTTTTCTATTGCTACTTTTTTCATTTATTTGTTCTCGACGTCATATCAATGGTTTAAGTTGTTAGTGGTAGCTTGTGCTCAGGTTCCACGAAAGGAATTCCTACACAACCGTTTGGTGTGACCGTCTCCTTGCGCAGGTTTGACTTTATTTCATTTCTCTGTGATGAGTGAACTCCATGTGCTAGAGTTAGGTTCTTTTAGATTTTTAAAGAAATGATCCCAAGGCAAAAGGTGGTTTTACAAAGTGGACTCAGCGAGCAAACAACTTTATTAAAATCAACACAACAGAAACAGCACGGAAACGTAATATAACCATGTGGAAGATGAAAATGGTAACGACGCAGATTTCGCACGGGCAAAGGTACAGGTGCTCCCGCTCTCTAGTATACCAGTGTGCGACACGACGATGACGAGTGCGAACGACGGGACAGCTTGACGCGACACGCAACCGCAGACGTGAGTGGGACGAACGCAACTCAGCGGGTGATAGTAAGACTTGATGCCACTATCCCAACGAGAAGTTGACGACGGAGCACTAGTGACCTGAGGTGCGAAGAACGAGCAAACTTAAACAAAAATAGCGCAGCTACTTTTCAGTAGCCTACCAGCGCTAATATGGATGAGCGCGGCTTCGTCCTCACACCGAGAACACAGAAACAACAAATCTAACAGCATGCGCAACCCTTAACTGGGCCTGACTGCGGCCACCCCGACGAGTATTACGGTTAAAACGTGGGTAATGGCGGTAACGCGATACTCACCGAAGACTCAACACAGGAGACGTGCGGGGGACCAGGAGAAGACGGATGGCGGCGACGGCTCCTCAGACGAAGCAAGCGCACCCACGAGACAAAAGCGGACGACTGACAGGACCCCTTCCAGATCCTTCCAGAATCCCGCGCGCCCGCGCACCGCCGTCCGCAAATGCAAACGTCGCGCCGCGATCAACGCACGCTACGGCAACGCCCTCACTGATTCCCTTACCGTCCTTATCTAACTCTAGTCTCGAGACTGTAATATTCCTGCTCGCTGGATATTAGTCGAGGAATTGGCCGAAATTTTCAAAAACATAATTGGAAAACACGTTGCAAAACGTGTTTTCCAATTATGTTGTACAACGTGTACATATATATGAATATGCATTCAATTGGCAATCTAAGGACGAATCTTGGTGTCCCGAGTGTAAAGGCCAACTACTATGTCCACGTCACCGCTACCTATTTAGTTTAAGATTAACCATATAAAAGGGGAGTGTGGAGGAAAGAAGGAGCACGCTAACTGCATAAGGCAGTGACCACTATCCACCTTCATGGAAAAAGGAGCCTGAATGAATCTTTGGTGCTCCCACTGCTCCAAAGTCATGACTGCGTCGTCAAACATGATGGTGAGCGGAGATCGTGTCGTAAAATACAATTCTTAGAAGGCTCTTTTTGCGTAGTCCGGATTTGCGAAGGTTCTGTAAGCGAGGAAGTTCTGAAAGCGCTTAGAAAGATGGTAGTCGGTTGGCGCAAGGTCTGTTGAGTATGGCGGACGAGGCAGAACTTCAACTCCTACTTCGTTTAATTTTGGCATGGTTATTTTTCGCGTGTGGACGGGCGTTGTCATGCAGAATGATGGGACCTCTTCTGCTGAGCAGTGCCGGCTGCAGCTTTTCGGAGCATTTCGTCGATTTTGCCACAGTAGGATTCTGCTGTGATGGTTCGACCTGGTTCCGGAAAGTTATACATAGTAAATCACGTGGGCCGCTCACCACCACACTGTTACCATCGCCTTTTTCTGATGGGGGAATTCGGCTTTGGAAAATGCCTGGGGGTGGGGTTTGTACACAGGTTCTTGATTGTCTTCGGTTATCGTACAGAACCCACTTTTTATCACACGTGACGACTCGATCCAAAAACGGGTCGTTTTGATTCTAAACAAGCGCAGAAGAACAGATTTCGAAACGTGAAGATTTATTGCGACCACATTTTCAGCTTTGCGAGGCGTCTCAAATCATCTGCCACAGCAGTTTCACTGGCTCCTAGTCCTCCCGCAACCTCACGGACTGTTTGCGATGGACTGGCTTCCACGAAGGCCATCATCACTCTGGGTTGCCGTTGGTCTGCCGCTTCGAGCGTATCTTCAAGGCTGAGATTCCAGAACGAAATTTTGCGAACCATCGTTATACTGTCCTTCCTCCATCACTATTCGCCCACATAAGGATGATTTATCGGGGTGTTTCGACACTTTGAAAATTAGATAAAATACCGTTCGGACTCGCTCTTTTGACAGGTTTTCCGGAAAGTTCTCAGCATTTTGTGTTACTATTTTTCATTCTATTACAAAGTAAAAATTCAACTTGCATTGCGCATTAATGCTACTTTCTGTACAGAATTTTTGCTCTATCTGTTTAAATAATTCGTGTTCCCACGTTTTATATTTCTGTTCTTGAAAGGCTTATTGAAGTATGTCCAAGAAGCAATTCCGAACGATATTTTATTTCAACTTCAAATTGGGACAATCCGCAGCCGAGACAGCTCGACAAACCAATCAAGTGTGGGGGACTAATGTTAGAGAATGCGCTGTGCGCCATTGCTATAGTAAATTTCGGATCGAAGATTTCAGCCTCGAAGATGACTTCCGTAGCGGTCGAACTAGAGCAGTCCTGGACGAGGAGTTGGAGGAATCGGTGGAAGCCAAACCATCGCAAGCAGTTCGCAGAAGAGCTAGACGTCAGTAAAACTGCTGTTGCTTTGAAATGCCTCGGGAAGGTGAAAAAGCTCGAAAAGTGGGTGGTCTGCGAATTGCGTAGGCGGCAAGCAATGTCACATTTCGAGAATTGGGATTCTGCTCGGGACAGTGGCTGGACGCCGACGAACTTCCTAGGCATTTTCCAAAGGCGAACCTCCACTAAAAAAGGTTATGGTCACGTGTGGTGGTCGGCGGCTGCTGTGATCCATTACAACTTTTTGGCACCAGGCCAAACGATCACAGAGTCCTGTCTGTAAGGAAATCGACGAAATGCGTCGAAAATTACGTCAACTTTAGCCAGCATTGATCAACAGAAGAGGCCCAATTCTTTTGCACGATAGCGCCTTCTCACAAATCACTATTCGAAAATTGAACGAATTAAGGGTTGAAGTTCTGCTTCACCCGCCATATTCTCAACACCTTTCATCAACCGACGACCACTTCTTCAAACACTTTCAGACCTTTCTCGCTAGTAAAACCTTCACCAATCAGGACCAAGCCAAAACAGCTTTCATGGATTTTGTCGAATCTTGATCAGCAAATTTTTTTGCCGATGGAATAAGTCGACTGATGGCCCGTTGGCAAAGGTGTGCTGATTCGAACGGTGTTTATTTCGACTAAATCCGATGAGATTTGAAAAGGTCATGGCAGTTCAAAGTGAACACTCAAAACGCTGTGAACTTTCCGGACAACCTAATGCTTCAATGTCTTCAAAGAAACACAATTATTAAGCATAGGTAAAACTGAAGTTATTCTGTCAGACAGGGCGAAGAATTTCGTATTAGAAGTTATATAAAAATTCGAGGTAGGTTGATTATTGGACGCTCCATTGATGATCAGAGCGGCACTCTGCAAATCGTATTGCCGGACTAAAGGCACCCGCACACTTCGGTGGCGTTGCCGCTACCCTATCCTTAACCATAGGACAGGGACGCAGAGCTCGCCTCCGGCTCCCTCCCCTATCGTTATCCATAGCGGCGAGTGGCGTTGCCGCAGAAGTGTGTGGGGCCTTAAGTGTCTCAACACTCACTTGAGCCAAACTTACGTTGTTTTTTGGATCTATCCTAGTCGCCACATAACTAAAAAGTATTATATGTGACAAATTTACTCAAGACTTACAGAGCGGCTTCTACAAAACAACACAGGACCTAAACAAGAAAAAGTCATAAAGAAAAACGAAATTTATTTATTTATTTATTTATTTATTTATACGTCAAATAGACGTGCACAAAACGCCAGAAAAGAAGTTCGAAACAAGCCATGCAATGAAAAAAAGACAACACTAAAACAACGAGAACAACAAATCAACCGGCAGTTGCAACCCTTTGGTAACCAATTTTGAACTAGGGGAACAAGTGGCACAACTTGCAGCTAAGCCGGAAGAAAAGAGCATGCCCCTCTAAATATGTGAATTTGTCGCTTAGTCTTGTTCAGGTTCACACCAAGGCTACCTGTCCACATCAGCCAGCTATTATTTATTTAATTAATTAAATTTAAATTCATTTATTTATTTAAGTTTGTAGATTGCTGGTTCAAATCAATCATCCTTTACGGGCAGCGCGCATGTCGGCGAGAGAGAGAGAAGAGCATGTCCCGCAGACAGTCCTATAGAAGAGGCTTTCAATACTATGGGAAGAATTCCAAGCGGACTGTAGAATATTTGGAACATGGCACCTGTGGCCATATGGAACGCCTTACGCAAATTACCTAGCACGTAAGTTCAAAACACATTGTGAGCCTAGAAGATTCAGCCACGCCAGCTAAACACTGCCGTAGAAAATGTACTGAAATATGATAATTTAACTCCATAAGGAAACTAATATATTAGCTATATTGCCTTACAATAGATAACAGAACTTCGACACATACGTAGGCTGGCTGGTACGGACTGGTAACTAGGAGGTAGCCAAAAAAAATAGATGGAACAAATAGGTGCGCTAGATAAAAGGGAATAATAGCTATAAAAAATTGCATTTGTTACGGTTGTAAGAAGGCAAAGTGGTGTGCCTTCCTCACCACGTTAGATCCTGGTTATAACACCTCAAGCGGCAGTCAGCACGCGGCCTGACTATTCCGTCGCTCTTTACCCGCCGAGGCGGTTGTAAACCGCGGCGATTTTTTGGTTTTTTGTTTGTTCGTCCGTTTTTGGTTTTTTTTGTTAGGTTTCGTTCTCTAGTAGCTGCTCGGTAAGTATTAATTTATTTTGTTGCCTAGTTTTCAGTTACATGGCCCGTACCCAAACTAGGATAGATCCAGTTTTTTTATGAATTAACATTTTCTGCAAATTCCGCCTTCTCTCTTATTTTTATTTTTTGCTTTTCCTTGTTTCTAATAAACATTAGACAACTTATCTTTGTTCTCTTGAGATCTTAATTTTTCAGCTGCATGGGATGTGATCCGTAGCTGATAAAACAAATAAACCGCGTAATGAGTTCACAGAAGTCAGATTGAAAATGTTTACTCGGAGTGGGCAAAAAAGGGCAAAATCGAACCTAAAATCGGTATACAAAATTGTCTACTTATTTGTTAACTGCACCGTAGCGCCCGTTAACATCTAAACGCTTTATTATTATTATTATTACTATTATTAACTAGAGCAACAAACATCTAACAATGGAAACATATGGCTAACTATTGTGCTGTATACATAGTTCGACATGACAAAACATCGTCTTGTGATAAGGAAATCATGCTTTCCTCTGACTTCAACTGCCATACACCTTCCGAGCACGTCAATATGACATCTCCTTCGGTAGCGACTTCTCGGACATCCGATTCACCTTCCTGAATTTTTGGCATATATGCTTTTGATAAATAAACCGTTCCCCAATTATTTAAAATTGATACTCTTTAAGGTGCAGAGTTCTGACGTTCTGGCCAAATGCTGTCTTTAAAGACCGTTCCGACACTGCGTTTAGTTAGTGTGAGTTGGAGTTGTGAGAGCAGAGATTGTCCACAGGACATGGGACATGTCAGCTCACTGCAACTACAGCAATAGACTGGACTCTAGTATTGTCTCAAGCAATATGTTAATAAGATTCAGGTCGATTGAAAAAAATTCAAAAGAGATAACAAATATGGGCTTCGCTAAATTGTAGGAACTCTTCTGTGAGCTGTGGGCAGACGTCAATGTTGAATCTCAATGTTGGATGTGAAGAAAACCGTCTTTCTGAAGAAGTAAATCTGCGGGACGTCACGCTCCATTGTTTCTGTGAGGCAGCATCTCTGCATTGTGTCTGACCACATACCCAGCCTCCATACTGATCCGCCGCGTGGAGATAGAGATACAAGGGTAAAGTAGCCTTTGCAGGACGTGTATCCTTAGAATCCTAATGCACTGCCAATTTGGTGGCTGATTACTACCTTAATTTTGTTCGAATTAAACATAAAGCCTATAATTGTAATCCACAACTCATAGTGAGGAACTTGAGCAAAAAGCAGCTATAGAACAAAAGTGGTACGGTCGTAAATATGTAATTAGCGAAAATGGAAAAAACCGGCAGTTAAGAGTGAAAGGAATGCTGTGCATGGGGCCAAACTAGACAAATTTGTTATCAAGTGGGTTGTCGTGATGGAGGCAAAACATAAAATTGGAACGAATTAAATTTTCGAGACCGTTTAAAAACTTAAAAAGGTACAAGTCGCGTAGGTGAGCAGCGGAGCGGAGGTGCGGTAACGGCAGAGCACCGACCGTAATCACTCCAGCCAATCAAACCCGAAACGAACCCGCCCCCCCCCCCTTCTATGGCACTACCAGCTCAGCCGCACAGGCAGAGCCCGTGAGGTATCGATCAACGGTCGCCTGTTAGGTTGGAGAGGGGGTTGAGACGAGGCATGCGGAGGAACTCCGCCACGTGGTCCACCTATGCTACACGAGTTGAAATGGCCTTTAACCAGGAGTTCCTTCTCTTGCCAAAGCCGTGCCCGAAGGGCACGTCTGCGCCCATCTGGGAAGTTCAACAAACTCGCCGCGGGGTCACCCAAGCTACACGTGCTGAAATGGCCCACAACCAGGAGTTCCTTCCCTTGCCGAAGCCATGCCCAACGTCACGTCGTTCACCTGGAAAGTTCAAGCAGCCCCGCCATGGGGACCACTTAAGATATATGTGTTAAAATGGCCCACCTGGTCACTACCAACCCCGGAGGCAGTGCCTCGCAGAGGAGGCGCATTCGATCGATGCCGTGGCTGCCGCGATTACGGTAGAAGTAACGACGAGTTCGCCGCACCCTCGCGGCCGTCACCGCACCCTCCGCTGCTCACCTCCGCGACATGTACCTTTAAAAATTCTACTGGGTAGATCTATTCTGCCAGAGGGCATAATTAAGCGAAACCGAGGAGGAAATGAGTATCAGGTTAAGATAATTACCGGCTCCGTTAACCTAGCTAATCTCAGAGTAAAGATGTTCCATGTCCGACTGTCGTTGAATCTTGGCATATCGTCTAACAAGATTGCGTTCAAGAATCACGCAACCAATAGGAGAAAGGAACGGGTGGCCGTAACCCAGGAGCTGGCCACCATTTGCCGACCACTGTGGTCTTGCCGGAGGGCCGCTGAGGAGCTGACCCGAAGGGAAAGCTCATTCAGGCAGTCGTTCTCCATCCGAGGGTGACCAACTAGCCTTTCGGCTGTTTCCATCAATTGATCAAGATCAATTGGGTTGCATTACTCTCTGTCGTTTCACTTTCTCATTAATTTTTGAGACTCCTATAGCTTGAAATGATCCTTGGGCGAGTAATTTCTCAAACAAAGGCGGTTACGCCGAAACGTAAGCCGAATAAAGTTTGCCTCGCTCAACGCTTCACGATCTACATCAGGCTCAAGAATTTCAAAATCCTGCTAAGATTTTTATGCCATTGAGTAGATCATGTTGTACGGATTCCACCAATGTGCATTTCATTGGATACGCGTGCTCCGACACGCCTAACGGCGTGCCTCGCACTTGCGCGCTTCGCGCGACTTTTTAGCATCACTGACCTATGAAAAGTAGTTATTGTAAAACATAAAATTCGCTAGCATCTAGGACTTGGTGCGTACTTTATCGACATCAATCCCTTCACCACTTCGCTACCTTCATCATACACATTCTTTCCTGACCGGCCAGTAATGTCATTGGTTTGTGCTGCGCAGTACTTCTGTCCCTCTTGTTACTCCTCCGTAGCCTTTCTCCTCTTCAACAGCTAGAGTTTCCACATAACGTTGACATGTCTTCAAAGCCAGGTTCTCGTTTTTTCTTACTGGATCTAATTGCTGCTCCGCCTTTACTAGTCTTACCTCCTCCTCTTTAGTCCCCCACCTTCCTAGTCCCAACTACTGGCCCACTTCTTTGTTTCCACTATTGACACCTACTGGTCTCTTCTTGCTGGTTTCCCCTTCCTGGTCCCTCCTCCAGGTTCTTCCTTTCCTTCCTGGTCGCTCTCCTCGTCCACCATAGAGATCCCCTTACCGCCTTTCTCCACCACCCCTTAGTAGTCCTCCCATGCTTACGGCACGGTTGGTGACACGTATTCGGAATCAGGATGCTTGATGCGCGACGTAGTGGTCTTGTTTTCAGGATCAAGAAGCTCAGAAGCGCACGCAGTCGCCGCTGTCGAGCATGAAGAGGCTTTGCATATGGCAGATCCCTTGTTCTCCGCATGAATTCCCTAACGGCTCCTTTCTTGTTGGTTTCCCGTCCTGGTCCCGCCTCCAGGTCCCTTGTTCCAGGTGGATTCCTCCTCCTCCCTCGGGATCCTCCCTACTACTCTACCCCAATTAAGCAGGATTCCCACGCTCACGACACGACGACGGCGAGCGAACGCCCATTGTGTGACATCGGTGTCACCTCACCTAAATCCGGTCTCTATTAACAGTAGTGGATCCCCTTGTTGATCCTTCTTACTGTCCCCCTCCCCTGATTGGTAACTCCTTAATGATCCTTACATATTGCTAAAACTCTTCGTGCTGCCACCTCCTGGCCTGCTTCCTTGTTTCCCCCCATCGATCATCCCGATGCTCCTCCTGATCGCTGTCGGTTCTCCACCAAGGGTGTGCGTTTAACAATTAACGATTTACCGATTTACCGGATTTACCGGCATTTTTCGTTAAAACTTTTTAACGAAATTTAACGACGAAAAAATTCCGTTAAATTGCATTAACGACATTTTATGACCCTTTTCAAAATTTTGTTTCCTCTCCATGTAAATGCATTTTGGACTCTTTTGAATGAGCTTTTGCAGTGTTCCGAAGTAACCTTCTCTTACTTGAATCAGTGTAGGTATTCGATATTGTCCCTGAGTTTCAAGAATTGTTGGCATTTTCCCTGCTCCTTGGCCAAGTTATCTGCGTGCGACCCTACTTTTCTACGCTGTCGTTCCGTGCCTTTCGACTTCCTGGTCCGTTTCTTGCGTTTGATTGCTACATATTGGTTCTTCATAATTATCAACCAGTCGTTTTTCCGCAGGTTTGGTGATGTTTGTTGCATAAGTGGAGTTGAAAAGGCATACAAAACACGAAGAAAACGCTACGAAACACAAACTAGGCAAGAAAAACAAGCGCAAGAAACGAATAAAGGGAAGAGATGGGTTCCTTCCCTCTTCTCCGCAAGTTTTCCGGAAAGTTGAAGCAATTTTTCGTGTAGCATCAGCCGGTGACTGTAGAACTACATTAAGACAATTTTAAGTCTCGCCTAATTGATAGAGCGTGGCTACGTGTACTGTCTTTGCTTCGCTTTTACTGAATTTCATGTCGTGCTTGTCAGCGATTTTTCTTAACTATTTCGTCCTCTTCAAGGACTTCCTTTGCAGTTTCCTTTGGGAGAAGCACAGCCAGCATACACGAGAAACAGTGAAATATGTAGCTAAAAACACTAGAATTACATAAAAAGATATGAAGTCGATGAACAATCTCTGTCATTTATTATACAGGTTAGTATAAAAACTGGTACTTTACATGCAGTCCATTGCATAAAGGTTTTTTAAGATTTACGGAAAGGTATATCTTTGAAGGTGAAGGCCCAACTTTAGCAAGTATTTTCTCTATGTCTATGGATTTTTTCGTCTAATTTACAAATTTACTACAAAACAGTTCATCAATCCAAAATGAGCTCTACAAAAATGGGAGGATATCGAAAGCTCAAAGCGCATATGTGCCTGAAGCAAAAGTGCCGTACGGTTTGGGACCGCGCCCTTCAAGAAGAAGATCTGAGAGGTCAATTCCTGAGAAATCATAAATGAGTGACAGGCAGTGGCGAACTCTACTTGGAAGAATTAGGAAAGGTAACAACACTTCGTAAATATTCTACAAAGACGGACTGTATCAAGGGATTCGCTGTGGTCGTCGCCTGATTGAATTCTTCATTAAACATTCTGTAGGTTCCCAAAACAATAATGGCAGTAACAATTATGGAAAAAATGTTCGGCTGCAAAAGTCTACGTAGCGAGCTCATGTTTTGTAAAAATTTGGGAAAAAAGAAGAAAAAAGCTCAAAAACGTTGAGCCTGATACGATGCACATTGGATCTTCCCAGAAGGTGGACGACTTTCCACCAGCTAAACGAACCAGGCATAGTCAGAAATTTCCTATTTTAGAAGCTTTTTTGCTATTTGATTTCAGAATCTTAGTGGTTCTTCTCGCACGTTTTGTTGATGATCGACTGCTGTTATTTGAAGATGAAGGCATTGTCATATAATTGTCATGCAGAAAGAGTCGAAAAAGAAAATTAATCAAGAAAAAGATCTGGCTTTTTACATACCAAAATACAGCCAAACTGACTGCAGCTTAGAGACATTTTATTCGACAAATTTACCAATTTTAACGCAAATTTTTTTCGTTAGAAAGTGGTCATTAAAAATTTACCGAAAAAAATTAACACACACCCCTGTTCTCCACCCTCAAAGTCCCCCTTCTACCCTTACCCTTAGTCTTCTCATGCTAATGGCATGAAGTCGGCTTCTGAATCTGGACGCTCAGAAACGCGCGTAGGTGCTGTTGTGTTAAGCAGTAAAGAGCTGCGCTTCCCCTGCTGCAGCAACATCCGACGTTCGATAGCAAATTTTCCCCGCGCTGTGGATGATGCGGCGTATCTCACTTAGGTTAGATCACTCGACCGCTCTCGCTGTGGATAATTACCTCATTTAGGTTAGATCACTCGACGGACAAACTCTTTTATATAGGTGATGAGTATCGACTTTGAAGAGAATTCTGGCAAAGCGGAGGAAACGGCGGATTAATCCGCCGCCGGTCGCGTTTTGGCGGATACATATTTGTCGACGGTACTGTGCAGAACTCGTCGTTCCAGATGTTTAAGACTAGAGAGGATTTAGTTTGCCTAACCGTATAAGGACGTTTTCGAAATTATAAATCATTGCCTGAATGTTTCCTTGTGATCAAGCTCTTGCGAGACTAAATCGCTTACCCAAAGCTCTCAGGTCATCTTGATTACAGCAGTAACGTTGCCTGGCTCAACGCGGACAATAAAAGGACTTTTCGGTCTCACCTTTTTCTTGCTTTCAATCTGCATGTGGCGTTGTTCTCCACAGCTAACGCGGGCAATGCATCCGTCAGGAGAGACGTCGGCTGCCAGCTGTTTGCACGAACTATCGTCCATGCATGATTGCAGCGGTAGAGGTAACCAGCAGGTGCAGTTTCTTTCCGACCGTAGAGCTAAACGGATAGAACATGATACGGGATTAGTCGCTCCTTATACAATCCCAGTAGCTATTATTGGATTGTAAGAAATGTGAACAAAGAAAGAGACCTTTGGTAAGGCACACCATGCCAACTACTCGGTGGGTCACATGCCCGTCGTCGACTGCGGTCCATTCTCCATTACAAAGGACGTTCCTCGTAAAGGTTGTCATAACTGCTCCGGTATCCAACTGAACTCTAAACAACCAGTAAACGCTGGTGCCAGAAACTGGGATAGTGACGTCACTGTCAAATAATGAGGTAGGTACACTTGTGTGGTCTCGTGTGTGACTCAGATAACGACACCTAGTCAATGAATCCCTCATGTGCAACGCGTTCAAATGGTCAGTGTAGTATCACGGGTAGATTAGAGGGATGTATATGGTTAGCCTCTGAGCTAGTAGGTGCCTTCTTGTCTAAGGCCAGCAGCAGATTCTTGCGGGTGCTGCTTATACTCCATGACAACGGCGAGTGGTGCGGCGCCGCGAGGATTACTGTACGCAATACTGCGTACTTTTGATGAAACTTAAAAACTTCTATTCGTAAAAAGGCCACGAAATTCTTTTTGTATGGTGCAGATTCGAAAACGAAGAATTAATAATTAAAGAAAACCCCTAAGCTAACTCTTCCAACAACAGTGATCCGGTACTTCTTTTCAATGATTGGTACAAGTAGCAAAAGAACAAGCACAGAGGTAGCGTTAATCGATCTCCCAGGGTTGCGCCATACAAAGGAACTTCTACGCGTTGTTGTAGAGGCGTGTTATTTCGCAGTACAACAACCTGGAAGGCAACCGATGAGCAGTGCTATTTCGTCTTCTGACTAATCCATTATCTATCAAGTGGTCCCAGTCGCCCTTGGAGGAAGCTGGACCTTCATCACCGCCTGCCCCATGTTTTGCGAAGAAGGCAAGATTTATAAAATTTTCACGTCGAATTGGACGCTCTTCTATTCTAGCCCAAGATTTTTGAAATCATAGCGAACTCTTCTAAATCGAATTGACCTTCAGAAAGGCTAAACCACAGACTCAATAAGAATAATGTTTTGTTCTAGGAGAATTTGCTATACATAGCTTTCTTTGCAATGTTCAAGTTCATCTTCCCCAATAAGTATAACAATTTTATGAAACTTTTATTTTTAGAAAGAAATTAAAATTTGTCTTAAAGAATAGCATAGAAAATCACGTCATGCACTCAAAAAGTTCGTCGCGACTTTTATTTGATTGACAGTGTAAATACCACGTACATAAACCACCAAAGTGGGGACATGTGTGTTCTTTGCAGTTGTTTTTGTTGGATCGTTAGCAAAGGTCAAACTCCATGCAAACAGAAATTGTGCTATTAATCGAATAAAAATCGCGGCGACTTGGTGGAGGGCGACCTCTTTCTTTTTAAAAATAAAAATGGCCTCATTCCTGCTCAAGCAAGCTTTAAACCATAATTTTTCCTCAAAAAATAAGGTTACTGCCATCTCAATATGAAGGGTAAACGCCTCCCAGGCTCTATGTCGAAGATTTACTTCCTGAGGATGTTTTGGCCATGAAAAATGGGCTATCCTACCCCTCCATCAAGCTTTGAATCCGACCACGCCCCCCGGCGGGTCTCTCCCGCACCTCCTGGCACTGCGGATGAAAGCCGCCGCGAACTACGGCAGCCCTCGGGGACCATTGCGACCAGCGGCTCCGCGACGACTCGCCCGCGCCGCGGCTTCCACCACGGGAGCACCATGGACCAGTCCTCCGTGTGCTGCTGCGAAACACTGTAGAGGTGACACTGACACTGTTTAGGCCTGAGGCACACTTCCATCGCCGCGATGTGATCGCGATGCTCAGTTCATGACCATTTCGCCGCGCGCGGCCGAATAGCCAAGGAAACTTCGCCGCTGGCCGCCGCAACAGTGGCGGCAGGCATGCGCGATGGCCTTCTTTCCCACGACTATCGCGGGCACGGCACACTTTTTCGCGCCGCGAGCGGTGTTTAGGCCTATGGTGTACTCCCGTCCGCTGCAGCGACGCGGGAGTGCACAGCGACGCGACAGCTCGCGATGCGCGTCGCGAGCCGTCGCCATCGCTGAGGCTGACATCGTTCACGCAGTTCTGCAGACGGAGGCTTTTGCAGAATTCTAGCGAATCAGCTGATCCAGTGCAGTGTTGTGTTTTTTGTGTTTGTGTTTTTGTGTTTTTTCCGTCACACCCACCGTGAGTCCTGTCGTGAATTCGCTCAAGAGCCCAGTCAGACTAACTGAGAACATCGTGCAGCAGGAATGTTCAGACAAATGCAACGGGGGAGCGGGAGGTATACGAAGAGGAATCAAATGCCTTAATCCCCGTCGGGCCCCAATCTACGAGTCTTTCCTTTCTCAAAACGAGTTTACATAGATCTTTCATGTAACAGAACAAGTTTATTTGACCTCACAGAGAGCGCATGAGTTTTTCGAGACAGCCCGTATTAGAGCACAGAAAGCAAAAGTAGTGGCAGAGTCGCAAAATCCTAACCCAACATGAGATGCAATACTGGTAGGGTCGCACGGTTTAAAAAAAGTTTTGCGATGGGCTAATCCATCGCAAAACGTCGCATGCTCATAACTCCTCCAATTTAGATAGCTACATAAATATTTTGAGAAAGTTTTGACATCGTTCATTTCACCTCTTTGAGATCTCCACAATCTAAGTATAACTTCACCATTGGAGCAGTTTATTTCCCATGACACAGAAGTTCTCGAACACAAAACTGGGAGAGTTATGAGCATACGACGGATTACGACGGACTAATCCGTCACAACCCCTTTTTGACCGTGCGACGCGAGCGCTATTGTACGACAACATTGCCTAGCTTCTCTGCTATCTTAGCAATCTTCTAGATCCGGACACGTGCCGAGAGAGCAAAATTACATGCAATTACCTCATTCTTTGAAAACTCGTCAATGTGCAGATAACTACACATCCAGTGGTGTTAAGGTTATAAACAGAGACTCCGTCCCCCGACAGTCTGTACGCTTTAACCGTGACTGAAGCGGGAACTGTATTGCTCCGGCACAGAAATGTAGGTTTCGGTGCGGGCGAGGAAGCTCAGAGGCGAAGACTCACCAAACGTGTGTTGAAATTGCTGTGGTATGGTCACGAACCAAGGAAGTGTCGAAATAAGTGAGTGGAAGTGCATAGAATAGGGCACGACAAGCGCTCCCCCCTCCGCGACCATCGCTGATCGTCGCACGGGAGTAGGTTTCACTCCCGCGACGCGGAGGCATAACACCCCTCTGCGACGCATCGCGGGAGCGATGGCGCATCAACTGACAACCGCGCCCCACTGCGCCGTCCGCCACTGCAGCGAAGGCGCGCCGCTGACAGTTGCCTCGCGCCCGTCGCTGGAGCGACGCGGGAGTATACCATAGGCCTTAGAGTAGGTCGTGGGCGGATTGCCATCGCTATGCCTTGCAGAGCGATGAACGATACGACAAGCATTGAGAATTCCACATCCTTTCATTTCGCTTTGCAAAACTTATCGCCGCGATTTCATCGCAGCGACGGAAAGTATGCACAAGGCCTAAGGTGGAAGATCCAGTTCTGGAATGCATGCCCACTCATTACCCTCAGTATATCAGAATCCTTCGAAGGCTGTACGTCAATGTGAAGAAAACAGGTGGGCAAAGAGACACCATATCCCCGAAACTCTTC
The DNA here is from genome assembly GCA_947396885.1 of Heligmosomoides polygyrus polygyrus. Classification (NCBI taxonomy): domain Eukaryota; kingdom Metazoa; phylum Nematoda; class Chromadorea; order Rhabditida; family Heligmosomidae; genus Heligmosomoides; species Heligmosomoides polygyrus. Next base: position 10,272,455 of record OX377204.1, read on the forward strand.
AGCGCCAGTCTCGAAAATATCATGCGCGATCTACTAGGTTATCCGAAAAGTTCTCAGCGTTTTGAGTGCTTCACTTTGAACCACCATAGCTTTCTCAGATCTTATCGGATTTAGTCGAAATGAGCAATGTTCGAATCAGCACACTTTTGCCAACGGCCAGATTCATTGGTGAAGGTTTTAGCAGCGAGAAAGTTCTGAAAGGGTTTGAAAAGGTGGTAGTCGGTTGGTGAGAAGTCTGGAGTGTATGGCGGGTAAAGCAGAACTTCAACCCTTAATCCGTTCAATTATCAAATAGTGATTTGTGAAACGTGTGGGAGGGCGTTATCGTGCAAGAGAATCGGGCCTCTTCTGATGAGCTATACTGGCTGAAGTCGACGCAGTTTTCGGTGCATTTCGTCGATTTCCTTACAGCAGGACTCTGCTGTGATCGTTTGGCCTGGTGCCAAAAAGTTGACCACCACACAGTGACCATTCCCTTTTTTGGTGGAAGTTCGCCTTGGGAAAATTCCTGGGGGATCGTTGGCGTCCAACTACTATACGAAACGTGTTATCATACAGAATCCAGTTCTTATCACAAGTGATGATTCAATCCAAAATCGGATCAGTTTTGTTGCGTAAAAGTAGAGAAGAACAAATCTCGAAACATGACAATTTTGTCGCTCATCAACTCGTGAGGCACTCACTTTTCGAGCTTTTTCACATTCCCTGGGCGTTTCAAAGCATCCATAACAGCAGTTCTACTGACATCTAGCACTACCGCGATCCCGCGAACTGTTTGGGACGGTTCAGCTTCCACCAATTCCTGCAACAGGATTGCTCTAGGTCAGGTCGACCGCTATGGGGATCACCTTCGAGGATGAAATCTCCGGACCTAAATTCTGTACAGAAGGTGCATTAATGATCAATGCAAGTTGAATTTTTACTTAGTAATAGATGAATGAAAAATAGCAACACGAAACCGTGAAAACTTTCCGAACAATCGAATAAAATGGGAAGACCCGGGGTGAAGATCGACGGCCGGCAGCTACACCATCACCGTTTCACTTACAACCTCGCTCTCATAACACCGAGGATTAGCCAGACGGATCAAATGCTGGCCGATTTCAATCGTGTATGTGGAAACGTTGGACTGCAGCTGACTCTACGAAAACGATGTTCAAGGAACGGACGAGTTTCTGATGCCCCATTCTCGCTCAACGGACCGAACATCTCCGAATGCTCCAGCTACGTGTATCTGGTCGCGAAGTCCACATGGCCAACGACCTAGCGCCAGAGCTGAGCAGGAGGAAACGAGCGGCTTAGGGAGCTTTCAAGAGTGTCGAAGAAGTCATGAAGAAGACGAAGAACGTTCGACTCCGTGCCCACCTATTCGACTCCACCGTTCTTCCTGCCCTAACCCACGCCTCAGAGATGAGCTATACGAAAGCAGGATGAACACGCGATCAGCGCCGTGAGTGGGGAATCGAAAGGAGGATACTAGGAGTGACGCGATTCACGCAAGAGAGAAGACAGAGTTCCGAGCTTCATCGACGTCCGAAGATCAAATGCGCTGTCGCATGGACCAAATTGACGAAAATTAGGTGGCCGGCAAAGTAATGCGTTTCGCAGACACCCGCAAGAAGAGAGCCGTCACCAACAGGATTCCGTGGAATGACAAAAAACATCATGGCGCCCACCAACGCAACGGGGCGATGGAGACGCTTTTGACGGCCAGCTACATGAGTCTGACAGCGAGCAAAGAACGCTGTCCATGGATATGGCACCAGGCATAGCAAAAGCAGCAATGGCCAGAAGACGCAGTCCGTGAAAAAACCACGCAGAGAAGAAGACAGAGCCAAGGTACCTTTTGCGTGCGCTTCTTTTCACACGAGCTGATCAACACAAAAGTGTGCGCACGTCTGACCGCATCAATGTTATTGTTCTTTAGCGTCTGTCCCGCTCCGTAGTGGGGTACGCTATTCTGGTGTCATGACGCCAACCTTCCCGATCCAACGCTAGATCACGGTGGATACGAGCAACCTTCATGTCCATATGTGACGTATCAGAGCAGCGCTGGTTTGGGCGCCCTCTAGTCCGTTTTGCTATCACCTCGATGTTAAGGCCTGTCTTGCGGACACTGACCTTTTTCCCACACAGAACGTGGCTGTACCATCGTAAGCGAGCTTCGCGCATCTTGTCCGCTATCGGCTCGGCATCGTTTTTTTTTTGTGGTGCAGACGCGTGACTCCAGCCGTCCAGCGCAGCATCTTCGTCTACATGACGCTGAGGCGCGTTTCAACTTCGTTGATCGCATGCCAACACTCAGCACGCCTGTCGCCTGCAATCGAGTGTCCGTGTTCGGCTTAGCTCGCAGAGCGAGCAGCTTCCAGTAGCACCGCGGAGGAACGGACATCGTCACCGCGGCTGACCCCATCAATGACCCACATTTATTATCTTCAGGATATGGTATAGAATATTTGAGGTTCCTCCGGTTGCACGCGACAGCTTCAATAGTCTTCCGAACGCTGCAACGTCGCATGAACCAGCAGAAAAGGTCACCACTTGTCCGTTCCGTTGGTCTGCCATCAACTAGTGGTCGAGGGTTTTGTCTTCTGAATGTGTCAACGCTTTCAGCTAGTTATCTTGATTGTGTTTAATTCGTTCAAGTCTGGACATAAGGGCCGTCCACGATATAGCATCTGAAGCTTCGCTCAGCTCGAGAAGATTAATTCGTGGAATCAGATGCAACACTAGACTGAGGAGTAAAGCTTGGTTCTGCCTTCTGTTTCTTGCTCCTTTCTATTTTTTATAGATATGTTATGTCTTCTCGACATTATGAAACGGCTTTATTGGGCGACATTCTGGCTGAATCGCCTTCTTCAGAGCCTGAACGGGTCAAATCAATTAGGAGTTACTCCAACAAATATCAATATAAACATAATAATATAAATATACAGGGTGGCTGAAAAGTTCGGGCAATTTTTCGAAGTATTTCAGCAGTACGACAAAACTACATAACGAAACAGATTTATAAACAAAAATAACAGCAAGTTCATCAGATCAGTAACAACAGAACACAGTAGAAGAATTCACAACAAGTGCTCAAAATTGCCTCCTTGGACTTCAATACATTTTTGCTGTCCCTTTGGGAAGTCGCTGGCGATGGTCGTATACTGATCTGCACTAATCTCGTCCCAGGATCGCATCAACTCCGCTTTCAGCTGCTCCAAAGTGGCGTATCTTGTCGTAGAGATCTTCTGCTCTATGACCGACCACACCGAACATCCATCGGGTTGAGATGAGGCGAGTTGGATGGTCAGATGTCCTTGCTCCAAAAGCTTGGGAAGAGCTACTCGCAAACGGCAATCGTGGATTTGGTGGAATGCGCGTCCTGTTGAAGTCAAAATCCAGTTTCTCCAGAATGGCACAACCTCCTCGACTCCAGAACGTCACGGAGGACATACTGCTGGTAGCTGGCGACGTTGATTTTGAATTTGTGCTCTATGAAGACAAGCGCTGTCTTTCCGGTAGGCGCATATCCCAACCCACACCATCACCTGGTCTGGAAAATGACTGCGGCTGATGGTCCTTGCGGTCGTTGTTTTCTGCGGACTGTTCTGGCATTCCGCCAGAACTGTCGGGTTCCCCTTTCATCCTTCTCCATGGGTGCTTATCTGCTACTCCATGACGAGAAGTCCTTCATAAGTGTTTGTTTGGCGTGACCTCGCATGATAGAAAGAGGCCACGCCTGTGTCTGTGTCGACTAGGGATACATCAACATATTCTACCACTGACCACTACGGTCCAGTAATAAACCTTCTTGTGGAGCCATCATACTCACAGAGGTACGCATAAGGAGCCAGAATACTCCTATTGCACGTCAGAGCGCCACCATACGCTCTTAACCAGGACACGGACCCTTCTTGAGCAGTTGCCGGCAATTCTGGCGGTTGTGAGCCGGGTGTACCGTGAAGATCCTCTCGTCGGAAAACAGCACCCTCGACAAGCAATCGTCACCGACCAGCCGACGCATTCGCCTGCATTTCCTCAACCTCTTAGGGTTCACCACGTCGTTGGGGAAGTGAGTACAAGTGAGTGTGTAGTTAAAAATCCCAGCTCCTACCTGGCAATGCGTTATACTCATTCCGTTCCGATTCCGAGATCCGCAGCCATCTTGTTCATGGATACCTCAGAATTGCGGTGAATGCCACAACGAACCTTGTTGATGTTCTCCGGTGTTGTCGCTGTGATGGGACCGCCGCTGCGGGGACGGTCCAAGGTTCCCACAGTCTCATTCTAGCGCTTTAGATCTTGTAGACGGCTTTTTGTTTGAAGCCGGTTGTCCGAACTATGTCCGCTACGACGGTGTCACGTTGTCTTTCACGAAGCATAGCGCCTACACAATTGAAAACAAGAAAACTGGAGCAACACATTCTATATCAACATTGCGGGAGGAATACAACAGAAGCAACAGAAACAACAAAAACTTCAATTTTAAAGTCAAAAGCAGTACCGAAAAATTGCTCGAACATTTCAGCCACCCTGTATAAATAAATACCTCAACCTTAGAAAATTCAATGTCAACGTTTGAATTCCTTGCCTATGGAGAGATTCCAGTATCGTGCCTCACTATAGTCTACTGAAGGATCAGCGAAAGTTGCACAGGGCAGACTAGTGTGGCACGAGAAAGCACCTAACCCAAATTGGAATGCGAGACTGAGGTAATGCTTGAGGTTCCTGGAATAACGTCTTGAGGGCTTTGTGCCCAACGTTTAAATATCCTGACAAAATTCAAAATCTTCACTTCAATGCCGAAACCTCCCCACCCCTCCCGTGACAGTTGATCCTATGGTAGCATATGGCAGTGGATGCCCTAAATGTCAATTTTCCATCCAGATATTCCAATACAAGACGTTCGACTGCCTGCCGGCCGCCAAACGTCTTGTTGGGGGCCTTGCCCCAAACCCGGAGAATAGAACACCCCGAACGCCTTCTTGTCCTCTTTAGGCCTTCTCTCATTCATTACAGTAAAAAAACAGGTTTTGCTATATAGAATGGTATAGCAGAATACGTTAGGGCAAAATCTTCGAAACTGTTCCTCCTATGGTGCCTCACCCTCTATCGCACGTACGCGATTCATTCTCTGAAGTACTCCTTCTATTAATTAATTATGGTTCCCCTTTAATGTTCTATTACTGGACCCTTTACTGAATCCCTTTAACTGGTGTTCTCTTTATTCGCTCCCTTAGTGGTCCCCCCTTGACTGGACCTTCACTGGTACCCCATTTATTGGTCCCCTTCACTGGACCCCCACCCCCCCCCCCCCCCCTTCACCGCTCCCCGTTACTGGTCCCACCTTCACTGGTCCCACCTTTACTACTGCTACCCCCCTTGCTGGCCCTTCTTCACTGGTACCCCCCCCCCCCCCCTTGCTGGCCTCTCTTCGCTGGTGCCCCTTTATTGGTCAACCCTTTACCGGTCCCCCCCCCCCCCTACTGGATTACCATCCTCACTGCTCCCCCATTACTGGTTCCACCTTCACTGGTAACACGTCGTCTGAATCCGTACAGGCCTTTCGCGATATTTATGACACCCTTCAAATTTTTTTTTCTGAACCCAGGTACCTGATGAAGGACGTCGGTGACATGTCTTCTCAAGCCGGACGTCCTTTGCATCAGTTACACGTCTTCTTGACCCAGACACCCACTACGCGACATCAGTGACACGTCGTAGGAATCCGAACACCTCTTTCGCGACATCGGTGACACCTCTTCTCAACCTGGACGTCCTTTGTGCGACATTGGTGACATGTCTTCTAAACCCAGACGTCTGTTGAACGACGTCGATGACACCTCTTCTAAACTCGGACGCTCGCTTTCACGACTTCGATGACACATGTTCGGAACTCGAACGCCCTTTGCGTGACATTGGCGACGCGTCTTCTGACCCCTCTCAACATAACGTACAACCCTCCCCCCCCCCATTCCCACACTTTCCCCAACACGCTCCTCCAGTACTTTGTGCAAACAAACTCACGCATACACTCACCCACAGGAAAACGACCGTTCTCGCTTATATATTGTAGGATCCTCATACGCAGAGGACGATGTCGATTTGGATGATTGGAATGCTTCTTGGCCTTCACGTAAAGAAAGTCTTTCCTTCGTAACTAGCAAGTAGGACCACGTCTGTGCCTCCCCTTAGGTGGTATTCCGGAGGATGAATTGATGTGTGGGGACAGTTCTATGTAGAAATGATTTTTGACTTTTTCAGCCTCTGACGAATACAAAGGTGCCGATGCGTAAGCCAAGACAGAAAAATACACTTGCCAAATTCCTTGCTGCAAGCTCAACAAGATGGGATCACATTTGACCGTGAAGTCGCACCATTTTCTGTGGTTTTGAAAAAATTTACGAAATTACCGATTATTCCAAGCAAATAGTTTTTGTGAAGTTCTGGAAGTACATATCAAGGTAATTTGTCGGCAACTAACTTACTGCATTCTGCTTTCTGGGCATTCCACAGTGTGCTGGGGACATTGGGAGGAAGCAATGAGCTTCGACTTGATTTCAACGTTGGAACAACGGAAGTCATCTGGACAGCGATGATGCTCGATGCCGAGTGTAGCGAATGACGTACACACGGTACAGGTTTCAAAAGCGCCAACAATTGCTGAAACAATTTGAGCTGTATACGAACCTCGAAGTTATCTAGTTCACTTCGGAATTACTTTTCTGCAGACGATCTTACATAATTTACTCTTTATTCAAATTTAAAAAGCTGGGAACTCATTAATTCCTAGTGATGCACAGTTTAGTTCAACGCAAAATGGATAAAGCAGATTCCACCACACTTTTGAAACGTAGCACGAAATAAGTGATCCAAATTTTAGAGACTCAGAAAGCGCTCACTTCTGATCACGAAAACCAGCAAAAAGCTACCGACCCTACGTGAGTTACGATTTACAGAATCTTCACAGTTGCCTTAACTACCAATGGCTGTATTCTTTTGCGGAGATATAGGTTCTGTAATCAATTTTTGGCACTGATGTTGTCCAATTATAGGTTTCTTCAATGCCGCATTGAATTTCCTCATGACTAAACTCATATCTTATCTGATTACCAACCGTAGCAAATGCAGCGGAAAGTTCTTAACATTTAGTCAAATTTTTGTCTAGTAGCTCTCTGACATATTTCTTATGTGGAGCTAGCTCCAGAAGTTTCTTGGAGCTAGCTCCAGAAGTTTTGCCATTATTAAATGGTACAAACAAAGCATGGGGCTTTTTCATGCGAGGAGTGGGCAACATATATGAAAGCAGCACTAGCTCCGTAACTTGCTCATTTCCTAGCAGCGAATTGCGCAATTTCTACAAAAGGGCCGTGAATCCTTTCATGGGAGGTAACACTGGAAACACAACCAAAAGAGAATTTCCTGCTTCGTAACTCTACAATAGCCACTGAATTTTCAATTCATTCATACTTGCTTATAGTAGGCTTCAAACTTCTACATCCTTATTCATCTATTAGCATAACTTCCATTCACAAAGCAATGAGGTGATAGAGGCTGACCACTAAATACAACACACTACGAACAGCCCTCCGTTTCCTCCTTTTCTTTATGATCTCTTTTGTGAAATATACGTTACAAAACAGAAATACCAGCTTCTTTGTTAAAGTCGGCAAGCGGTCTGACCATTGCTGGTTGAAGGTACTGTTCTGCTTTCTCGAAGGGCTCTCCTCGTCCTGTTGATATAATTAAAATTACAAGGTTCTTAAGAGAATATGTGAGATTTTGGATTACCATAGCAATGTCAGCGGCAATAAAAACAATAAAACAATAATATAATATTGTTTTATAAAACGATAACGATAACAATAACGCCTAAGTTTGACTCGAAATCTCATATTAATGACAGCATAGAAGAGCCTTTGCAACTCTATTTGCAATTTTACGGAATGTTCGGTGCAACGACGCCTCCATATTAATTAAACTTTACAAGGCTTATGTTATGCCAATTATGGAATATGTTCGCAAATCTGGAATCCCTATACTTTATAGCAAGTGCGCCAAATAGAGAAAGTCCAAATGGTTCTCACTAAGATCTTGATGTATAGATGCTTGCCAAATCCCAGCTTCCCTCAAACGTTACCAAGCTACTCCGAGCGGCTACGTATTTTTCATCTAAAAAATATGCATTATCGCCGAATATTTTGTGACTTGGTTTTTTGCTTCAAAGTTATCAGGGGAGAAACAAGGTTGAGACAAAGCAAATACTGGGAATTCATACATTTTGAACGTATAAATAGTTTTTCTTTGCGGTCCGTAAGACTACCTAGAGCGTATCAGACCAAAATCTATAATACATTCCTTTCCGAGCCGCAAGGTGGCTACAGATGTTATCCTCTAGCCTTTTTGAAGCTCCTACCAGCGCAGCCTTCGGACAAACTGAAGGAAGTTGATTTGGTTTCAGTTCTCAATCTATCAAGTATGTATATATTGACCGTGAGTACCTCGCTTCAGGTTCGGGCTATGTTTGTACTCAATTGCTTAGAGCTGTTCAGTGATGGTTGATATCTCTCAATGCTGAGTTGCAGAAATCACAAATGGATTGATGTTCCCATCTTTAGTAAGCTATTCATTTCTGTGTCATGTTGCCTCTCTTCTTGTTGCGTTATGAAAAATTCATTTTGCTTAATTGATAAAGGATAAAGGATAAAGGACGGCGTTACTCAATCTCTTTTGGGATGCGCCACGCATTCTACTTCTACGGGATGTCGTGGAGGCGATTTGAATGCGTATTTGGCCATACAATTACTTGTGGTGGCCAGCCGATAAACAAGTCAGCGCTTTAACCTTCCCCGACAAGTCTAGTACCAATTCACCGACTCCGGAGGGATTGAAGGCTTAGTTGGCCTAGGCGGGAAATCCGAACCAGGAACCTGGTATCGAGTGCAGGCAACAGTCGGCGTCTCCTCCGACTGCGCCGCACTTAGATCATATATGTAGTGATGGTCCTCAAATGACGATGGTCGCTCCTGCTCAGGCGAAGTAGCTCTCCTCTTCGCGTCCTTATATTGTTTTCTCGTTTTGTTTCACGACACTGTATCCAACCCTGGAGACAGAGAGCATGAGGGCGATGCTGTCGGTGGCGTGAACGGGGGTTTGGGTGCCAAAGTTTGGTTTGTTTACCACCCTCTAGTTTGACGTTCTACCTACTTTCTTCCAAAAATTAGAACCTCGCCGTGGTTCTACATTGAAGTTTAGAGCACTACAATTCCCTTGACATTCACTTCATTGCTGCTCAACTGGTATGTGATAGTCATCTTCGTTGGCACTAAGTAGACAGTAGTGCGCAGTCCCTCAGGTATCTCCGTGCAGTTTGACTTCATACAAAGCATGCCCAGGTTAACATGAAACATTTTACATTTTATGAGAACATTTTCTTGTGAGTTGGTTGTCCTCCATTTCTTCTCGCTCTCTCTCCTTGCCGCGCAGCCTGACTGATAGTGAGCCTTCTTTTTCTAAATGCCCCCGTTTTGTTAAATTAGACTATTGTGCTTTTTTCTAATGTTTTAGTATTGTTCGTGTTCTACAAGAATGATTGAATTGGCAGATCCATGTGGGTGTATTTATAATAAACAAACAAATAAATATTGCCAGTACTTTTGGCACTAGTTAAAAGTTCCGACTCCACCGACACGACTTCGGTCGATTTTCTTGCATAATAAAGACACGACTTCTGTCGATTTTTTTGCTGAAACTTTGTCTAGGGGGTTATTTGAGTTCCGACTCCACCGACACGACTTCGGTCGATTTTTTTTGCATAATAAAGAAACTTTGTACATGGGGTTATTTGGGTTCCGACTCCACCGACACGACTTCGGTCGATTTTTTTGCTGAAACTTTGTCTAGGGGGTCTGATCGCGAGCCTGACACCCGTTTCTCAAGATTCGGCTGCATACAGGAAGGCACAGGATTACATTCTTAAAGTTTCTGCAGATGACGGCAGGTAGAGGCTGGTATGAGTAAGTGGTATTCGTGATCAACACCCCAAATAACCCCCTAGACAAAGTTTCAGCGAAATTTTTTTTGACTAAAGTCGTGTCGGTGGGGTAGAAACTTTTAACCATTTTACGACATTGTCCGACGATGTCGTCGGACACCACCATAAAAATAGTTCATGGAAAATTATTTCAGATTTAATAGTACAACCTTAATCAATGAGTCCACTAATAGTTACGGTCAAGATGGTCATGGAAAGCTTCATTTGTTACTGCTTTTCATATCTAACAAATAATACAAACAAAACAATAGAAAAAATCAACTCGCTGGAAAAACGCGCGCTGTCCCACCCAGCAGTCACCTTAAAATCGCGCGTTCGTGAAAGGGTTAACTAGTGCCGTACTTTTGTGAACTTCTTTCTGAACGCATTTTCCTACTTGAAATTGGTACATTTTGTCAGTAAACTTCTGCTATGTGATACATCAGCTAACGTCTCTTCTTCTCTAACATCCAGTTTATGCTCTTTTACCAGGTGCAAAACTATCCTCCGACCCTCTGATTTACTCAACGGTGTCCTAACAACGCACCTCCAAGGCCAGAAGGGTCAACATCGTGTTTCTGGTAAAAAAGAACTCTCGAAAAAAAACTATGAAGCAATTCTAAGACAACTTGTTGGTGCAAGGTCGTCCCTTGAACTTTTATTTGAAAAGAAGGAAGACGAAAAACTATAGAGGTGTGATATTATCCCAAGTTTTTCATTATCAAATTCGGTTGGAGATGGATCACAAAGGCTATATGAGACATAACCTTCATCACCTGTCAATAAGCCCAAGTCCAAAAAGCTTCCTAATTCTTTCCTATAGTTCGAAGGATCAACTAGGTTGGCGAAAAAGTTTCCGGTCACTCAGGTCAAATTTTTGAAAATTCTTCAGGAACCTTCCTTTCGTCCAAAATGTATATAAAGGTTGCCCAGTAGTCAACATATACCTAAATTTTCCTAGTATTCCGATATAAATATAGTTGAAAAATCGTACTTGACTCTATGCAAGTTCAACTTTCTAGCACTTTTTATAGTTGTGCCGCAGCGGCGCGGCGCAATGCTCAGAACAGCCATCGATTTTACGCGTCGCCTGACCGCGCCGCATCCTTTTTATACTATGCCGCCTGAAAACACCACACTTGACGGAATTTTGGGTTACGGTATTCGGCGAATCGCGCCGCTGAGGGGAAGGGCGCCGCGCGACGCTATCAGCCGCTGCAGACTCGGTGCGGATTCGAGATTTCGCCACAGTGGTGAATCGTATTCCATGCCCTTTGGATTTTGGTCCCCAGGAGTGCACATCTAGGTTGGGGTGGGGGCGCCTTAGTGAACAAAGCGAAAGTGAACGAGAAGGCGACTTAGTGAACGAAGGCTGACATATCGAGTTCAACCGCTTACTTGCAGCGCGGCTATGGAAACAACCTACAGTGACGTCCAAAAGTTTGTGAACGCTTGCATTTTCGCCAGAACTCTCTTCAAATCAGCTTCAAAAAATGTGAAATTTGGACATGATGCGGAAATTAACAAATCTTCTTATATTGCATCACCACTGCTGTTCTATATAGATCTTTTCTATATTTCAAGCATGCAAACGGAAACCGTGATATTTGCTACATAGGTTACAGCACTTCGGCAGCTTTCTTTATTACCAAGTCAGACAAGTTATACATCAAAACAATGTAGCATTACCAGTAGATAGCTAGTTGCAAAACCTTTTGCCTTAGTTAAAGCTTCACATATCCTCGCAATAGGCACTAGAAGTTTGTTGATCACGTCGGGTCCGATATCTTCCAATTTCTGCCTTAATTGTTCAAACTTTTCGGCCTTGTTTCTTGCCGTGAAACTTGCCAAACCTCTAGCAAGGTGTCCCCAAAGTTGTTTGATTGGTTTCAGATCCGGTAACTAACTAGGAATAAGACGAATTCTATTTTCACTGAACCACTCCTCCGTCTTCGAAACATGTTGGGGTCGTTGTCCTGTATAAAAATCTACAGCGTTTAGAAGGTTTCTCTGGCGTGTGGAAGTACAACATTGTTCAAATTTTCCTGGTAGTGTTTGGAGTTCACATCTCCTTGGATTTTTTCATGAATAGGGCCTGTTCCGTGCATACTGAAGCATCCCCACACCAAAACACTTCCTCCACCGTGTTTAGTAGTTGGCAGTTGATACATTCTGTCGTACCTCGTGCCTTTTCGACGTCTTACATCTGTGGTCCATCAGATATAAATAGGTTGAACTTGCTCTCGTCACTGAGAAGCAACTTTTTTCCAATCGCCTATAGTCCAGCGCAAATGCTCCTTGGCAAACTGGAGTTTAGCTCTCCTATTCTTCTCGCTGATGAAGGCTTTCTTAACGTGACGTCTTCCATAGATAGAATCCAGAAGATCTCAGTCGACTTTTTATCGTGCTCACGCTCACATCTAAGCCGTGGTGAGCGGCTACAGACTCCTTTACATCGGCGGCGGTCAGCGACGGGATACTCCTCGACATCCTCTGGATGACAGAATCGTCTCTGGAAGTAGTATTCCGTGGCCTGACTAACTTAGGAGCGTCTTTCGCTGTTTCAGACTGCTTTATTCGCTTGACTATAGCAGCAACTGTCGAAATTCCGCATCGGAAATGTAGTCCTACTCATCCATAAGAGACTTTCTTCCGTACGAGTCGAAAAATGGGTTCTCGTACTTCGCCGGAGATGCCCTTTCCTCTCGGAATAACATAGAGTTTGCTAAAGACCGCAATATGTCAAACGCTACTATACTGGCTTCGTAAGAAAATTTATTGACAAATACACTCGATGCTTCAGCAGCTTACCTTTGAGCGTTGCGCACGACAGACCTTGCACTTGCAAAAAATCGACGGCAACGAACACAGATCAAAGGATCGTTATTGTGACCCAATTTGCTATCACATCTCAAAATTTAACTCATTTTTAAAGGCAAATTATAACGAGAAAAGCAAGCGTACATAAATTTTAGACGCCACTGTAGATATTTGGGGATCCACACGAACTAAAGGAAATCCACCTCACCGAATGCATTAACATTTGCGAATCTTTGCTAACTCTTAACTAAAGCTACCCATTTTCCAAATTAACAGAGCTCAATTGGGAACTGTTGCCACATCCAGCCCTGACTAAGTACCATTAGACTAGTATTTTTTCGCTCCCTTCAAAACCATTTGAATGGTAAAACTTTTGATTCCGATCAAGCTGCTAAAAATGAGTTGCACCACATTCTCGCTTCTGAAAACAAAGGCAAAAGACCATGCAACAAAATGGTCAATATCACCTGTATCACCTGTCGTCCCGTTGATCATCGAATTGCTCGAGCGGGTGCCAGCAGCGTCTCCATTCGTCCCTGTCGCGTGCCAGAGTGATCCAATGGATCCTCCTCGCTCGAGGGACACGAAGAGCGTCATATCTGTCGTTCAGGGCTTTAACGAAGAAGTCCGACCAACGCATTGGTGAGCGTCCCGGGGTTCTTTTGACATCCCGCGGAATCCAGTCGGTGATGGCTCTCGTCCAGCGGGTGTCTGCGAAGCGCATTACGTGGCCGGCCCACCTAATTTCCGACAACTTGGCCCACGCGACAGCGTCTCTGATCTTCGAGCGTCGGCGAAGCTCGGAACTCCGGAGGTCTTCTCTCACTTGCGTGAGTCGTGTCACTCCGAGCATTGTCCTCTCGATTCCACGCTGCGCGACGCTGATCGCGTGTTCATTCTGCTTTCTCATAGCCCATGTCCCTGAGGCGTATGTTAGGGCAGGAAGAACAGTGGATTCGAATAGGTGGGCACGGAGTCGGACGTTCTTTGTCTTCTTCGCGACTTCTTCGACGCTCTTGAAAGCTCCCCAAGCCGATCGTTTCCTCCTGTTCAGCTCTGGCGCTAGGTCGTTGGCCATATTGACTTCGCGACCCAGATACATGTAGCTGGAGCATTCGGAGATGTTCGTTCCGTTGAGCGAGAATGGGACATCAGAAACCCATCCGTTCCTCATGAACATCGTCTTCGTAAGATTCAGCTGCAGTCCAATGTTCCCACATGCACGATCGAAGTCGGCCAGCATTCGCTCCGTCTGGATGATGCTCGTTATTATAAGCACGATGTCGTCAGCGAAGCGAAGATGATGTAGTTGCCGGCCGTCGACCTTCACTTCCATGTCTTCCGATTCTAGTTCGCGCATGACGTTTTCGAGAGTGGCGCTGAAGAGCTTCGGGGATATGGTATCCCCTTGCCGAACCCCTCTCTTCACTTCGATGACGACGTCGTTGTAGAATGGTGAGATCCTGGTCGTGAATCGACTGTACAGCTCTCGAAGGACTCTGATGTACTGAGTAGGTCAATATATTACTGATTAATGTTTGTTGTTAATATAAATAAATTCACGTTGTGAAATTAGGAAGAAACTCCATTAATTATCGTGAACCCAACAATCTAGTCATTGTTGTCACCCAATAAGTCATTGTTTTATCTGGATCCGAACCAGGTGTCTGGTATCGGCTCGCGAAAGCTGGTACCCACCTCCTCCGACTGCGCTACATGTGCCCACCTCCCTCGATTAAGCACTTAAATGTCGGGTGCGTTAGGTGTTTCCCATTACTGTAGAAGGCGGAGAGGTTACCGTAGGGAGACCGGATGCCGCGCCCGCCGAGGACGAGGTTTCACTACGAGATGAAGCGAGTTGAGCAGAGCGCGCATTGCTGTCTTGGAGCAGATTCCGCGCAGAAGCAGACCGGGTCTGATTCCTTTATATCTTTTGCTCTGTATTCTCCTTTTCTGTCAGTTTTGGGTCCGACCACATATCATATCTGAGGTTACAAAGACGAAATTATAAACGGTGCAACACATCAAGCTTCTTCCTTTATTACACATCTTTGATGTACGACAGCTTCACTGCTTTTGCTTGATCCATGTTGTCTTTTCAACTTTTCTATGTGTTTTTTCTGCTTGTTTTATAGTTCGTTAGTTGAGTATAGTCCTTGCTAAAATGTGGCTAATTCGGTCTTTATTGTCTTTGTTAAAGTGTTTTATAAAGCGAACCCCTCAGCAGGAGTCACTCAGAGCCCCAAAGCACATGAAAACTAGAATAAAAAGAGAAAAAAGAGAGAAAACGAACAAAGTTGTCAATCACTACCCTACGACAGAAAGTCTGCTCTGTTCATCCGTTGCACCTCTCGTCTAAGGCGGGCTCAATAACGCGCCACGCTACCGTAATCGGGGACGGTGGCGGGCTGCAGTGGCGCGTTATCGCAACTCAGTGAGACACCTAACGCACGAACCCTTAAATGCCCTCTTATAGACGTTCTTAAAAAACGACCCTAAATAATGAATTGCGGGATTTGCATCGAGCTCTTTCGTTGTGCTGTTCGCCGGTCACTCTCTCTCTTCCGCTTAACCTCATCTTCGGCGCACAGTCCGCAGTACTACGCAGAAACTCTTGGCCGCGCTTCGCTGACGCCCCACCCCTTTCCAACTGCAATCGCGCAGCGGCGCGTAAGATACTCCGAGTTGACGAGCTGCGTTGCGGCGAGAGGATAAAAGGCGCCTAACGAATTCAGGAAGCACAGTAGCGCATGCGCTAAGAAATTTATATGACGCGATTGGCTTTCTAATCAGCAAAATGTTGGATACGCAAGTTTAAAAACGGCAACTTCGACGAGCGACAAGTCATGATCTGGTCGGACGGTAGCAGTCAGTGATGAGCGCCATCTGAAGTTGATTGCAGATAATCCATGGCGTGGCACTCAGAGCTGGCATAATACTACAGTGCCATCGGTGTACAAAAGGTACTCATCCGCATCACCTCAGAAAGGCATGAAGATATGGCGCACAGGTAATCATGGTCTATTTTAAATACATTTGAAACTGTGTGTGTTTCTATCCACACAATGATACCAAAACCGATTATTTTGTTGTTATCTAAAAGGCTTAACTGTATTCAAAACTGTAGGAATGTAATAGGTTGGTGAAAAAGTCTTGCACCAAAAAATTTGAAAATTTTTCAAGATTTAACAAAAACTTCCAAGGACTGTTTGGTGCCACGTATTTGTAGCACAAACATTCTAAAATATTTCGCATACGTGGCAATTTGCTTCTGAGGGCATATAAATACTACGACTGTAGTAAAGACTGACTAACTCCGTGACTCGGACAAGGCTTCGCGACTGACTATCGCTCAGTCTCTATTTGTTCTTATTCGTAATAAGGACATTCTCGAGAATGTCATCACGGAAGATGAATCCTGGGTTAACAATACTCGGAAGGCCCAGTGGCTCCCTCAAGGAGAACTACAACCTCAAGGCGGACATCCACCAGAGGAAGGTAATGCTGTGCTGTTGATGGGATTCTCGGGAAACGCTCTGTCATGAGCTCCTTGTCGACGGCAGCGCAGTAACAGGGAACATCTACGCTACACAGCTGCAGAAGCTGAGCGAGGCCATGTCACGCAAACGACGAAGGCGGAGGAATGTTTACCTTCTTCACGACAATGCTCGGCCCTACGTTGCAAGGTCGTCCTACAAGAAGAAGCAGGTGCTTGGGAGGTACTGCCCCACTCAGCTTATTCACCAGGCATTGTGCCATCGGCCTACCACATCTTTCAAGCTCTCAAGCAACACCTAAGGGATAGGTGCTTCAACGACGAACCGAACTGGAATCCGGAGTGGAGGAATTCTTTGAGTCACGGCTGATTCATTCTGGAAAAAAGGATTTTGTGATCTCCTCATCAGATGGCAGAAGGTTGTAGATGTAAATGGTAATTACTTTGTAGATTGAAGTCGCTCATAAAAAGCAATGAAATTTTGAAGAAAAATTACTTTTTGGTGCAAAACTTCTTTTCCTCCAACCTAATTCAAAGCACTAAAATGGTTAAAACTCTCGGTCCACCTCAACTATAGTTAGAATGATGAAAGAAGGCTCTTCGCTAATACTTGATTAAATTCAGGATTAATCATAAATGCAGTTATTCCTAATGTGGTGACCCTTAATTAGAGACAAAGCCGAATTTATTCGGGAACCCGGTAGTCGCTTCTGCGTGATCACCGGGACCATGCACGCCCTCCGGCCACTTAAGGCACATGCCGTTCCGCCCTCGGAGGAGGCTATAAAACAGCAGGTCAGGGGAGCGCCTTGCAGTCTCCTCTCCCTTAAGCGAGCTCGGGCCCCCTTCCCTCTTCCTATTCTTACTTTAGGTCATCCTCCATATTATGTTTGTAGTTTTATTGTAGCTCTTCAATACGTTGTATATGTAATGTAGCCTACTCCTTACAGTCAACCTTCTCGTATGTTCCATATTCCATAATCATTCTGTTCAATAACCAGTTAAACCCATATAAACAACAAGCATCGTGCATCTTATTCCCGGGATCTTGCCTCCGGGCACTTCTTCCTTACAGTAATAAACTGGGCCGAAAGTCTATTACACTAAGAGTCTATTTTTTAGTATGGAAGGTAAATATAGCAGTAGTTTGCCATAACATTTAGAAAATTCACACAAACCAGTAGTTCTCGGTATCTGGCAAACGATTCTGTCAAACGGTTGAGCCGTTCCACCCCTCTGTGTGATCGTCCATACGCGGTTAATGCATTCCACTGTGTACTGTGCGATGAAAGCTGGCACGAGTACTGCAAAATAAATGTCAAATTATAAGGCTATGCTGTAGTAACAAGCCTGGGAGAAGTAGCAAACTTTTTTTTAGAGAATGCACAAAATTACTAAGAAGGTGTGGTTTTATGATCTGCTTTCCATGTTCAAAGCCTTTCCAGCTATGATTCTAATCCTCTCTATGGTCATCTTCTGCAATGAGAGGCACCCAAAAGTATGGTCCTAGGTGTGTCGCTCGTGATAGAATTTAGGCTTGGATGTACTATAGTCCGATTCCGTGCCCACCTATTCGACTCCACTGTTCTTCCTGCCCTAACATACGCCTCAGAGACCTGGGTTATACGAAAGCAGGATGAACACGCGATCAGCGTCGCGCAGCGTGGAATCGAGAGGACGATGCTCGGAGTGACACGACTCACGCAAGTGAGAGAAGGCCTCCGGAGTTCCGAGCTTCGCCGACGTTCGAAGATCAGAGACGCTGTCGCATGGGCCAAGTCGTCGAAAATTAGGTGGGCCGGCCACGTAATGCGATTCGCAGACACCCGCTGGACGAGAGCCGTCACAGTTTGGATTCCGCGGGATGTCAAAAGAACACCAGGACGCCCACCAACGCGTTGGTCGGACTTCTTCGTGAAAGCCCTGAACGACCGATATGACGCTCTTCGTGTCCCTCGAGCGAGGAGGATCCATTGGACCACTCTGGCACGCGACAGGGACGAATGGAGACGCTGCTGGCGCCCGCTCGAGCAAGTCGATGATCAACGGGACGACAGGTGATACAGGTGATACAGGTACTATAGTTTAGCAATAACAAGGGAAGGTTCCCAACTCAAGGTGAGCTTTTGCGATGACAGGATGTACAGGGCCATGTGAGCGAAGTCCAGAATTACAGTTAGTTTTTGCTGAACGCTTTTTTGAAGACTTAAAAACAGGTGTAACAACGTGCGCGCAACAATCATTTACTCCTATGACACCCCACGAGATGTGCCTCGGTGGCGCAGTCGGGAGGAGTGTCGCCTCATAGCAGCACACAGACGGGTATTGAATTCGAGACCGCTTACCGCCAATATTTCTGTACATATTAGCTTGTTGTTATTATGCTTTCCCATCATCAAAGGAATCAATTTTATATGATTTTTTAATGCTTTCGATAAACCAAGGCTGTCTATTTGCGCCTTCATAAATGGTAGTTTTTCAACGATACGTACCTGCACCATACCTTTTCTGTGCAAATGAAGTCTTATTACTCGTCTTTTCTAGTCAACAGATACGGCACAAATCTATGAAACAGGTAAAACACAAGCGATTGTCACACCAACAGCATCTCAGGATACTTTTGTGATGATGAGAAAGCGTAATAACAACAAACCAATATATGCAAAATGTTGGCCGTGAGCGGGCCCGAACCCAAAGGTCCGCCGGAGGCGGCACTCCTTCCTACTGCGCCACCGAGGCACTCCTCATGTGGTGTCATAGCGGTTAGTGATTGTTGAGCACACGTTCTCACACCTCTTTTTCAGGTCTTTAGAAAGCAAAAGCGTGCAGCAAAAACTAACTGTAATTCTGAACTCCACTCGCACGATCCTACATCTGCCAAAATAGCAGCGCAAAAGCTCCTTGTAAGCCTGTAGTTGGGAACCTTTCCTTGTAAGCCGCTGCTCAGACGTAAACGGATCGAATTCTGAACTAATCCCCTACTGCTATATGAATGTTTGTGCGCGCTTGATACAATATCCCAAGATCTGCACATCACCCAAGCCGTTGTTATCGGGGCTCGTTTCTGTCTTTGAGAGCGCAAACGTACAGACACCTCTTGGAAGGATAAGACAGCTTGCGTAATCCCCCTTGAGTTGATAAACAGACCTACACATGATATCCACTACATCAAGCAATATGGAGCACGTTCGAAAGGATCTTTCCAATAAATCCTCAATGGAAACCGCACATTGCTGCCCAAAATCCCTGGGGGTGTGGACAATCAATCTGCTTGTGCTAAAACCGTCCTCGCCGCTCAAATGGGATTACGCATCGATCAAATGTCCACGTAGACGCCGACGCAATCTACGACGCAACGGCAGCGTACAGTATCCCGCAAAACTGCACATCAATCCGCAATTTAAAAGGTAGTAGGGGACTAGTTCTAATGGTAAGTAAGACCATTTAAAGGAGTCTCAGATAAGTGTATTCCTCATCATCATCTTTAGTTTTGTGGCTTCGTTCACTCTAAATTAAGCTCTTAAGGAAAACATAGTTCACGGACCACTTACTGTCTCTAATCGAAATTCCACCACTGGAGAGTCTGACTGCAATTCTAGCGTTATCGGGACAGTTACACACTGCGAAACATCGTCCTCCAACACGTTGGAAAGTGAATTCCTAAGAAGGTGTGATCGTATAATAAATGAAAGGAAACACTTAGCTACCTCTATTGCACACTAGATCGGAATTGTCAAAACTGGAAACTTACATTCCCTGTGTTTGGGCAGGTAGTGTCTGGAGTGCATAAATTTGGATCGTAGAGATTGAAATCACAATTACATGCTGAAATTTAACAACATTGTCCACTGTTGGCGCTGTTAATGGTCACAGCGAAAACATGAAAGCAAGCCAAGATTATAATGCGATTTCATGGTCTATCCTTCTCCATTACTTTTTCATTCATTGTAGAGAAACTCGTTGTATACCAACGCTTCAAAAAAGCTGCTCAGAATGCTTTCGTCGTTTCCGGGCTCCGGAGAACGCGAAGACTCCGAATCCTCAGCCGAAAATGATCTGACAACCTTGGTCTACATCTCATAGAGCTACAGTTGTCCTTAAGCGTTTATGTCAGGTTCTTCTTCGTCTATGTAACGTGCCCATCGAGCGTTGTCTAGGTCTTCACGACCTATCCTACTTTGAACCTTTCATAACATGCTCTTCGCTTGCACGCGGATAGCATCCTAGACCGTTCTCGCTCATCTTGAGTTGAACGAGATGCCAATACGTTGTCGTGTCGTATGTCACTGTTTCGGATACGGGCACCGAACAGTACCTTCGTCACGAGAGCACTAGTCTAGGCTTCACGACCTAGTACTTTGACACATACAAAGTATCAGTTCTTGCCAGTTCGACGCTCACTGTAATCGAGTCCCTGTCGTTCTCGTCGTTCGTTGGGTACCACTTCTTAAATTGCGGGTGAAATCCAGCTCAGAAAATTTATACGAGAGAAGTAGACGTGTTGTACTCTATTTGAACCTCGGCATAGTTGAGTCTGCCCAGAGATCTGATATGCTTATCACGCGGTTGTTAACCCGCTTTATTGGGTTACGTTTCTGCCAGTTCAAAGAACAGAAAAGTCTCAGTTCAAAAAATTCCCATTCTGGTGCCGTTGGTTTGCATACTGGCAAGGAATGACACTTATTCTTCTTCGTTGAGGGGGTGTAGAGAAAGGTCCTGGGTGAACATCGACGTAGCCAATTGCCACCAACGAAAAAAACCAGCACATGTGGAGACGCAAATAGGCAGCCTTGGTTAGTTGTAAGCACTGATCTTCTAAAATTGACTACTGTGATCATGGGAAACCGTAATAACAACAAACTAATATGTGCAAAAATGTTGGCAGTACGCAGTCTCGAACTCAAAAGCTCGCCGTTGTGCTTTTATAAGGCGGCACTCGTACCAACTGCGCCACCGATGCACGTCTTGTGTGGGGTTAGAGGGACTGATGAGTGTTCCACACACGTTTTGACAACTCTTTTTAGGCCTTTCAAAAAGCGTTCAGGAAAAACGAACTGTGGTTCTGGACTCGCCCTCACATTCTGTCAAAATAGCATCGCAAAAGCTTACCTTGAGTTGGGAACCTTTCCTTGTTAATATCTAGTTAGTCCGCCATCTACTGGGGTGTCCCACTCGGAATGTCGCTTCAGACCGAAAAGTTAAGTTTATGCAAAGCAATTAAATCCAAACTTAACTCGGTAATATATTCTCCACAATCAACAACCTTTGTCCAATGTATATGCAAAGATTGGATCCCGTCTTTAAAGAAATGAGCTGGCCGCGAATCGAGGAAGTTGGTCACCCAAATCCGGATTTCCTCATTGTCATAGAACATTCTGCCATCCATGGCGTGCTGCATTCCAAGATCGGCTGGTTGAGGGGTAGGCGTGTATATAAACGCGCGAGCTCAAGTCCTACCTCACTCTCCCATTCAAACCTGGGTAGGTGCCCTCCCGTTTCTACACAGTACGTTTTCAGTTCGTCATCAAGCTACAACGCTGAGGTACGGTACCTGGGTACCCTCCAATGGCCAGGCTTTGAAAAGTTTGTCATCGCATTTTGCAAGGTGATATCTACCACTATATAATTGAGTTAGCTCCCTGCCCTGTAGATGCTGATGCGTATCTCACTCAGGTTGGAAACCTGGCTGAGATACGCCTCGTGGAACCATGAGCAATCTCATGGAACCCCTTGAGACGCCTCCGCGTACGTCGCGCAGGCAACGTCTGCCGTTCAACATGGAATGCTGCTGCAGCAGAGGACGCGTAGCCTCCTCCTGCTTGAAACAACGGCATCTGCACGCGTTTCTGAGTGCCTGAATCCAGAAGACGGGTTCCCTTTGCCGCACCACAACCTTCTGGAGTCAGAAGAGGAGACACCGTCGTCCTACGAGGAGGGGTCGCAATCAGAATTGAGCATGAGATGCTGCTGCAGCAGAGGAAGCGCATCCTCCTCCTGCTTGACACAACGGCCTCGGCGCGCATTTCAGAGCGTCTGAATCCAGAATACGGGTCCCCTTCGTCGCGCAACAAGCATCTGGAGTCAAAAGAGGTGACACCGTCGTCGTACGACGAGGTGCCGCATCCAGAATTCAGCATTATCCCACGTTGAACGGAAAACTTAACCCGCGCGTGATACGCTTTTGCGTACCTCTCGAGGGCAACGATTGCCGTTTAACATTGGATGTTGCAGCAGAGGAAGCGCAGCCCTCTCCTGCTTGACTCAACTGCGTGCGTTTCTGAGCATCCTGATTCCGAATACGTGCCACCAACGTCTGCCGTGAGCATGGGAGGACCACTAAGGGGTGGTGGAGAAGGGAAGTAAGGAGCCTTTAGAGTGGACCAGGTGAGAGTCCAGGAAGGAAAGGAACAACCTGAAGGAGGGACCAGGGCGGGGAAGCCAGCAAGAGGAGACCAGTAGGGGGTCAATAGTGAGAACAAGGAAGTGGGCCAGGGGTTGGGACCAGGAAGGTGGGGGGGGGGGAAGACCAGTAAAGGCGGACCGCAAATAGATCCGGAAAGAAGAAACGAGTGAGGGGGAAGCTGGCGCCCGGATTCGGAAGACGTGCCAACAGTGGAGGAGCCGAAGTACTGCGTAGCGCAAACCAATGATGTTACTGGACGGTCTGCAGAAAATGTCTATGACGAAAGGTACCGAAGTGGTGAACGACTTGATGCCGATGAAGTACGCAGCAGGTCCTAGATGTGTTAGCGAATTTTAAGTTTGACACAAGCTACTTTCTGTAGGTCAGTGATGCTGCAAAGTCGCGCGAAGCGCGCAAGTGCGAGACACGCCGTTAGGCGTGTCGGAGCACTTGTATATATATAATGTATATATATAATACATGTACTCCTGATTAATTTCACTTTCAGATTCTGAAAAATAAAGCGAATTAGCAGAAATGTTAGCCAATAAAGCCGCTTAACAAACTCGTGAGGACCTTATCAAGTCTATACGATAGAAGGTTTCATTTTTACTTTTTTACTTACTTTAGTTTTGATTCATAAATTCGAATATCTTTCAAAGTCTGTATGTGCAGATTTCATCGTGAATTATTGAACAGAAAACAGTATCTCACGATCGAGTGCCGGCGGTGTTGTTGTTGTATATGTTACAGTGGCTGGTGCAGTAGTAGGAGGAATAGGTGACGGCGTCGGAGTTGGTCGCATTCCACTACAGCACAATGATGTTGGTATATATCCAAGTAAAGCTAATATTGAAGCAACAACAATCATCTAAAACATCAAGATCTATGATTTTTTTTGTGAGCTAAGATAAAATTCAGTATCTTCCAAAAACCTTAAACAAGGGGTAAATCTCGTTCAATATGGAACCAAATGTTACCCTTGTTATAAATTTATGCAAATAAAGTGGCTATTTCTAGTTCTATGCTTAAACGCTTACAAGTCAGCAAGTGTTTTAATGCTCAAAGAGCATTAGAGTAGGCCGAATTACGGAAATGATAGTAAAAAAAGACAAACAGAGGTTAATTTGGATCATATTCTACCCTCACTTCATATCATAGAGGCGCTGTATCCTATGCACGAGCCAAGCAATGATAGTTTTTTATCTTTTTCAAAGAATTTTCGTGCCAATTCACCGACCCCATAGGGATGGAAGGCTTGGCTAGCCTGGGCGTTGTCAATTCATCGCCCGTTAGAAGTGCTTGTTTATTAATTGGTTCAGCAATAAATATTTATGAAAACAGTAAGAATCCTCGCTATAATTCTTTTGGTGCTGCTCGACACAACAACGAATTGTCCTGTTTCAGAGGAATCTTCATTTGCCCTGAATTGAGCAGCCACATTCCATCCGAACACGTCAGAGCGAGATCTTCGTCAATAGCCACTTCACGAACTTCCATTTTGTTGTCCTGAAACTTGCGTAACCCATAGATATCGTTGCAATGAAAAAGAGTCGATAGAAGCATTCGTCAATGAAACCCCCGTCTTTTGCAATTTTAAGAGAGCTAGATGAATAGGCGTTTAGCGTCTATTTGTACCGCTTCTTCATTATATTGGACACTTTTCAATCTTTCATGGGCTGGGCCACCGTTTCGCATCACCTTATGTTTATGTTCTGAGATTACTACTACATATACTAGATTACTAGATTACTACGATTACTACTACATCACCAAGGTTATAGACACTCGTAAGAAACTCATAATAAGAATTATTTTAACTTTTAGCAATCAACAAAGCAACTGCATAACTAATGTTGCAGTTAGGTAAGATTTTTTATATTACAACAGGGCTTTATCAAAACTCCTACTTCATGCTCGACATGCTAGTTTTTTGTAATTTTTTTGTCAAAGAAGTCATTTTTTACTCTCGTCTTCAAGAACTCTGTGCTGTTCGTTGCACTGGTGCTCACCAGTTTACGGTTCTTCTCCAAGCTGTAGTGGGTTACAAAATAATCCTTAATCCAAAACTGTTTTCGAAATATTAGCCGTTCCTCTCCTATTGAGGATGCATTCCAACTGTATGAGTAAACCCTAAGCGGTGCCTGCTGCTCCCACCTGGTTAGTGCCTTCAATATGAAGACGGCGGCCTTTCTCGCATGGAATCCGAGCGATGCATCCGTCAGGTGAAAGATCGGCTGTCATGTTTGCACCACATGAGCTCTCATCCGAACAGAATTGCAGCTGTAAGGGCTCCCAGCACGTGCAATTTCTTGCCAATGGCGCGGCTAAAGGGATAGTCAGAAAATGGATAAACCGCTGCTTCACATATTTTTCAGGACATATTTCTACATCTATACAGGCAATATTGTCAAATAAGATACCTTTACTAAGGCACATCATGCCAACCACTCGATGAGTGACCTGCCCTCCGTCGATCGTTGTCCACTCTCCATTGCAGTGAACATTTTCCGAAGAAATTGTCATAACTGAACCGGTGTCCAGCATAACTCTAAATCGAAGTTAATATGCTGCCCACGTCAGATATGAAATTGAGGCATCTTGATTGGGAGTGCTCATTTTGAATCTGCATCTGATTTCAATGTGCATCTGTATTACTAATGCAAAGCTTATTTCATATTGATGCTTCAGCAGCATGACATGTGCGGAAAATGTACTCCATCTTTGATGGACGTAATACGAGCAGATATTCGTTTATCCTATATACTACGAAATACACAAGGTACTTCTTTCACTGGCTTACAGTTTCTATCCAACGAAAGATTAATCATCGTATTGTAATTCACTGTGCTGAATTGTCGCGAATGCAGAGGTTCACACCCTTTTTAAGTTCTCGACGGCTTATATATCTGCGCGAACTCCGTTCAGGTACCTCTACGAATCGGTGTACCTCTACGAATCGGTGTGCCCGAGCGCACTATCGATTGGCGCGGACTCGCGAATGTGTCCGGCGCTGCAGCATTCATTGTCTTCGATGGTCGACTCTTCGAGCGGCTACACGAGCTCGACTCTGGGATATCGTTTTTGTGCGACTATTATTTTCCAGGATTCTAGAGCAAAGATTTGCAACACTCTCGTCCACTAGAGTCAGCTGATGTACATACATAAAGGCTGCGAGCTCCGATTAGAGCTCCCTGAGTGAGATGACTACTACATACGTCACTACGTATAAGCTGAAGCTGACCGACCTAAAGATTCTCATATCCCTCTCTCTCTCTGATTGTATTCTACATATATTCTATTCCGATACTATTGTGGTTATCTGTATGTAATAAGTTGTGCACGTGAGAACAGGAAGAATACGGTCGGTCCATGGCAGTTGATTTCAGTACCCGAATATTAAACGTGGAGGTAAGTTGGGTTGTTGTTGTATCCTATTTATTGGTTGTTGTTTATTGTTCATACTATGTCCTGCCTGATAGTGGCTAGGCATGGTAACTACAGCACGCCCGTAACCAGTTGATTGGAACTGGCGTGCCTCAATTTATTGCATAGGATAGGCTACTAATGCGTGTTTACAAGTCCGACTGCTGCCGACTGACAAACGGCGAGTGAAATGAGACTCTGTTTGTTTCAAATGAATGGAGCGAAATGGCGAAGGACCTGGTGAGGAAAATTCGAAGCAAGAATTGTAGTGGCTATTAAGTAGAAATCTCTGAAGGGAGTGCTTGCAAGCTTCTACAGGGGGTGAAGGGGGGGGGGGTGGTAGAGCAAAAGCTGGAATACTCCACATTCTCTGAATTGATAATGAATTAACTCCACAGGAGAAAAAACTATGTAAACCGTAGGCTTGGATACTGTATAAAACTCGTACTACAACATGGCCAGAGAAAACTTGGAAAAAGTCAGGAAGTAAATACGGTCGAGACAAGATTGTGACTCAGTAGGTAGAGAATAATCCTATAAGAGATGAAATGAAATAGCGATCCAAGAGAGCCTGTAATGTTTACGGCGTCCTTTCTACGGATTCTCCGCCGTGTCACATCCCTTCCGTGCTGTTATTGAAGGGGGTTCCTTGGTGCTCCGCTGCATTGTCTGGTGTGACAGGAAGACTGCTACTGCTACCAGACCGAGCCGCTTAGCCCACTAACGTTTATAAGCGTCTAGAAGAAGGTTTCCGAAATTGTTTATAAGTTTTTAGAAATACGTGGCCTTGTTATCAATCCTTGGAAAAATTCTCAGTGATTGCTAAGAGGTGAGGCCTTTGTTAGGCTTCAAAAACTTTTCAAGGGCGCACTAATCATTAAATTTCCTCTCCATTCTAACTTTGCTCTGCATTTCACCGTCACCTTTCTCCAACTCGCTTTTCATAGTTCAAGTGCAGTCCCAATGACATGCACCCTTTTAGCAAACACTATGAAGCCTTTGTATTTCGACAAGGAAGTGGAGGTAGTTTACGGTCCCTTTTTTTCTTGCGTTAGCCAAAAGAGCTCAACCAATAGCCGATGGTGCTCACTTTCCCTCTCCAAAGCGCCCAGCAGCAAGACACGGCGATCGCGCGCGTACGACGCCAATAGCCTTCCCTGCCGGCAGCAGTCGAGCCTACATTTACCAGAAAGGGTGCGCTACCCAGTTCAACCATGAGGTCTCCACCATTCCACTACCGTGGGTTCGTCGGCTACCTCGTACGTCGACGGGAGAAAGAGGCTCCGCTCAACAAGGCATGATCCATCGCGAGTAGGGCTACCGATTCGCAACAAGAATGGTACTACTGAAGAATTTAGTAAAGCTATATGCTTTCCAAATGGTTATTCATTGGTGAAGTTCCATTCTTGAATCAATCCTGTGCAATTTGTCAACAGCCAACTTACTGCATTTTGCCTTCAGGGCATTCTACAGTGTGATGCTGACATCCAGAGGAGGCATTGAACGTCGACTCGATTTTAGCTTTTGAACAATAGAAATCATCTGGACAGTGGTAGTGATCGATGCTGTGAGTGGCAGAGGACGAACACACACTGCAAGTCTCAGAAGGGTGAGTGGCTGCAATAACTTCCACTGTGTGCTTTTTAATTACATGCAACACGGTTAAAAAAATGACAGCTTAAATGACTAGTTCACCTATTTCGCTATGAACATGAACATGACAAGAACAAGAATTGGTCATAAGATGGAAGCCAATTTTAACATTTGCGCCCAATTATACCATTTTCACGTTGAATTGGACACTTTTCAAATCAAACTGGACACTTTTCAAACCAAATTTTACACTTTTCACGGCAAATTGGACACTCTTCTAAGCTGGCAAATGAATTTTGAAATCAAATTGAATATCCTTCAAATCGAGACGAGCTTACACATCAAACACGAAGACTCTCCGAGATGGTTAGAATAAGTTTTCGTTCAAGGAGAGCTTAGTATAACTTTTTTTGAATCTTTTGCCTCAGCTGCCGAATGAGTGAAACAATTTTATAAAGTTTAGTTTTTTAGTTTACTTTTTTGAGTTTTTGATAAAATTTAGTTTTTTGAGAAAAAATAAGTAAATTAAGTTTTGCGTTAAGAAGCAGCAAGGCGGCAATAATGTCGTGCATTAAAATGCTGGATCGCGCCATGCACTTAAAAAGTTCAATGCAACGTTTATTTGATTGATAGTGTAAACACTGCTTACATGGAGCAAAAAAGTTAGGAATGTGTGTTTTTTACAATTGTTTGTGCTGCACCGCTTGCAGGTTTGAAACTGCATGCAAACAGAAATTTTGCTATCAGTCGAATTTTTTTGAAGTTTCGGACTTCAAAAGTTTAAACTCAAAAAACTTAAAACTTCAATAACTAAAACTTCAAAGATTGTTATACTTAAATTTTCCTTGAACGAAAAATTATTCTAACATTTTTGGGGAGTTTCTATTTTAATGTAGAAGAAGCTCATTCCGATTTGAAAGAGTTCGCTTTGACTTGAAAAGTTTTAGGCTAATTGAGAAGAGTGTCCAATTCGACGTGAAAAGTGTCCAGTTTGCTTTGAATACATAGTGTCCAATTTGGTTTCAAAAGTGTCCAATTTGATTTGAAAAGTGTCCGATTTGATTTGAAAAGTGTCTATTTCGACGTGAAAATGGTATATATTCCGATAAACACATAGGCCAACGTTAAGGCTCAATTTTTTCCCAACTTTATTTAAGTATTTACTACAGGCTTAGTAGGAGGAGAAGAAAGTGCATAAAATATATAAAATGTTTTGCCAAAGATAAAGAGTTGATGTCCCTATATGTCTCGTTTGGAAAGGCTTATTTTCATGATCTCCTTGCCTTCTGCTCACTTCTTGCCAAGCACTTCAACCACTACCTTCGACTTGGTAGGATTCCGGACTCATGGAAGGAGTCGAAAACAGTTTTAATCTTCAAAAAAGGTCAGCAGGAGGATATCAACAACTATCGACCCATCAGTCTTCCCTCGGTTGTGTACAAGATCTTCACCAAGATACTGCTTAACCGCATGGAGCGTTGCTTGGATGAATATCAGCCAGTGGAGCAAGCAGGATTTCGCAAGGATTTCTCCTGCATGGACCATATTCAGACTGTCTCACAGCTCATCGAGAGGAGCCGCGAATACCACCTCCCACTTGTCCTTGTCTTCGTGGATTACCGGAAAGCGTTCGACTCTGTGGAAATCAACGCCGTTTTGAACGCACTTGTGCACGCTGGTATACCATCGCCCTACATCCGAGTTCTCGACGAATGATTCTCGAACACATCGACTACCATCCAGCTGTTCGATCGATAGCTTAAAATTCCTATCGGGAAAGGAGTACGGCAGGGAGACACGATTTCTCCCAGGCTATTCACAGCGGCACTCCAGGATGCCATGAAAGACTTGAACCGGGACGATAAAGGCTACCTTGTCGACGGTAAACGGATCAGCAACCTTCGCTTGGCCGACGATATTGTTCTCATCTCTACCAGCACGGCAGAAGTCGAGGAAATGCTGAACGAGCTCAGTGTGGCAGGTATGAAGATTGGATTAGACATGAATATGTTCAAAACACAATTTATGGTCAACCGGTGGTGTGACACGGGACTCGTAAGGTTAAATGGAATCGCTCTGTAACAGGTCGACTCCTACGTCTATCTGGGAAGAGAGCTGAACATGGTTAACGACCTCGCTCCTGAAATCGCCCGCAGGAGACGCGCAGCATGGGCAGCCTTCAGTCCGATTCGCAAAGTCGCCGATCAAGTTAAGGATCCCGGCCTCAGGGCCTCGCTATTCAACGACTCTGTACTGCCTGCGATGTGTTACGCGACGGAAACCTGGCGCGACAACAAGACAATCGCCCGAGCGATGCAAACTACGCATCGTGCACTGGAGAGATGTCTTCTAAGGACAAGCCTTCGTCAGCAATGGCAAGAAGGCCTACGAAGCTGGGAGCTACGGGAGAAGTCGCAATTAACAGACCCGCTGCAGTACATGAAGAAGACCAAATATCGCTGGGCCGGACACCTGCTTCGACGAAAGGACGATATATGGAGTCTCCGAGTCACAGAATGGCTCCTGAGAGACCATAAGAGACCACTGGGACGACCGCCAACGCAATGGTCAGACTCATTCTCAACATCTTTCAGAGAGCGGGGTCTGCCTCACTGGATGCAAGCAGCCAGAGATCGAGCGGTCTGGAAGAGTTGTGGTCCCCGCTGAGAAGACCTCCAGCCGACAAAGGACCATCAAAGTATCAAAGTAAGAAAGTATTTTCATGCATTAGAGCTTTCTGGATTGAACCTCGGAAATGCTGTTACAGAAGTGGATTGAAATTTGAGCTCTACTTTAGAGAGGAGGTATCTAAAATCTAAGCAATAAAGTGTCATAAGACACTTGAACCTAGAGAGACTGAAGATATGATCAATTGTATTTAGAAGACGAAAAAGCCGAAAAAGATACTTTTGCTTCGATATAATAGATTTAAATTATCGAAGTACGCTATTGAAGTACGTATACGTTGTTAAGTGTTAACACTACACTATGACTATCATGACTATTCTGTTTTGTTCTATAACAATGAGAACCCAAGAAAATCTCTAGCTGCAACGCAGATAAATTATATAGCAAGAATCACGATGTACAAGAAAATTACCTTTTTCGTTGAGCCCGAAGAGCGATCCGGTTGCAAACTGAGGAATGTCTCGCTTTGTTTTCTCCTTTGCTGCAAGTATAAAATAGGTTTAAGCAAGTGTTAAGAGAGCATAGGCGTTCAGATCGCCAAAAATAAAAACCGAAAATCGAAGAATGGAACCTATACTTTGTTGAACGATGGCTAAAGTAAAACAATGATAATAACATAAACAAGCTAAAGGGACACTACACATTGCCAAATAAAGAAGTTTATCAAACCATTGATGCTAACCACTAATTCCCTTTCATTATGGTTCATACACAGGGAAAACCCTACTTGTTCGCTCAACTTACACTGGTTATGGCAGAATTATTGTTCATTTCAAAAGGTTCACAACTTAACTGATATTTGCCATTGGAGCAGGAAAATGGAAAAATTTAAAATCTAAATTAAAGCAATAGGCAAATACACATATAGGTAACAAGCATATGACTGAATGATTTAATACGATCCACTAGATCGTTGAGATTGCGTACGCCACACAAGCGGATCTAAAGGAATCTGCTTGGGACCATTTTGGTCTCTCTCTATGCCAGACACAGTGCATTCTGCTCTACGGGTCCTGTCACGAGCGCGATCGCTTTTCGGTCCGTGGCCGGCCCGGGCACGCTGTTTCCCACGGTAGCTTGAGGCGCCATCGATCGGCCTGGGAGCATGGGAAAGTGGTGACGTGTCACTATCGATCGGCGCGCGCCGCCTCTCGACAGGCGCGTGCCGCATTCGACGTCCCTCACTCCCGCGACGAGGTCTGCCGACCTCTCTCCCTATTCCGGATGGCTACCGCGGGGCCTCGTCCCTGCCACATTCAATATTGACACTACGGACGGGAGCGCCAGGAGAGGGCCGCGGGGTCAGGGGAGCATCACGCTCACCTCCGCGGCCTCAGGAGTCTCAACCACATCGGCCACGGAGGACGCCTGACTATTCTTCTATTCTCGTCGCTGGATTGTGGATATTTGCCGGTTGCGTAGTGCCAATAAACCTCATTGCTTACACAATGTGCGTGCGGAGGAACCGGGTGAGCCCTTCATATAAGGGTAGTGGCCATTTATGTATATGTTCTATAGTATCGTGTGGGTTCCCCATGGGTTCGGGTTGTCCCCCTGAAGCGGAGTGAGAGCTGACGAGCTGGGTGGCTCGACGCGCAGGGAAGAGGCCAGCCGGCACAGCTAGAGATCGACCAATACATCAAGGCAATACGTGCGACTATAGCAATACGTGGGGAGTCCCGTGGGGTTAGGTAAGATCTGAGAACCCTCCGGTGCCCTTGGAGCGATACGGAGCCGCAAAGGCAAGGAGGGACGCCTCAGCCTACGGGGCCACCGATCACAACAGGTCCCGCGCGCTTAGTGCAGCGCGCCTTTTAAACGGGGGTCGATGACCCTTATGGGCCCCACACACTTCTGCGGCAACGTCGCGGCCTTATCCTTAATCATAGGGCAGAGACGCAGAGCGCGCCGCCGGCGGCGTCCCTGCCCTGTCCTTCACCATAGCTTTGCCGCAGAAGTGTGTGGGGGCCTTAAGGATAGGACAGGGACGCCGCTCCCGGCGAGCTCTGCGTCCCTGCCCTATGGTTAAGGATAGGGCAGCAACAACGCCGCAGAAGTTGCGGGCCGATTTAGCTGATAGGAGAGCTCGTTTCATGAAACGATTCTACTTGTTTTAGCCCTTAAACAGAGGTTAAAGACGATCCACTGGACGAGCGCCTGTGACGTTCTTTTCAAATCAGTCGGAGGATAGCCGCCTGCTCTGGAGCCTGCAGTTGTCGCCGGTTCTTTTTCGTTTTGTAGCCCCGTTTTTTCTTCATTTTAATCTATTGTCGTCTTTAAGCTTGTGTTTCGCACAGTCATAAATCCTTTTTTGATCCCTGCGTGAGTGGAAGGCGGTATCTTCTGTATATCTGGTCGTACTCACGACCGTTAGAGCTCGGGCTGCGATTAGAGTCCCTCTTAACAAATGCCCAATATCTCCAATGTTTGGGCGCGTGTAGCGCAGTCGGGAGAGGCACCGGCTGTCGCATGCACACGATTCCAGGTTCCTGGTTCGGATTTCCTGCCCAGACCAAGCAAGCGTTTTCATCTCTGATGGTGTCAGACTCGTCTTGGAAGGATGTATCGCTGACGTGTTCATTGGCTGGCCACCGAAAGTCATTACATGGCCAAATACGCGTCCAAATCGCCTCCACGGCATCCCATTGATGTAGACTGCATGGCGCATTTCAAAGGAGACGGAGTAACGTCATCCTTTTATCTTTAATGTTTATGAGGTGCACCATTTGCACCCTCTCTGAATGCCTAAGAAACAGTGCTCTCCTATCGAAGCTTAGCTCGCCGTGACATATTATGTTCTATTCAATTTATCCAATATAAATACGGTCTAGGTCGTACTAACATCCAAATAAGGGACTCTATGAAAGTGCTTTGATTAGTATTTCCACTTTTTGATCACTTTGTAAAACCATGTAGGTTTTACAAACCCCCTAATTTTAAGTGCGTATTATGCTCGTGCTGGTGGACTGGAGGGCGTATGGTGGTTTGGTATACCTTCCCTAATGGACGATTGGGCGACCACGTGTCAAAAAACTTCTGCCACTGCTATTCCCTGCCCCTCCGGCGGTTAATCTTTTCATTAAACCGCGATGCGCTTTCCGTGCCAGAGCTGCGAGTCCTACAGAAATCTCTTGAAATTTGTTATTTTGAAGGAAAAACTCTTACCGCTAGCTGTTCTCGGAATCTGGCAGACTATCGCGGTAAACGGTCGAGCAGTCCCACCCCTTTGTGTGATGGTCCACTGGCTGTTGATGCACTCGATTTCGTACTCAGCCACAAAAGCTGCTATTAGAACTGAAAATTAATGAAGGCAAATTATATATTATTCTCGTGCGAAACTGCCTTATTAACATGTAGATGTTCTGTATAGGTTCGGCTTTCTACGAAATTCGACATGTTGACAAATGCGACGTCTTCTTCGAGCTGCTAAGCAATGTTGTTAGTTTATTTCGGCTTACGTCTCTATTCCTTTGCTTTCTTTAGAGCCTGGAAAAATCGGAAACTTTCAAGTACTACACCCATGCATCATGTCAGCATACAGAATGCCATTCGTGAGGGAAACAAAAGAAAGAACCGATACCATAGTCACAAATGAGAGAATTACCGAACAGGTGGTTGGCAAAGAGGACCACCACCAACACGCAGATACGGAACTTGCTATTGCTTTATGACAAGACTTGCGGATCTATCTTAGTCCGGGGGGCCACATATCTAAAAGGTAAGTAACAAAACGAATATAGATTTACCGAGCGGCTCCTAGAGAACGACGTGGAACCTAAAAGAAACCAAAAACGAACGAACAAAATAAAAAATAAAAAATCGCCGCGGCTTTCAACCGTCTCGGCGGGCAAAGAGCGACGGAATGGAGGCATGCCGCGGGCTGACCGCCGGCTGAAATGTTATAACAAGAATCTAACATGGTTAATAAGGCGCATGAAGCCGCACGCCGCGAGCTGACGGCTGCCTGGCATGTTATAACCAGGACCCAACATGGTGAGGAGATCACACAACTTTGCCGGCTTCAACCGCAACAAATGCAATTTTTTGCTTTTTTGTTCGTGACTTTCCCTTGTTTAGGGTCCTATATTGTCCTGTAGGAGCTGCTTGGTAAGTCTCAAGTAAATTTGTTGTATATACTTTACTTTTTAGATATGTGCCCCCCGGATTAGGATAGATCCAGACTTCCTTCACGTTATCCATCGTGGTCTGCCCTATTGATAGCGAGGGGGATTCTATGACATTTGCCGGTGTCTATTTGATGGCAAGTTCGATGAGTGTTGACAACATAGGGGAAACGGGGTCAGAGTCAAGGAGCATTCGTTTGGCCTTAGAAAAGGCAACATCCTGACTTTGGAGAAACACAGGGTTAGGTGCCATCAGGGGTGTGCGTAAATGAAATTTAAAATTCCGAAATTCGTAAAACGTATTTACGGAAGAACCATCGTAAATCGTAAATCGTAAGAGTCACCTGGCCTGTGGTGTAGTACATCTAAATTTCCAGAGAGTTTTTTCTGCTAATGTTCTAAGCTGAACAATTTTCTTACCAAACTATTTTTATTTTCGCGTCTTCTTGCTAGTAAGACATCTTTAAATTTAAATTTTACACTTTTCAGGAAGGTTGAAGCAACTGTAGATTCAAAAACTTCACCTTAGCCTGTGCATGGTATTCCAACAAAGCCTGCATCGTTTGAATGTTCATTGAACTCCTAACTTACTACCAATTTTTTTAGCTTCACCGCTGAAAGCAGGAAGTGCACATGTTGCAATCCAACAAACATACCGAGTCATACGACGGGATTGGTCTATGCGTAGTGAGTGAACGCATGGCGCAATCCTATCGTGTGAGGCTTCAAAAGATCTTCGCTTTTCTGCATTTTCAAATTAGTCCACGGACGTTCCCGTAGCAGACGGATAAGAGAGTTTTAGCCGCCGAAACAGTATGACCATATCTCTTGGACTTCTTTTGTAGTCGCTTTAAGATGGGAAGGTTACCGTATTCCTTGAGGCAACCGTCTTGAGGCATCTTCAATTTGATTCTCTAGACGAGACAGTTTTGATTTAGGATTGATTTAAAAGTAATCCCATTTGAGTTCCGAGTTGGAAAGAACGCGGTTTAAATTAAAACAAATTCAGTTTGAGTTTGCAGAAGTCCTTTTTAAACGCAGCAAGTGAAAACGGTAGATAGACCGTTGCAAGAAGGTAGTTACACATCCATAGAGAAGGTATTAGGTAGTAACCACAACGCGATATTCGAATTCAGAAGATCTCTCAAAAGTGGAGAGATTCCAGCAAAGGAATTTTGTAACATTAAAAGTGCTCTCAAGTTCTGAACCATCGATCGACAATATCAGCTGTTGCAACAGCCTAAACCAATCAAGAGTGTGCCGGTTTTCAATGCAAGTTTGCCTGCACTCGTCCGATTTCAGAAACTATTAGGTTGTAACGAAATAAATGGCACTGAACCACTGTAAATTTAAACAGTTAATATCTCGGCTTGTAGGCAAGTTTATTAATCGAAATAAAAACCTTCTGATTCTACACATCTTTGCCAACGTGACACAGGCTTTTTTATCCCAGTAGCATAAAAATCAGAAGTTCTGGAATTGACGAAATCTTCGAAGGCACTTTCGGCATCCTGTTTGTATTTGAATATTTTCCCTACCATGAAGTCGCCAAGATGCTTGAAGAAATGGTAGTCTGTTGGGGAGAGGTCGGGAGAAAATGGAGGATGTGGTAGAGTTTCATTACTCAGCTCATTCAATTTCTGCAACGTCATTCGTGCTGGGGGCGAGCATTGTCGTGCAGATGGAGAACTCGCCTTCGGTTTACCAAGGCCGGCCGGATATCCTTCAACCTTTTCATCATTTCTTCAATTTCAATGCAGTACTTCTCTGCCGTAATGGATTCACGGGAGGGAGGAAGCTGTGGTGAATAATTCCCTGCGAACACCATCATACTGTCACCATTACTTTCTTTTGGTGCAACTCCGGCTTCGCAAAAACCTTGGGGCTCTCATCGCTGTCCACCCACTGTGCCGATCGTCGCCTGTTGTCGTACATTATCCATTTCTCGTCACAGGTTACGATACGATCAAGGAATGGGTCCGTTTCGTTCCGTAGAAGCAGTGCGGACGAGATCTCATATCGTCGGTTTCTTTGCTCCTCAGACAGCTCTTGAGGCACCCATTTTTCTAGCTTTTTGGTCTTTCCAATTTCCTTCAGATGCCGGGCAGCTGTGTTGCGACTGACGCCAAGAACCTTCGCTATCTCCCTGGTACCTTTGTGTGGATCCTCCTCTACCACATCTCTCAGCCTGTCCTCATCAACATCACTATGCCTCCCACAACCTTCATGTTCTTCCAAGCTCTTATCTCCATTCCGGAACTTCTGATACCAACGATACGCCGTCCGAATTGTGGAACATCCTTGACCGAACGCGGCGTTGGTCTTCTCGTCCCCTCCTTAGCTGTAGTGCCCAGCTTGAATTCATACAAGTAAATGCCTCGGATTACCCTTTTATCCTTCTGCAAAAAAGTCAATAAAACTCTAAAGTTTTCCCACTTTTTCATAGAAAATTTGGTACTCGCCGGTAGAGCAAAGTTTGCGCTTCTAAATGATATGCCACATGTTACGGTTTGTTCTTGATCAAACGCGTAAAGACGCTCCAAAAAATGGCGCGAGCCAGTGCCATTTAATTCGTTACAACCTAATAAATTATTCCAATGTTGTTTAATGAATCTGCACTCGCTCGGGCTACCCTTCGCCAGTTATGTAAGGAACGTTTGCTCTTCGTGAGTCTGCAGGATCCTAAATAGATCAGATAGGGTGAGTACGATAAACTCAATCACACTACCGAAGATAGAGCAGCAATCAAAACCTTCGAGACTAATTCGAGCTCTTCTTGGAATGCTACGCACTCGGTTTTACCGCATTTTGAATATCAATTGGTTCCGATCTATGAGGTACAAAGCTAACCGATAGAAACCTCAATGGTTTACTCTTTGCACCTGAGTGTAGCAACTTCTAGACTCCGCCTCCAATCACGAATGATGTTCGATCGTGGATTTGCGTCGATTCTATCCGTTAAGGTTGGCATGCATCTATTATAAAGAAAATTGTAAAAAAATCAAAATCAATCGAAATCATTATTAAAGACGACGTGGATCAAGAATACTCGTCTCTCTTTAGGAAACTGGTAAGCCGAATTCGAGAAGCCTGCTCATCGGATGTCTTCTGGTCCAGTAACACAAAAAACACCAAAAACGACTCTAAAGGGAAGTGGCAATGAGCTATGTGGGCATATTTTTATAACCAGGTTTACGTCAATTTGGATGCCAGTTGGTTGTTGACCGAAGATCACATTTACGAAAATTTACCATCTACGATTCGAAATGTCGTAAATCGTAAATCGTAAAAAGTTCGGCAAAAATTGCCGTAAATCGAAAATCGTAAACCGTAAACGTACCAGGCTGTCCAGTAATTCCTGTCCGAAATTTTCAAAATTCTATAATTTTCCTTAGAAGTGTTATAATATCAGGCAAGTGTAAAAACCTTTTAGAAGGTTCTCCAGAGTTCCACGCTAGGAGCATATAAGGCGCAGTCACCGCGTCTAGCTACCAGTACAAGCTAAAATGGACCAACGTCGAATTCGTATGTTCGTGTACTACGAGTGGCTGCTGGGCAACGACACGGGCACCGCGGTCGCCAACATCTGCAGAGCGTGCAGGGAGGATGCAGTGTCCCAACGCGCAGTCAGGCGCTGGTTCAATCGTTTCGAGAGCGGCGACACGAGTCTCGAGGACAGGGAGCACAGCGGGAGGCCTTCTACGGTGGATGATGGCGAAGTCCGTCGCTGCATCAAGAAGCCGGAAACCACCACCCGTGAACTGGCGACGACGTTTGGCTGCAGCTAGTCCACCATCCACAATCGACTCAACTTACTCGGCTACCACGAAGTTCTGGCCCGTTGGATCCCCACCGTCTGACGGACGCCCCCACGTGGCAAAGGAGACCCAGCAGAAGTTGGCGATGCTCGGCTGGGAGACGGTTGCCCATCCGCCGTATTCCCCGGACCTCGCCCCCTCCGACTACCACTTGTTCCGCCCGCTGAAGCACCATTTGGCCGGAAGAAAATTCACCAACTACGACAACCTCAAATCCGACATCGCGGACTTCTTCGAGTCGCAGCCCCCGGAGTTCTGGGCGAAGGGCATCGGCGACCTGCCCAATCGATGGGCCACTGTTGTGGATAACTGTGGTGATTATGTTGTTGATTAGACTTGTTTTTCAATAAAGTTGAAAAAATTAAAAATGGTGAAATTTTCGGACAAGAATTATTGGACAGCCTGGTAGTTACGCACACCCCTGGGTGCCATACCTGCATTGCTACAGACGTCTATGTCGATTTTGTCGCGACAAGGCGATATGTCTGCTCGCAGAACTTTGAAAACGCTTTGAATCGCAGTTAACAAGGGAAGGGCCTGAAGCGTATGTCTGAACGGAGAGAACAAGTAATAAAGGAAACTCCACCCATCAATTAGTACAAAATTGTGTTTCATTTTTACGAAGTCGTTAAACCGAAGGAGTAGTGGGTCCTTGAAGTTACAATGGAATCGGCACCTCGCGTGGTCTTGTACGCCCGCGATGCCTCTGCCGGCAAGCGGTTTGGGGCGCAGTGGATAGTGGTTTTGCTTCACGCGAGAGAGGTCAAGGGCTCGATTCTCCTGCTCTGTTGTACTTTTACATTTCATCTGATTGGTTAAGATTTGAACGAATATGACGTCTATAGCATTTTCAGACAATTTTGAGCAATTTGCCAGCTGTATGCTGTGGAGAGTAACTATCTTGCGACTTTTTTTTTATTGCTGACCGACTTTTTAACCAAAACACAACGAGGAAGCTATTCAACGTTACCAATGACATCGGCTCTATATACCAAGTCCAATTGAAGACGTACCCTTTCTTCCGAAACAAGAGCTCCAGCCAAAAATGTTAACATATGTCAACCGTTTGCTTGCCTCTCCACGTCTATCAGTTCTTCTTGCGGATCCCAATCTTGTTCTAGTTCTTCCACCACTTCCAGTTGTTCGTGTCGTAAGAGAATCCAGGTCAACCAGAAGTAAGAGTCTAGTGTTAACCCAATAACTGGCACTCTTCGTTGTGCTCGGTGGGTTTTGCTCCACACAGTGGGACCTATATATTAGTATTTAACGCGAGTGGTCGATATTTCAAATAGACTTCTCTTTCTGCTTGAATCCTTCTCTGAATCTCTTTTAGTGGGATGCGTGGGTTTGACAAGAGCTGTCCAAAGTAAATAAATTTGTAGATACCTTCTATAATTTCTCCTTTAATTTGTATTATATCCCCGACTGTTTCTTCGCACTAAGGCCGTCGAAGTCCAGCTGAAAAGAAGCTCATTAATTCTTGCGTGCTCCCTGCCGTTCTATACGGTTGCGAAACATGGCCATGGTCAAAAGAAACTGCTACAAGACTACAATGCGCTCAACGAAGACTTGAAAGATTAATTCTTGGTGTTCGTTTGGGCAGTAAAATACGGTCAAGAGTTATTCGCCACAGATCAGGACTCAAGGATTGGATTCACCATGCGCTCAAGAGGAAGTGGCTGTTCGCAAATAAGCTCTGTAAAAACGAACGTTCATGGGCACGCATTGCAGCTGGTTGGATTCCTGATAAAAAACGAAGTAAAGGAAGACCAAGAACAAGATCGGAAGATACAGAGGGACAAGGACAAAAGAAGACATGAGAAACTGGACCACTCTGATTGAAGGGAATCCGAACATGAACGCTGAACTCTTCGCAAAAAAAAAGCACGTAGAT
Source organism: Heligmosomoides polygyrus polygyrus (assembly GCA_947396885.1). Lineage (NCBI taxonomy): Eukaryota > Metazoa > Nematoda > Chromadorea > Rhabditida > Heligmosomidae > Heligmosomoides > Heligmosomoides polygyrus. The sequence continues at coordinate 10,312,738 of OX377204.1, forward strand.
ACTTGCTTGTGCCGTTGCGATAAAAGAGATGTAGAAATAAATAAATAAAAAAATAACGTGAGTGGTCCAAGCCCATTCACCCACTTCTACCTTCATCTGCTGGTGAGCGGTTTTACTCTTCGGCAACCACCTGTATGGCTAGTAACTCATTTGTAACTATGGTATCATCTTTTTTGTGTTTTCGTTAGGAATTGTAGAATCTGTGCTGAAACGGTGTTCGTGTTGGTAGCACTGAAAATGTTTTCACTAAGTTTTGAAGAAGGCGAAGAAATGCTGATGCTGTTGATGCTGTTGCACACGATCGTTAGTTCTTCGTAGTATCAAGTTCAGAAGAAGATTGGGAAGCATTCGTCTAGTTGAGGCATCTGCTTTCTACTCATAACAAATAGAGAATGTTCCGAAAACAATGGTAAATATACTATTAGGCTGTCGCAAAATTAATCTCCGTTTCGGGGTATGTATGAATAAATAAGTTCTTTACCCTAAATCGTCCAGTCTCAGGAAAAGCCACACATACCTGCGATAGGTTTTTCCTACTGCTCCGAAAACATATGTGAATGTCGCTCTAATTTTCCTGGCCGACCTTTTCCAGAGCTCCGTAAAATCATGAACCGACGCGACTTTGAAGTCATCATGCTTTACGAATTTAAATTGGGACATTCTGCGGCAGAGGCATCCCGTAACCTTAGCAGCGTTTTTGGGACAGACTGCCTTTGCTAACGAACGGTGAGGCTCTGCTTTGAAAAATTCGCTCCTGGCGGTTTTGGTCTCGAAGAAAATCTGGGTCGTGGGCGCAGGTCTTCGCCAGACGACGAAATTCTGAGGAGAGGCGTCGAAGCAAATTCGGAGACGAATTCACGTACGTTAGCAGAGGACCTTGGAGTAGATCATAGTACGGTAGCAAGGCATTTGGCGAGAATCGACAAGGTGAAGAAGATGTCGAAGTGGGTGCCTCATGACCGATGACCGATGAGCCGTCCGGCACGTTTCGGCACTTGCTCCAACCTGCTAGTTCTCTTTAAAAATCTGCCTTTTGTAAGCCGTATTGTAACTGCAGACGAAAAATGGGTACCTCACGATAACACGAAGCGGAGATTTGTCTGGGTGGATAAGGATGCACTCCAACATGCTTTCCTAAACCCGACCTTCTCCCTAAAAGAGTTTTGCTCACTTTGTGGTGGTGTTCCACTTTTCCCCCACTGATTGTCACTTTTTCCAAGCTCCTGATTCCGATTTCCGTCGGAAACCTTTCACTAATTTGGTCAATGTTGAATGTTTTCTCTTTGATTTCGTCAATTCCTGTCTCACTTTTTAACGTAAAGATTAGTAATCTCAAACTTCTCTTTTCTTGAAACCTCGGCGTTGTTGTGAGTTGTCAGTTTGTATATACTGTGCCACACGAGGTTTTTAGGTGGATCTTTATTCGCAGGGCCTGACGCGTTTCGACTTCACGTCGTCATCGTAGGCCTGAACGTGTTGCATAGGTTAGAATTGCACTCTACCCCACCAAGGGCCTTAACTGCCCTAGCCTTTTCGACCTACACCTACGACCACAACCAGAGTCCAAATGGTAGAAACGAACCCACCAATTGGATCCACCGCAGGGGCCGATTCGCCCACTAGAGGTCAAGAGGCACACTGTGCATCACTGCCACGACCGGTCGTCTACAGTTCACAATGAGGCACAAATGGCAAGAAGTCACTCTTCGTAGAAAGGCACTCATTTCGGTTGTTCATCACTGGATTTCTTGCAAAAATCCAGAATCCCTCTAACGCTTTTCTCGCGGAAATATCTCCCTCAATGGCCAAAATTGTGCATTTCACCTCGTAGTCATTACCGTTATGAGCATCAATCCTATATTTTCCAAGTGGGTTGGTGAGCAATCCGCGTCGTTTCCCAGATATTCCATGTTCGACTGTCATTGAATCTTGGCATGATATTGATCAGTATGAATACCCAAGCGATGTAGCTGACGAACCAAGATTAGTACAGATCCTTTATTCCGGCTAACGTTTCGGCGTAACCGCCTTCTTCAGAGCCTGGAAGAGTCAAGTTGAGTTTGAAAAACCATCCGTCCAAGAGCCATTTCAAACCACAGCGGTGAATCAGAAGTTGGTAGGAGAGGGAGACGAAACACGAGGAGGTAACACAAACAGTCCAGTGCAAATGGGCGAACGGTACCCCTTTTAAGGCGACACATGAGGAGATGAGGTCACCTTCGGTTCACTCTCCTAGCGAGCCTCTGGCAGACTGTCCTCCGGTTCGAGACCGCAAAGGTCAACGTACGGAGCCAGCTCCTGTATCACCGCTACGCGTTCCTCCTTCCTGTTGATCGTGGGGTTCCTAGCGGCAATCCACAGCGCTTCTAGTGTTTTGCGCGCCGAGATCTCGAACTCGCGTGCCAATATCGTCACCGCCACGTCAATGCCGCGCCATTGTGACATCGTAGCCTGTGCTCACCCAACGGACCGGCGATATCGCACCTACGAAGCATGCCCAAATGCTCTTTAACGCGCTCCCCAAGGGGTCTACCCGTCTCGCCAATGTACTCGCCGTTGCAACCCGTGCATTTTATAAGGTAGACCACACCTGAGACCAAGCAGTCTCCCTCCTTACCGAATGGGCAGATAATACACTGGCGAGTCTTACAGCAGGAATCGTATACTCGATTCCTAACGAGACGTGCCTTGAGATTGCCCGGCGGAACCTCGATCATGCGGACAATGCTATCAAGACCAACTTTGCGAATGCAGTTTCGCACTTCGGTACTGAAATCATCCGAGACAAAAGACTATAAGCGGGTTAGAGGACTGGCTATGGGCCAGCGTCTGGCTCCGGTACTGGCTATCGCTTTCATGTCTAAAATAGAGGAACCCGTCATGGAGTGCAGGCCTCTACTGTACTGTCGCTACATTGATGACTGTTTCATTGTATGTGCGACCCAGAACGAAATGGGCATGTGTTTTGAATTGCTCAACCAGCAGGCAGAGCACATTAAGCTCACAAGGGAAAAACCCACTGATAACTGGTTGCCGTTCCTCAACGTCCAAGTCAGTTGCACGCGGGGCAGATTCCATACTAAATGGTACCGTAAGCCCAGTAGTAAGAACATCATCGTGCACTTCAGGTCTGCTCATCCATCTCAAAAGAAGAGAGCCACGATTAAGAACATGTTCCGAAAGGCGGCGGCGGTGTCCTCAGACAGCGATCTCAAGTCAGTGTCATTGCAAATGGCATCTCGAATCGCGGTGTCCAACGGGTATCCCGAGCAGAGCCTGGCTAAAGGTCATCGAACACCGGCAATGGCAGCGAGACATCAGAGCGACAATAAAATTCCTTTTAAGGTGCCTTTTGTCTCGGATGATTTCAGTACCGAAGTGCGAAACTGCATTCGCAAAGTTGGTCTTGATAGCATGGTCCGCATGATCGAGGTTCCGCCGGCCAATCTCACGTCTCGTTAGGAATCGACTATACGATTCCTGCTGTAAGACTCGCCAGTGTATTATCTGCCCATTCGGTAAGGAGGGAGACTGCTTGGTCTCAGGTGTGATCTACCTTATAAAATGCACGGGTTGCAACGGCGAGTACATTGGCGAGACGGGTAGACCCCTTGGGGAGCGCGTTAAAGAGCATTTGGGCATGCTTCGTAGGTGCGATATCGCCGGTCCGTTGGGTGAGCACAGGCTACGATGTCACAATGGCGCGGCATTGACGTGGCGGTGACGATATTGGCACGCGAGTTCGAGATCTCGGCGCGCAAAACACTAGAAGCGCTGTGGATTGCCGCTAGGAACCCCACGATCAACAGGAAGGAGGAACGCGTAGCGGTGATACAGGAGCTGGCTCCGTACGTTGACCTTTGCGGTCTCGAACCGGAGGACAGTCTGCCAGAGGCTCGCTAGGAGAGTGAACCGAAGGTGACCTCATCTCCTCATGTGTCGCCTTAAAAGGGGTACCGTTCGCCCATTTGCACTGGACTGTTTGTGTTACCTCCTCGTGTTTCGTCTCCCTCTCCTACCAACTTCTGATTCACCGCTGTGGTTTGAAATGGCTCTTAGACGGATGGTTTTTCAAACTCAACTTGACTCTTCCAGGCTCTGAAGAAGGCGGTTACGCCGAAACGTTAGCCGGAATAAAGGATCTGTACTAATCTTGGTTTCCCAGATAGATGTTCTCTTCGGCGTATTCCTAGTGACCTTCCCGTCTCTCCGATATATTTTGCGTTACATGCCAGACAATCAATCTGATAAATTGCTGTAAAGGATTGGATCACTACCAGTTCGTTGGTAAAAATGTAGAGATTCTGGTAGTTTTCCTTCGATTAATAAATTCGTGTTCAAGTTGAGTTATAACAGTTTGAATCAAGCGGTCCCTTCCGGCAATTAATTTTGCGACGGCCTAATAATTGGTGATAAAAAATGATCCATGCCATTTTCTCGACGAACTGGATACTTTTTAAATCAAATTAGGAGCTTTGTAAGCAAATTTAAAGTGAACATGTTATAAGTCAAGGTGAATGTTTTCATATTAAACTGGAGATCATCAAGAGCATCGAAATAATTTTTTGTCCAAGAAGAAAAATTTAGTGTTTTTTAAATTCTTTATTTGACCTGCCTCAGTAAATGGACACGCTGTTCGAAATTTTATAAAATTTTTATTTTAAAGGGAAAGGAGAAGTTTTAAATTTATTATAATTCAAAAAGCAGCAGTACAGAGTGTCTCAAAAAATGTATACACTGTTTGAAAGGTGGTAACTTTGCTCACAGTGAATTTACTAAAGAAGTTAAGCGCTCATGTAAAAGCTTTGAAAAATAGAAGTTTTCCGACATATGAATGGCATGGAATGCGCCATTCACTCGCCTGAAACCTTGCATTTTACACTCGATTGATTGTGTTTCGCTTGAATGCTCGTTGTAATTTTTTATTAATGGGACCGTATTGATTGATTTGTGCTTTTTTAAGGTGTGAAACTTAAAAACACACTACGGCTTGCAGAAAATGCAGGCTATCTTCAAAAAATGCAGGTAGTATTGGAAAGGTTATAACATTGCTGCTAATGAAGCATTTTAAGATGTTTGAGACTCATATGAAGGCGCAGGGTAATGAGATTACTGTGGCGTGCAAACAGTTAAGATTGCGCCATGCTCCCGCCATAAAACCTTGCAGATCCGGCTCGATTGATTATGCATGTTCTGAATGCCTGTAACAATCTTGTTACTACTCGACCAGGTTAACCTCTATTGTGCTTCTTTTAACGTTTACGACTGGACAATCTCGCGAAAAGCACGTTGCATGCGAGTTTATTGATTGCACAATTTAAATGTGAGCAGAGGCACCATTTCCCAAGATGGATTCTGTGGAGTGACGAAACAACATCCGAGGTGAATGGAGAGGTTACTCGGCATAACCGCAGCTACTGAGCGACGGAAAACGTTGAAAGAAGCACAGCACTGGTTAATCTGGCCAAGTAGTAACAAGATTGTAACAGGCACTCAGCACATGCATAATCAATCGTCACGGATGTGCAAGGCTTTAGGCGGGAGCATTGCGCAATCTTGGCTATTTGCACGCCACAGTAATTACGTTACCCTGCGCTTTCATCTGCGTCTCAAACATCTGAAAATGCTTCACTAGCAGCAATGTTATAACCTTTTAAATACTGCAGCATTTTTTAGGTTAAACTGCATTTTTCGCGAACAGTAATGTGTTTTTAAGTTTTAAACGTTAAAAAACAATCGATACGACCGCTATGTGAAGAAATTATGACAAGTATTCAATCGAAACGCAATCAATCGAGTGTAAAATGCAAAATATCAGACGAGTACATGGCGCATTCTATACCGCTCATACGTAATAAAATTTCTATTTTCTTAAGCTTTCATAAGAGCTCTTAAATTCTTGTGTACCTCCCTGCGAGCAAAGTTATCAACTTTCAAACAGTGTATACATTTTTTGAGACACCCTGTATTTCAGGGCTAGGAAAAGGGTTGTGCAGTGCACTTATATAGGATGTCGCGGTCTTCATTTGATTTATAGTAAATTCTCTAGGTGAAAATTCGCAATTCTCAGCGATACAACAAAGCAGTTACGAAATAGAACACACTTAAATTCAGTTTATTATTTTAAGTAGGCTTCATCCACGCTATCAATCTAACAAGGAAAGGTTCCCAACTCATGGTGAGCTTTTGTGATGCTATTTTGGCAGGATTGGCCCTGTGAGTGGCGTCCAGAACCACAGTAGTCTTTTGCCGAACGCTTCTTTAAAGACCTGAAATGGAGGCTGAAAGCGTGCGCACAATTATTATCAACCCCTGCGACACCCAACGAAATGTGCCTCGGTGGCGCAGCCAGTAACAACGCCGCCTCATGGAAGCACACCGGCGGGCTTTTCGGTTCGACTCCTGCCATTGTTTTTGCACGTATTAGTCTGTTGTTATTACACTTTCTTTTGATCACAGAAGTCAATTTTAGCCCACCAATGCTTACAACAAACCAAGGTTCTCTATATGCGCCTTCACATGTGCTAGTCTTTCACACCATATCATTTCTCTGCAAATAAAAAGTCTTATACATTATTAAATTGAATGTCTTATATTCATTATTCCTCTTCCAGTCAACAGCTGTAGTAGAAAACTATGAAACAAGTAAAACACAAGCGCTTGTCACACCAGCAGAACCTTACAAAAGCCGTTGAGGAACAATCTTCTCTCTGGCAAGGAATGATCACTTCTTCTTTGTTGAACGCGTAATCTGTGGGTGTAGAAAAGGGTCTTGGTTGAGCATCGACATAACCTAACTGTTGTCTTACCACTCACAGCCATCATCAGGTGTTCAGTCGACATCCACCTCCTCATCGAAATGCACCTATAAAACCACCTAGATGATGCGTGTAGAAAGATGCCATTTTCATTAGACTCCCTCTAACCTGTACCGCCTCTTCTTCCTGACAGTCGACATCTCCATAAATGGCGTTCGAATGGCGCGAAGAGTCCTTATATGGCATCCGCAACCACAATCTCTCTCCTTGTCGGAGAAGTGAAATCCGGTATGAAGGTGGAAAGTAGTAGGCCAACAACACGTTTAGGTGCGTACGACAATTCTAGTGCACTTATGTACCGATATGGCCCGGTTTCATAATATTCAACCGTAAGATAAGCGTATTTGTGTGCAGTTACGGTATCGTTAGTGATAAGGTATGATATGGTGGTGGTACGGATATGCATCGTTGAAGAACTAGCACATATGAAGGCACAAATAGAGAGCCTTGGTTTGTTGTAAGCATTAGTGTTCTAAAATTGACCCCTGTGAACATAAGAATATGTAATAACAACAAACGTGCAAAAATAATGGCAGCACACGGAGTCGAGCTTATAAGCCTGGCGATGTGCTCCTACGAGGCGGCAGTGTTACCGGCTGCACCACCGAGGCACATCTCGTTGGGTGTCGTAGGGGTTGATAATAATTGCGCGCACGCTTTCAGACCTCCTTTTCAGGTCTTTAAAGAAGCGTTCAGCAAAAACTGACTGCGGTTCTGGACTCACCACACAAGGCCTTACGTCCTACCAAAATAGCATCGCAAAAGCGCACCGACTTGCAAACTTTCCTTGTAAAGTCCTGATCGATTGCATGGCACAGTCCCTCCTTTTAGCCATAAAAATTGCTGCCTTCCTGCGTTTCTGCACTCTGTGCATGTTATAAAACACAATTTATGCCTAAAAATATAAAAGCTTTATAAAATTTTAAGCAGTGTGTACAGTGGGTTCATTTGCTAGAGCAGGTATTTAAAAATGTTTGAGGCCATACAAAATTATCCATAGACAAAAAATTATTCTAACGTCCTTGGAGAAACTACCGTTTACCCTGGAAAACGCTTGTTGTGAACTAGAAGATGTTCAGTAGGATGTCTTACTTTTCTTACTCAGAGTAGTGTTCAGTTTGGTTTCTTCCATTTTTGAAAATGTGTTCATATCGCAGCTCATCTGCATAAAATACATTTATTAATGTCACTCATGAGAGAACTCATGCTAAAATTAAATATCGCTTTTAGTTAATTCAAAGACAAACTCATTTATAGCAATCTACTAAAACGGCGTTCAAACTCTGTAAAACTTACTGTCCCTAATCGAGATGCCATCAGCGAGTCTGACTGCTATTCTGGAGGTATCGGGACAGTTCAAGACACCGTAACATCGACCGTTTTGGCGTCGGAATGTGAATTCCTAAGCAAATACAGTGATTTGACTTACTTCACTTATTTTTGCAAAGTGCGGCAAAAAGCAGAAGGTAACCTTATTGCTGTTAACGTTAATTAAGATCTAAGCCGATACATACAACGTATTGACAGGTGACATCGTTTTGTTGTGTTTACGATGTTGACTATTGTTTACAGGGTAGCTACAAAGTATAGTAAACCTAACCAGGGAATGCCGTTAGCTTTCCACGGAACTTTGGATTGAGGCCTATATCAGGTGAAAGAGCTCGAGACGCTCACCACAGGTATCTAGATCGAATTTGCTAAATGGATCTCCTAAGCGAGCTATGGCCGGCGAAAGGCACCAGTGTTGCGTAATCAGAGATACTGCTGGCAGCGGCGACAGCAGCGGCAGCGGCACAGTGGTAGAGTGCTCGCGTCACAGGATTGGGGGCGGAGAGTCATTGGATACATCGCCGTCAGAAAGGGGCGGGGCGAGGGGCGCGTCGAGGACAAGATGTCTGGGTGCCTGCCATCACATGGAGGCATCGCATTTCTAATCACTTCCCTTTGCCCTGCATCTCTATCCTGAACTGATTTCGTCTTGAGACAAGAGTCAGAACCTTGTCTCAAGAACGAAATCAGGCCCACCTCCAGCTAAGGGTGACTGGTGGATCATCTCGACCTCCACCGTAAGGACTCTGACGAAGGCGACATCGCCGAAACGTTAGCCGGAATAAATGTCGATACCAATCTTGGTCAACAGCTGCAGTCAAATCCATGTCATCTGTCAGTCACCATATTTAGTACAAAAGAGTTTTCAACTGCAGCGCCAAGGCTTTCTTCAGGTCCCCCAATGTAGAACTGACCGTAATCACCCACAGTCTCTAGTTGAGGCGAAAATCTAAAGAATTTTGGTGAAAATTGAAAGAATCTAAAGAGAAGAGCGACGTTCTCCTTTCCTCAACTACCTCTATAACCGAACCGACTGGAAAATGACTTCAGAGTTCCCCGAGATGCGCTTCCCAATCGCCCCTATCAGTTGTTAGGTTTTTGGACGATGTCACGCCAATTAACGACGGTTTCGAGCGCAGCAAACTTGTCCAAATAGGGCGGCGCCGCCAGGGCGGGAAGTGGGTGGCGGGCAGCACGGTCTACCGAACGTCTGCCCCCGGATTGGGGTCATGGGTTCGATTCGTGTTGGTGACGGCGTTTTTGCAGTTTGTAACCTATCTTCGACGAGGACCTATAATCTCATTTTTAGCACAATTTGAGCGAACAGCTGATGACGGCTTGCATCTACGTCTATTAGGATAATCGAAGTTGGAAACATGTTTCAAGAAACATGCTTTATTCATGGCATAAAGAAAGTTGACTAAAAATTGTCACTTTGCGTAGAGAAAAAACTAAGTGTAAGTTGCAATCACACTTGGCCAGGACTTATAACGGAGGTGCCCGGGTATGAACTTCGTTCCTACTCGTTGTGCGTCTTCCATCCTCGTCATCATTGTAGTCCCAGTCAAAGTCTCTATCAGTGGAATCGCACGCATCCAAATCCTTATTTGTTTCCATTTCTACTAAAGTTGCAGCACCCTTTCGGAGAATGGTAGCGAGCCTTGCGGCAATCTTCCTTTCCTCGCGTGTAGTCACGGTGCTATCCTCAGGCGATCCGAATTCAGAGAGCAGAATGGAGACTACCATTGCTGGGGAAAAAGCTATGAAGCGAATGAAGAAAAATCAACATGGCACATGAAGTTTTCAAAATTGATCTACCAGGCCAAAGACTTGACCTACTTGCTGGACAATGCATGAGATTAGAAGCCGTTTAGTATAAGTTTAGGTTTATGACTAGGTGTGCAGTTGGTCAACCGCATGTGTTTCACGATTTTTTTTGTGTTGCTCAATCAGTGTTGAGGGATTTGAACAGATATATGTAGTTGATTCTATTAAAATTTTATCCTGCTTTATGCCATGAATAAAATATGTTTCCTGAAACTTCGAATATGATTGTAAACGTAAATGCACGCCGCCGTTAGCCGTTCGCTCAAAAAGGTGCTAAAAATGAGATTATAGGTCTTTGTCGAAGGCAGGTCACAAAAGGCAAAAACGTCGTCGCCAACAGAAATCGAACCCATGACCCCAATCCTGTTAGGCGAGCATTCTACCACTGTACCGCTGCTGGCAGCGCTGCCAACAGCACCTCTGAATACGCAACACTGACAGCATTCGCCGGCCACAACTTAGGAGACCGTTTAGCAAATTCGGCCTACATACTTATGATCACCGTCTCAAGCTCTTCCACCTGATATAGGTCTCAGTCCGAAGTTCCTTGGGAAGCATTCCCTGGTAGTAAACGTATATATTAGGTTGGTGAAAAAGTCTTGCACCAAAAATTTTGAAAAATTTTCAGGATTTAACAGGAACTTCCAACTACTGTTTGGTGCCACATACTTGTAGCGCAAACACTCCTGAATATTTCTTATATGTGGCAGGTTGCTTGAGGATATATAAATACTACGCCTGCACTGAGGAGAAAGAAATGGCTTCCATCAGTCAACGCGATCTATGCCCAGTGATGTTCTGCGAGTTGGTGCAGCATCGCTCCGCAGGCCAAGCAGCAACAAACATCTGTGCTGTATTTGGCGAGAACGTGGTTACACGACGGACAGTGTCTCGGTGGTTCAAGCGGTTCAAGGACGGAGATGTGTCCTTCGGAGATGCGCCACGCTCTGGACGCCTGTCGGCGGTGAATGACGACGCATTGCGGTTCGCTCTGAAGGAAAAGCCGAACGCAACCCCTCGTGAATTATCGGAGGGTCTTCAGTGTCATCATACCTCCGTTGCTCATCATCTTCACGCTCTTGGATTTCGCAAGGTGGTCTTGACTTGGGTACCCACGATCTCCGTGACTCGGACAAGGCTTCGCGACTGACTATCGCTCAGTCTCTCCTTGTTCGCTTTCGTAATAAAGACTTTCTCAAGAATGTCGTCATGGCAGATGAATCGTGGGTCTTCTTCGTTAACCTTACTCGGACGACCCAGTGGCTCCCTCAAGAAGAACCACTTCCGAAGCAACCAAAGGCGGACGTCCATCAGAGGAAAGTAATGCTGTGCTGTTGATGGGTTTCTCGAGGAATGCTCTATTATGAACTCCTTGACGACGGCACCTCAGTAACAGCGAACATCTAATGCAGAAGCAAAAACAGATGCAGAAGCTGAGTGAGGCCATTTTGCGGAAACGGGGTGACTCACTTCTTCGAGTCACAGCCCACTTCATTCTAGAAGAAAGGAATCCGTAATCTCCCTATCAGATGGCAGAATGTTGTAGATGTAAATGGTAGTTACTTTGTTGATTGAAGTCGCTGAGAATTAAAGCAATAAATTTTGAAAAAAAATTGCGCTGTGGTGCAAGAATTTTTCACCAACCTAATAGATATTCTGATATTATTATCATAAACGAATTACCGAATCGCAGTGGATCACCCTTTCTGGATATTATTCAAAATAATCCCCCTTTGCACGCATGCACGTTTCGAGTGAATTGGAGACCACTTATACCGTGGGCGGCAAGTATTTGACATCGATCTTTTGCTATCCTCCAAGTATGGCTGCCTTCAAAACTGTTGAAAGTTTACCAAACTTTGATGAGAGTTCGACCAGACCCTTTGGTTTGGATGGCTTCAGATCTGTCGGGTTTTATTTAGATCACATGTCCTTGCTCCAGAACACGGGACAATTCTGCGCATAGCATTCGATTGCCGACTTTGATCCATGTGCTGGCTTCTTATCTTGCGGAGAAACAAGCCCCCTCCTGGACAATGTTTTTTTAGTTAGCGGAAGGCCATAACAGATTTCGGAAACGGGATTCTTGGGCGTAGACGGCGCCTTCCAATCTTTTCTCGATCGAAGACAGAAGCTGTCGGTGAATTTCTCTTTTGGGAGCAACCTCAGCAGGGAAACTTTCCTCGCGAAACCACACGACGTCTGACAAGCGACCCTGACGAAAGATTTCAAACAGCTTTTTTTGCATTTTTCAGGATTATCCTTTTTTGTAGCTTCAGTTGGCATATGTCAATAACTGCGATAGCTCTTGTTTGACACTGATCTTCTTTACCGTGATATGTGTAGGTCGGGTGCAATTTTGTTAAGACTATCCTCGTCGTATGGGCACGTGTAGCGCAATCGGAGGAGGTGCCTTCTGTCGCACCCGATACCGGATTCCCGCCCAGGTCAACCAAGCCTTCCATCCCTCCGGGGTCGGTGAATTGGTACTAGACTTGCCGGAAAGGGTAAAGCACTGACTTGTTCATCTTCTGGCCACTGCGTTTCATTATATGACCAAATACATATTCAAATCGCCTCCACAATATCTCGTAGAAGTAGAATGCATGGTGCATCCTAAAAGGGATTGAGTAACACCTCCTCGTCGTTACCGTTTCCTCTCCTTGATTATATTCTGGATGCCGGTTATGTTGACGATCCGAGGTCGAACAGTTTTTGGAAGCGGGGGATGGCGTTCTCGTTCACTGTACTGCTCCGCAATAGTCTTTTCAGCCCTATCGTTAATGAGGAACCTTCTTGCAACCTTCGCTGGTCGATGTCCTTCGCTCACATGGTGCACGATGGTGACTCAATGAGAAGATGGACGCATAACCTGGTGAATTTCGACCCTGCCGATGTGGAAATTGCGCACCTACACAGATCGGTACTCTATCAAACGTATTTATTAGGTCGATACCTAAGTTCCGTCGTTTTTTGACCTCTAACTTCAAATGTAAATATCTTGGGCCAAACATAACTTAATTAGTCGAGATAAGAACTATTACAATCTGCACATCTTTACCAACGAGATACTAGTTTATTTATTTTAGAAACGCAGAAATCCGGAGATCTAGAAGCGATGAATCCTTCGAGAGCATATTCTACACCATGTCGGTTCCTGAAGTGTTTCCCGCGAAGGAAGCCGTCGGGATGTTTGAAAAGATTGTAGTCTGTAGACGAGTACGGTGGATGGTCGAGTGTTTCGTATCCCATGGAATGGAGCTTCTGCCTTGTGCTCATCGATACGTGCAGCCTAGCGTTGTCGCGCAAAGGTATCGGTCCCCTTCTGTAGACCAGCGCTAGTTAGAGTTGCTGGAGCTTCTTGTGCTCCCCGTCCAGCTTCTGACAGCACTTTTCCGCCGTGATTGTTTCACCAGGTTTGAGAACGCTATTGTGGATTAAACCGGTGGCACACCACCAAACGGTCACCATCACCTTTTCCTGGTGCATACTCGGCTTTGGAGTGGTTAGGTGCTTCGTCAATATCCAACCATTGAGCACTTCGTCGTCGATTGTCGTAGACAATTCATTGTTTTGTCCCAAGTCACAATTTGCTCCAGAAACGGATCGTTTTTGTTGTGTAGAAGGAGCGCTGAAGACACTTACAAGCGGCGAGCTCGAAGGGTGAATCTGCTCTTGAAGAATTCATCGCTTCTAGATCTCTGGAATAAGTGAACCGGTGTCTGGTTAGCAAATGTGTGTAGATTGTAATGGTTTTTCTTTCGCTTAATAAAGTTATGTTTGGGCCAAGATATTTACATTTGAAGTTAGAGGTTAAAAAACGACAGAACTTAGGTAACGACCTAATAATATCTACTCAAAACGGCTATCTGTTCTCAGGAACCACTCTCAGAAAACGGCAGACCATACTCTGTAGCCACTCTGTAGATCGCTTTGTTTAAAAAAAATCAATGTTTTTAGCTTTCTATTCACAACTCAACTCACTAACCCTCAAAGTGATCAAAAGTAAAGCTAACCTGGTGGGGATTACCAGCTCTGTCTAATGAGGTTTTGACCGTACGCCAATTAACAACTCGAAGAGTGGTTACCTTAGACTTGACTGTTAACGAGGCCTAACTTCATTCAACGAACTTCATATATCGCTGAAATCAGTGTTAGATTGTTCAGTTTTTTTCTTTCTTCTTATTTCCATCGATATCAAAAAGGATAAGTGAAATGCCTCCATTACGGATTCCTCATTTAAGTGATTTTTATAAAAACTGATTCAATTTAGGCTTTCCTCACCTTTTTCCCTTGCCTAAAATTGTCCATAAAGCTAAACAAAGCAGAAAACAACGCTTACGTTTCCTGTATTCGGACAAACCGCATCTGGTGTGCATAAGTTGGGATCGTAAATGTTGAAGGCACATGTGCACGCTGAAATTAAACGCAATGCAAGCAGACGGTCTTGACAGAAACGATTCAAATCAGTTTCGTTAAGCCTCAAGTGGCTGGTATCGAGGTTGTGAGCTGTCATAACGATGTTTTGTTGCGATCAAAACTTCTAACGCCAGGCGGGACTCGAACCCGCACCTCCCTCTAACCGGGCGGGAATGCTCTACGCCATTATACCACCGGCGCCGTTTGATCGAACGCAACATCCACACCTCGTGGGACCGATCAGCACTCACCCGTAGCCGGGATCATCCGTAGCCGGGTGTAATGGCGTAGAGCATTCCCGTCCGGTTAGAGGGAGGTGCGGGTTCGAGTCCCGCCTGGCGTTAGAAGTTTTGATCGCAACAAAACATCGTTATGACAGCAATTCAAGCATTTCCAGCATTCTTAAAAAGTAACAGATCTTCCTCTGAACAGCCCTTAAATATGCGTCTTTGGATAATAAGTTTTAAAAACGAGGTGCTGCTTTTGTTAACAACCTGAGAAAACGGCGTTTATGAGGATGGCTAAGTCTGATTATGATGCCAACTACAGCATCAAAGTCACTCAACAACAGCCGTTTCTCGCGTTAAAGATTTAGAATTTCACTACGAAAATAAGCTTGACTTCTCTGAGCACTACAAAATGATTCACAGTGAAGCGTGTCTACTCGAACATTCCTTACATTCAAAGCTCTATCTATAGTGGATCAGGAAATGCTTATTAGGGCTTACAAGTCAGACATTCGCCCTATTGTGGAATATGGTTCACCAGTCTTTTCTCCTTTGAAGTCAAAAGACATCGCCCTTCTAGAGAAGGTGCAAGACAGTTTCACTCGCAAATTATTTTTTAGGATAGCTTGTAGCAGATCTGTAAGAGCTCCTCGTCCTGTAGCTAGAAATAGCGAATATAAGTTGCATTCCCTGTTCTCCGAAAATGTTCTCCCACTACGACTAAATCCGGATTTGGGTAACCAACTTCCTCGATTCGTGGCCAGCCCATTTCTTTAAAGGCGGGATCCATTCTTTGCGTGTGCCTTGGCGAACGTTGTTAATAATTGTGGGGTATACATTATCAAACAAAGTCTGGTTTTAATTACTTTGTGTGAATTTAACTTTTCGGTCTGAGGCGACATTCCATGTGGGACACCCTAACAGAACGTATTTAAATTCGATTGACCGGCCGTTATCAATAGAGCATAACGCTTCTTGCATGGAGTTGACAGTCTGAGATGCAAGTCATGGGAATATGTTAGTTGGTGAACACAGTGGGCAGCGCAATAAGCAAATATTAGGGGGGGGGCAAAAGTAATGAGACTCTCCATGCCGTGCCCACCTATGTCCGGTTTGGCGCTTCTAGTACTTGCATGTCTGTTTGCTACTTACTGAAGGCCACTTGAGAAGTGACCACTTTCGCCCTTTCCAGAAACATGCCAAAACCCCCAGTCTGTCACATGCCGAAACCCCAGCCTGGCGAGTCGACCTGTGTCGCGCAAATCTCGCCCAATTCCCAACCCCGAGCAGCCTGGACTCAATAGTCATGCAAGATGAGAAGTACATCTTCTACCTTAACCCTGCCGAACAGCGAGTCTGCGTGAGGCCTGGTGACCTGTTACCGACCTTCGTTCTGTGGGATGTTCACGGTGAGAAGCACCTTCTGAGATTTTGAGTCTACGCCCATGGACCAGTATATTGGAAGCTGTTTACCAAAAGCACGACGATGGACTGCAAGGCCATGATGAACGAAATAGAAGAGATGGACCGGCACTCGCACTTATTCGGTCTCAGCGCTTCAAGAAGGTCCTCCTCTTCGACAACGCCGTACCCCATCGGGCAAAAGTGACCACGGATAAGCTTGCTCAGCTGGGCTACGTTCACATGCCTCACCCACCGTATTCGCCGGACATTTCTCCATGCGACTACCGCTACTTCTTGAGCCTATAGGACTTCACGTCGGAAGGGACACTAGGACCCAAGCAGACCTGGACAACCATAACGAGCAGTGGATCAGCACCAGGCGTAAGCAATTCTGGAAGGATGGGATGAGGAATTTGGCTGATCGATGGCAGCAAGGTCATTCGCCTTAATGGCACATACATTCCTCAGCACTGTTGAGTTGTAATTGAGTTATTCCATCCCACCACATATAAAGGAGGAAGGCATTAGTCACTGTCTGAAGCGCTTCGCTACTGTCTGAATCGGTTCGCCTTGAACCCATATCTGAACGTTCGTCGCATCGCCACCGTCCACCATAAGCACCACAACATGGCAGCATGGCAGGCAGCGTTTTCGAACCGGTGTTGACTACGACGACGCTTGCACTACCGGACGACCGTCGGTGTTGATCACAAACGACCAACCCCAATGATGATCTTTCAACACTGCGGCGGCTACACTGTTGATCACCAAGAAACACACCATGCCGAGGTTTCCACACTATCTACGGCGGTTATGAGGTCTTGGACAATTGCCAAATGTCCCTAAATTTGGGTGATTAAGCCGGCTAGCCAGTATAGGACGCCCGAGCCTGCTCTATCGCTACTGTCTCGACGTTGAGTTAGGCAGCAGTATCCCGCTCCTTCTCACCTTTCCACCTCCCATTCCCGTTCAACTGCACACCTCTTCCTTGCAACCATTTTCCGGACTTCCTTTCGCTTGTTCTTTTGTTATCGAATTTCTCAGCGGTGATATCGCTTCTCTCACAATTAATGGACCTCGAGGGAGCTGCGTGCATATGCGACGAAAGGGCTTCAAATAAGGCGAGGTGTTTCTATCAGGCAGTCAACTCTTGGACAATTGCCGTTCCCTCAAAATTGGTGGCTAATGAAGTCACCTTCTCCTGAATTCGCCACACCTAGCGGCTCAAAGCACGACGACTGGACAGAAATGTGAGACATTTCTTTAGGATTGACGAGCTGCAATAGGCTGTGAACACAACGCTAGACGAAGAAGGAGTGCTGAGGACATTCTTCTGTGTGCTATACTGAGATGTGAGTGGGAGCAAGCTAGGAATCAATCTGGAGTAGGCGCAAGTTTCAGTTTCATTTCTTTATCTCTTTACCAGCGTCGACGCCGGCGAAGCCGGCGACCGACGCTGGTAAAGAGATAAAGAAATTTGTTGAATTTGTTTCATTACTTTTGGCCCACCCTAATACTATCGTACGACCTGCCATTATCGTATTGATTTGTACTCAGACTTGGGCAAATGAAGTGGAAAGGTCACTTGAATATCTTGACCTTTAGGTAGGATCCACATAATGTGAACATTAATCGATTCTTCTCAATTGCTGGGCAAGACCGCAGTTAGTAGTCTGAACGGCAATTAGGCCTACTGTATGTATGGTGAAGATCATTGGTAGTACGCTCGACGCGCACTCCACCTCGAGTCGGATTCACCGATATCGAGGTAAAGGTGAAAAAATCCTATGAAAAGAAACATTTCTGACATCCACGAGGATCGTATAGTGTCCTTTGTCCAGCAGTACCCCGGAATATGTGGTATAGCAGTACTATACACGAACGCCACATCGTGGGTATGTTTCTCCCGTCTTCTCCGCATAATATGGGTTTAATTGCTGATGAATTCGCCGATCCCTAGAAAAGAGCGAACTCGAGCGACAAGCGCAAGCTTGGTGCGACCGCTTTGCGATGTGCGGATTTAAGCTAAACGTCAAGAAATCTGAGCACTTGACGACAGACCTAAACGAGGCCAGGTCCATTGAGATCAGTGGCACTGAGCTCGTACGAGCGACACATTTCAGGTACTTTGGATCTGCAGTTGCGTCTGATGGTAGTCTGACGTTCGAGGTGAACTCGCGCGTGAGAGCCGCGTGGTCCAAATGGCGCTCAATGACAGGCATTCTGTGCGACAGGAAGATACCAGAACGCCTTAAATCAAAGATCTACAGAACCGTCGTCCGATCAGTAGCGATGTACGGTGCTGAGCGCTGGCCTGCGAGGTTGAGACTCGACTCAGCGTAATGGAAACGAAAATGCTGCCATGGACGGCTGGTGTTACAATTCTGGACCGTATTCGCAACGATGAAACACGCCAGAGGTTTGGTGTCGCTCCAATTGCTGATAAGCTACAAGAAGCTCGTCTTCGGTGGTATGGCCACGTATTTCGCGCTAGTGGTGACACTGTTCGGAAGACTGGCCTTAACATGGATGCGCCCGGAAAACGGCCTAAAGGGCGGCCGAAGCAGCGTTGGCTTGATACGTTGCGGACCTGAAGGTTGCTGGTATCCCTCCTGATCAAGCACTTGATCGCGTAAAGTGGCGTCACCATACCAGAAGAGCGGACCCGCCTCGAAGCAGGACAAACGCTGAAGGAGGAAAAGAAGAAGAATTCGTCGCTCCCTAGATGATCCGTTAAATTACTGTGGTAATTAGACTGTTGTAGTCTCTGTTCCATCTCTCTTTACTATGTTCCATGCCCATATCGGAAAAAATCTGATCATTCCAGTTTTACAGAACTCTGCTTCCGCAAATTCAGTTTGCAGTTCGAACTCATGCCTGTGATCTATCTCTCTCCTGTGCGCTTGACGCTGAACTTTTTAATCGCCTTGAATCTCGATACAAATGATGCATAGAACAATAAAGAATGAAGGAAGAAATCTCACGATCAGGTGTCGTAGGTGTTGGTAACGGCGTTGGTGCGGGCACCATTCCACTGCAGCATAATGTAGCAGGGATGGTGCCAAGGAGGGCTAGCAGCGAGACGGTAAACATCTGAAGTAGAAAGCCTGGATCTATAGATTTATCTGTTTTATTTGTTTGTAGGCGGATATTTCTATGACTGGAAGAAAATAGAGTGGTAACTGAAAAATACAGTACAACCCTATGTCTATTAGACAGCCCCCATTTTCACTATTCATATAAGGTTCCTGTGAGCGAAAGCAACTACGGCAAAGCTCTAGAGAGCAGCAGTTTCTTGGTGGAATAAAGGATAAAGGATAAAGGACGGCGTTATTCAATCCCCTTTGGGATGCGCCACGCATTCTACTTCTACGGGATGTCGTGGAGGCAGTTGAATGCGCAATTGGCCACACAATGACTTGCGGTGGCCAGCTGATGAACAAGTCAGCGCTCTATCCTTCCCAGACAAGTCTGGTACCAATTCACCGACCTCGGGGGGATGGAAGGCTTGGTTGGCCTGGGCGGAAAATCCGAACCAGGAACCTGGTATCGGATGAAGGCGACAGCCGCACCTCCTCCGACTGAGCTCCATGCGCCCTCTTGGTGGAATAAACAGATAAACCTAGAAGGCTTCCGTTTTCAGCAAGCAACTTTTAAGCAACAGCAGGCTAAGAATGATGGTCTAATTGTGGTCCCGCAAACGGTACGTCTTGTCGTATTAGGGGGGCCAAAAGTAATGAGACAAAATGAAAAAAAATCTTTATCTCTTTATAACTCAATTACAACTCAACGATGCTGAGGAATGTATTTGCCATTAAAGGCAAGGACCTTGCTGCCATCGCTCAGCCAACTTCCTGATCCCATCCTTACAGAACTGCTTGAGCCTGGTGTTGATCAACTGCTCGATATGGTTGTCAAGGACTGCTTGGGTTCTTGTGTCCCTTCCCACCAGGAAGTCCTGTAGGCTCAAGTAGTAGTGATAGTTGCATGGACAGATGTCCAGCGAATACGGTGGGTGGGGCATGTGAACGTAGCCCAGCTGGCCAAGCTTATCCGTGCTTACTTGTTCCCGATGGGGTGCGGCGTTGTCGAAGAGGAGAACCTTCTTGAAGCGCTGCGAATGAATAAGAGCGAGTCGTCGGACCATCTCCTCCATTTCGTTCACCATGGCCTTGGAGTTCATCGCGGTGCTCTTGGGAAACAGCCTCCGGTAAGCCGATCTATGGGCGCAGACCCAAAAGCTCCAAAGATGCTTCTCGCCGTGAACATTTCGCCGAACGAAGGTCGGTAACAATTCACCAGGCCTCACCCAGACTCGCTGCTTGGCAGGGTTAAGATAGAAGACGTACTTCTCATCCTGCGTGAATATTGAGCCCAGGCTGCTCAGGGTTGGGAATTGGGGGAAATTTGCGCGACACAGGTCGACTCGTCAGACTGGGGTTTCGGCATGCTTCTGTAAAGGGCGGAAGCGGTAACTTCTCAAATGGGCTTCAGTAAGTAGCATACAAACATACAAATACGACAAGTACGAATCCAGACTCCAGCCACGAGATATATGGACACGGCATGGGGTGTCTCATTACTTTTGCCCCCCCCCCCCTAATAGTTTACCTCTCGAAATATGACAGTGCAGCGTGTAAAGGAAGCATTAAACGCTTCCTCAATGATATTTTTATTTTTGTTTATTTCGGGCGCATGGTAGAGCAGTGAGAGGAGGCGCCAGCTTTTTGGTTTGGGTTTCCCGCCCAGCCTGACCTAACCTACCAAATCTCCGAGGTCGGTGATTTGATACCCGGCTTGTGTGGGAAGATAAAACAATGACTTGTTTATCGACTGGCCACCGCAAGTCATAGTCTAGTATGGGCCAAATACGCCTTTAAATTCTTTTCACGACATCCCGTAGAAGTATTATGTCGTTGCGTCACGAGCTGCAGCGTTGTGTCCACTTTTCCATTCATGTAGGTAGAGCACCCGAAAACCATGCTGATATGCACGGTAAAAACGACGTCAATAACTCGACAAGGGGCAATTACAGACTGGTCCACATGAAGTGTTACACGCTACAAAAAGTCCATTTTCGAAAATTTCTCTATTTTTCTGTGGTTTGCTGCGGTGATATTCGTTCTCTCCGTATCTTTTAGTCCACCTATGACCAGCCTTATTCTCCGTTTCTAGGTAAACATGGTTTCGCTTAGGGATCGTTCAGCAGTAGTCGATACATTCAAACGCGGGTCGTCCGTTTCCATGACTTCAAAGATGCTCAAACTGCATCGGGTTCAAGTACACTGCGTCATCCAACGTTTCGAAGAGACTGGAGGGATCGAAAATCGTGCGAGAGGAAGACCACGACAAACAGCAAGGACTTCTGCCCTTCGAAACGCCGTCAAAGATATGTTACACCGAAATCCTGCAAGAAACAACAGGAAACTAGCTAAGGAGCACAACGTAGTTCGTTCTACTATGCACCGACTGACGAGTGATGATCTGTGATTGTATTACTATAAATCTGCCAAAGGACAGCACCTCACGGAAGAACTGAAGGCTTCAAAATTGGAGGAATGCAGAAAGATGAAGGCCCTTACGCGCTGTGACAAGCGCGACTGAGTTCTCTTAACAGAAGAGGAGGTATTTACCGTCGAACAACTCCAAAACGCGTAGAATCAACGGAAACTGCTGCCAAAAGGATTCGCAAGAGCCGTCAATGTTGATTTTCCACAGTCCTTTATAGTGTGGGCTGAAATGTTGGGCCAGGGCAAGACCAAGGTTGTTTTTATTCAAAAAGAATTTAAGATCAAAGCCGAAAGCTACGAGAAGCAAATCCTGGAAAACGTGGTAATATCTTGGGCACAAGAAAATGACATGGATTGGACCTTCCAGCAAGATTGTTCACCAGCTCACGGTGCCAAAAGATCTTGGAGTGGTGTGAGACCAATCTTCCAGATTTGTGGACGAAGGATGTTTGGCTTTCAAACTCTCCCGATCACAACCCCATGGATTTCGCCATCTGGTCAGTCTTGGAGCAAACAGGCTGCTCTTTCAGACACAGTTCACTGGATTCGCTGAAAAGAGCTCTGGAGAAGGCACGGGACGAAATTTCGCCGGAAATTATCGCGCGCATCCTCAAGAATTTCCAAAAGAGATTGCACGTTTGCATTGAAAGGAAAAGGAACTCATTCTGAATGTGATGTATGATATTCTATGCAGACTTTTCTTGTCTTTCCAATACTCGTACATATTTCTTATTTTAGTTGGTTTGTGCAAAGTTGTATATTTTAGGTTGTAACGAATTAAATGGCACTGGCTCGCGCCATTTTTTGGCGCGTCTTTACGCGTTTGATCAAGAACAAACCGTAACATGTGGCATATCATTTAGAAGCGCAAACTTTGCTCTACCGGCGAGTACCAAATTTTCTATGTAAAAGTGGGAAAGCTTTAGAGTTTTATTGACTTTTTTGCAGATGGACAAAAGGGTAATCCGAGGCATTTACTTGTATGAATTCAAGCTGGGCACTACAGCTAAGGAGGCAGGCGAGAAGATCAACGCCGCATTCGGTCAAGGATGTTCCACATTTCGGACGGCGTATCGTTGGTATCAGAAGTTCCGGAATGGAGATGAGAGCTTGGAAGAACATGAAGGTCGTGGGAGGCATAGTGATGTTGATGAGGACAAGCTGAGAGATGTGGTAGAGGAGGATCCACACAAAGGTACCAGGGAGATAGCGAAGGTTCTTGGCGTCAGTCACAACACAGCTGCCCGGCATCTGAAGGAAACTGGAAAGACCAAAGAGCTGGAAAGATGGGTGCCTCACGAGCTGTCTGAGGAGCAAAGAAACCGACGATATGAGATCTCGTCCGCACTGCTTCTACGGAACGAAACGGACTCATTCCTTGATCGCATCGTAACCTGTGACGAGAAATGGATAATGTACGAAAACAGGCGACGGTCGGTACAGTGGGTGGACAGCGATGTGAGCCCCAAGGTTTTTGCGAAGCCGGAATTGCACCAAAAGAAAGTAAGGGTGACAGTATGGTGGTGTTCGCTGGGGATTATTCACCACGGCTTCCTCCCTCCCGGTGAATCCATCACGGCAGAGAAGTACTGCATTGAAATTGAAGAAATGATGAAAAGTTGAAGGATATCCGGCCGGCCTTGGTAAATCGAAGGCGAGTTCTCCTTCTGCACGACAATGCTCGCCCCCATGTAGCACGAATGACGTTGCAGAAATTGAATGAGCTGAGCATTGAAACTCTACCACATCCTCCGTTTTCTCCCGACCTCTCCCCAACAGACTACCATTTCTTCAAGCATCTTGGCGACTTCTTGGTAGGAAAAATGTTCAAATACCAACAGGATGCCGAAAGTGCCTTCGAAGATTTCGTCAATTCCAGAACTTCTGATTTTAATGCTACTGGGACAAAAAAGCTTGTGTCACGTTGGCAAAGATGTGTAGAATCAGAAGGTTTTTATTTCGATTAATAAAGTTGCCTACAAGCCGAGATATTAACTGTTTAAATTTACAGTGGTTCAGTGCCATTTATTTAGTTACAACCTAATAGTTTTCCGCGTAACACTTCATGTGGACCACCCTGTATGTCACAAAATCAATAAACTGTAAGAAAGCGGGGATTCTGGGCTTTCAGAAGCTGTATACAATGCCTGAAACGGCAACATTCGTAGCCACGAAAAATCGTCCAGGAATTTAGGTAGGAAAATCGGCAAGTTCATATGCAACGACCTAATAGAATCCTTGGCACATCCCAAAAAGGTGTTGCTTATCTATGTTTTTTCTCTATTTTAATTCTAACACGATATCTTCTGTCTCAAAGTCTTACTGGTTCTGATGCACGGATAACAGCAGTTCAATCAACAGCATAGATGGCACTGTTGAAGAGATCAAAGATTCTTTTGCAGTGGCCATTTTATTCGCAACTTTCTCGTACTCCACCTTTCCAGGCCCCCAAAAACGTTGGCGTAATCCGATGAACCTGCTCATGTCCGCATTCCACGCTGAAGGAACACCGCAGCGTTAAATTATCGCTGGCGTAATAGCTGCGAACAGCCGAGAGATGCTTATCTGTGTATGTGCTGTGTCGACATCGAGGTAAGTAAGTCCTAGATCTGCAGCGCTCATCTGGTCTAATCTAGGCCAACAGTCGTATTTTCAACGACGTCGAATTATGGCTGCTCGACTTGAGTCCACCACGATGACGACAACGACTTCTTTCACCTTTCCGCTCTATTTCACTGGTTTTCTGCCGTTGCAATTCTCCACGACTATCCATGTAAACCTTAATGTCATCTGTAAAGGTCCATTCATTATTCACAAGTTCTCCGTACTCAGGGGCTTTGAGCATGCTGCAGTAATTCTTGGCCCAACTTTAAGAACTCCAGTATATCTAGCAGTTTTTTGTTCATTTTGGATAGAATAGAATTCTGTCTGTAAATCATGTAAGTCTATAAATCAAAAGATTTTAATCTATAAATCTATAAGTCTATAAGTCTATAGAGTCTATAGATTGAAAAAAATAAACAAAATCCCACTGTCGAAACTATGATACATTTCTTCCAACAAAGAACTAGGAGATACATTTCTAAAATTTCAACAAAAAATCATTTACAGGTTGCTTCATGGCTGTGCAAGTTCTTTACCCGGCTTGAGAGCGAAGACGCTCGTTTACTAGTCTTTAAACCAAAATATCCTCCTTTATAAGAGCTGTCGAACGTTTATCCATGGGCTAAACGATGTTGAAATTAATTTTGAAATTTGTCGAGAAATGATAGTTCCTTCTTAGTAAGGCTTCTCGGACGAGTGGTAGCGCGGCCAAAAAATGCGCCGACTGATGCGTTCGCACGACTCCAAATTTCGACACGGACTTTCCCAGCAGACCAACCAAGCCTTCCACTCCTCTGCGGTCGCTGAATTGGTGCCAGACTCGTCTAGCAAGAATTGGAAGGGCCGTGCCGTAAAAGCGGAGTGCGTGGCGCACCCCGCAAAGGAATTGATTTCCGTCGTCTATTATATTATATTTTTGTTCCTTAAGGTTTCTCGAAGAAAGCATGTCGGAGGGATTTTCAGAGCTTCTACTCAGCATGGATCAATATTAACCCTCACAAATACATTTAAAACAATTTACGCGGTTCTGATCTACCACAAAGTACGGTGCATGGCGCATTCGGGTGAGATATGGGGAAAGAATACTAAATTGCGATTTTTTAAAGCGATTGCGTAAGTTAATCAATAAAAAGATGAAGGACGGCGTTACTCAATCCTTTCTGGGATGCGCCACGCATTCTACTCCTACGGGATGTCGTGGAGGCGATTTGAATACGTATTTGGCCATACAATGACTTGCGGTGTCCAGACATGGGAAAAGTCAGCGCTTTACCCTTCCCAGACAACCCTGGTACCAATTCACCGACCCGAGGGATGGAAGGCTTAGCTGGCCTGGGCGGGCGGGAAATCCGAACCAGGAACCTGGTATCGGGTGCACACGGCGGTCGGCGCCTCCTCCGACTGCGCTGCCCACGCCCAAGTTAATCAGTACACATTTTCAAACCCATGTCTAAACCTAATTTTTGTTCAATTTCCCATAGCGATAGAGGTAAAACTAAAGTTGATAAAAATCCTACAGTTCAAAAAAAAATAAGGCGGCGTAATTTCATAGGACCACAGAGCAGAGAACAGTTATCGATTCCAACCAGAGCTGAGGTTTTTCTCTTAGTTCTCATCTAGGGCTACTACTTGTTTATTTATTTACATGAGCAAAAACAAAAATACGGCTGTGCGCAGTCTATAAGAGATTATTCACAAAAAAAAAAAATCAATCAATCACAAATACAATCCATACATATGTAGTACCTAGACGAAGGTAAATAACGACGACGTCTAACAAGAAGAGCCTCCAAACTGGCGGTGAGCTTTTGCGGTGCAATTTTTACAGGATATAGGGTCCCGTGTGTGGAGTTCCAAACCATACCTTTTTATGAATTTCTGTGATTGCCTGCTGCCACCAGGCCCAATGTGGTCGATTGACGTAGTGGAAGTGTTGTAGCCTCACAGGTGCATGGTCGTGGGTTCGATTCCAGCCTGTATTGGTATTTGTGCATTTTGCGATTTATCGTCAGTGGGACCCTTTACCCCCATTTCCAACACATTTTTGAACAAAAACACGGTACCAAATGTCGTTTACGTTCATCGAGCTCTTGGAAAGTGGAAAGGTGAGAAATTTTAACTTCCAGGTTAAGCAAGAAAAACGTGATGCCAGATTCGTGATCAGCACCCCACGTAAGGCCGGGGGCATACTTCCATCGCCGCGATGCCATCGCGGCGCTCAGTTCATGGCCATTCCGCCGCACGCGGCCGAATAGTCAAAGAAAACCTCGCCGCGGCCGCCGCAACAGTGGCGGTCGGCATGCGCGATGGCTTCCCGCGCTCATCGCGGGCATGGCATACTTTTTCGCGCCCCGCGCGGTGTTTAGCGTTGATCCTG
Source organism: Heligmosomoides polygyrus polygyrus (assembly GCA_947396885.1). NCBI lineage: Eukaryota > Metazoa > Nematoda > Chromadorea > Rhabditida > Heligmosomidae > Heligmosomoides > Heligmosomoides polygyrus. Next base: position 10,339,253 of record OX377204.1, read on the forward strand.
GACGGATCGCCGTCGCGCTTCCTTGCAGAGCGATGGGCGATGCGTCGAGCACAGAGAAATTCAAATTCTTTCGCGTCGCTCTGCAAAACTCATCGCCGCGATTCAATCGCGGCGACGGGAAGTATGCATGAGGCCTAATCCCCACGCACAAGGTTAGGGCGAAATCGGTGCATCCGACGTCACCACCCTCACTTACCCACACCTTCTCTAACCTGTCATAAGAAAACGAGAAATTCAGAAACCGATGTCAGATTCATGATCAGCACTCCAAGTAACACCCGTTCACCTGTAACACCTGTCGTCCCGTTGATCATCGACTTGCTCGAGCGCGCGCCAGCAGCGTCTCCATTCGTCCCTGTCGCGTGCCAGAGTGGTCCAATGGATCCTTCTCGTTCGAGGGACTTTTACGAAAAAGTCCGTCCAACACGGTGGGCATCCTGGTTTTTATTGACATCCCGGAGAACCCAGACGGTGGCGGCGTCATCCAGCGGGTGTCTGCGATGCCGGGCCACCTAATTTTCGACGACTTGGCTCATGCGACAGCGTCTCTGATCTTCGAACGGGGGAATCTCGGAACTCCGGAGGCCTTCTCTCACTTGCATGAGTCGTGTCACTCCGAGCATCGTCCTCTCGTATCCACGCTGCGTGACGGTGATCGCTTGTTCATCCTGCTTTCGTATAGCCCAGGTCTCTGAGGCGTATGTTAGGGCAGGAAGAACGGTAGAATCGATTAGGTGGGCACGGAGTCGGACGTTCTTCGTCTTCTTCACGACTTCTCCGACGCTCTTGAAAGCTCCTCAAGCCGCTCGTTTCCTCCTGCTCAGCTCTGGTGCTAGCTCGTTGGCCATGTTGACTTCGCGACCCAGATACACATAGCTGGAGCATTAGGAGATGTTCGTTCGGTTGAGCGAGAATGGGGCATCAGCGAGAATGGGAGAATGGTAACCGAAGTATGAATAACTTTTTTTTCGATCTCGCTAGTACAGTGCATGGCCCCTTTTGATTTTCGAACAGTCAATCTGTTTCAGGATGATAAGATGTTGCAGATAGCAAATTTTATTAAATTCTTTAAATGGATGGAGTCAAAAACGTAGTAAACAACTGGTAAGAATAGCTAATGATGTACCAACCTTCTTCAACAATGGTGGAAGAATGCAAAAAAAAACTGTAAGCGAAATACACTGCTCACAAACTGAACTTCTACGCTTCTCTGTACCATCCGTTGAAAAAGACGTAGTAGCAGCGATGTTTTACTTTCTGTGCAGCGCTCCACAGCTTAATGCATTCAGTTGGTTTCCATCTCGAATGACTTCACACCTCAATGACCGTCTTTGCTTGATCATGAAGACCGAGATGCAGATTCCGCTCTAGTCCCAGGCTCGAGTGAGGGTGGTGAGATCAGAGGCACGTGTTTTCGTTCAAAAATGTGTTGGAAATGGGGTAAAGGGTCTCACTGACGATAAATCGCAAAATGCAAAGACACTAGTACAAGGTGGAAACTAACCTACGACACACGCTCCTCTGAAGCTACAACATTACCACTACGCCAACCGACCAAATTGGGCCAGGTGGCAGCAGGGCGTCATGGACTTCGCGCTCACGCGTCCACACGCCTTTTTCACCACAGAAGAGCATTCCGAAAAAAGTAACTATGGTTTTGTACTCCTCACGTGGGACTCTTCATCCTGTAAAAAGTGCATCGCAAAAACTCACCGCCAGTTTGGAGGCTCTTCTTGTAGGGCCAGGATCATTAAGCAATGGATTCAGATGTAAGTTTAGAAGTTTTCAAAATATTTCACAATTCCCCGGAAGACTGTATTTTGCGAAGCTTCTCGTATGAAGGAACGGTCCTGTGTGTGCAAGAAAAAGAAGCGCCTACAAATTCGAAGCGCCTTGGCTCTTCCAGCATTGCACTTTATTGTACCACCACAAGTATTAGATGCTCTGAAGGTCACTAGGTCAGTGAGCTTTATTCTGCTTCCATCATTACTGATTTTGTGGAAGAGCAATAGGTCACTTCTCCTTGTTCTCAACTCAAGAATGGCTAGCCCGAAATCATGATCCTTGACTGTGCTTGACGAAATTTGATCACACCCAAACCCCAAGCTACGTACTCTGGCTGGACGGGTAAAGTTGGGCCGTGTCCCGGAGCCGCGATCTGCCCAGCTACGGCCCATGACCTGCCCAGCTACGGCCCAAGAATCACAGTCATCCTCCCTTCGAAATGAGCAGGATGTGCTGCCGAGCTTGAGATGACCAAGTGCTACGAGCTGGTCAGGTGGTTCCGCCCACTTTTGCATTCTTGGGCCTAGCTGGGCAGATGTTGGGACGTAGCTGGGCAGATCGCGGCTCCGGAACACGTCCCAACTTCACCCGTCCGGCCAGAGTATCATTAGCTTTGTAGGGTAAAGGATTAAATGGCAAAGAATACGCCGTGAATTGAGGGCGGCGTTAGTGAATCTCTCTTGGAACGCGCCACGCAATCTACTTCTACAGGACGTTGTGGAGGCATCTTGAATGCGTGTTTGAGCTACAGAATGATTTGCGGTGGCCAGCCGATGAACAAGTCAGTGTGTTCTCTTTCCCAAACAAGTCTGGTACCAACGCAACGGGAGGGATGGAAGGCTCAATTGGCCTTGGCGGGAGGGAAATCCGAACCAGGAACCTGGAATCGGGCACACACGAAGCTAGCGCCTCCTCCAACTTTGCTTCTGTGCTCGCATAGCTTCTCGAAGAATGCATAAAATTATTGAAACGAAATTGGGGTCGTGATGCGGTCATGTGGAGCACAGTCGAAGGAGGCGCCGGCTGTCGCCTTCATCCGATACCAGGTTCGTGGTTCGGATTCATGATGGGTTTCTCGCCCAGGCCAACCAAGCCTTCCATCCCTCCGGGGTCAGTGAGTTGGTACCAGACTTGCCTGGGAAGGATAAAAGTGCTGACTTGTCCATCGGCTGGCCACCGCAAGTCATTGTATGGCCAAATACGCATTCAACTCGCCTCCACGACATCCCGTAGAAGTAGAATGCGTGGCGCATCCCAAAGGGGATTGAATAACGCCGTCCTTTATCCTTTGTTCTTCATTGCGGTTATCTCTATGTTCTGTTTACTCCATTTTATTGAAACGTTTTGAAGACAAGTGCATAATGCAGACAAGGGAAGGAATTGTAGGTATTCTTCTGTGGATGTTTCGAGCGTTTCAAAGCTAACAAACATTCCAGCACTAAAGAGCAGATTTAGCCATTGCTGGGAGATTCTTATTTTTGTTGAAAATACACTTTATTTCCTTTATTTTCAAAATAAGTCTGAAATTGATAAAAATCAGTTTTAAAACATTGCAAGTTTGCTTGTAGGCGAAAACTATATCTGCTTGAAAATTGGTAGTGGTTCACAATGAGCTCGTGTAGCGCAGTTGGAGGATGTGCTGGCTCTCGCATGCACCAGATACCAGGCTGCTGGTTCGGATCTCGGCCAACCTAGCTTTCCAGCCCTCCGGGATCGGTGAATTGGTGCCAGACTTGTATGGGATGGATGAAGCGCTCACTTGTTCATCGGCTGGCCACCGCAATTCATTGCATGGCCAAATACGCATTCAAATACCCTCCACGATATCCCATAGAAGTAGAATCCGTGGCGCATCCCGACAGGAATTGAGTAACTCTGTCCATTATCCTTTATTCCTTATTATAGTAATTCACATCATTACCCGTCCAGAGAAGGAGTACGTTAACCTTGGATACGGTAAGATATGGTTACGGTAATTGAATTTATTGTGAATCAACCATCTTAATTTCATGCTCTGTTCTTCAAATTGGGAGTGGCCATCGTATACTATCTTGCCTTGGTGCCGAAAAAGAGTCATATCGATCCATAGGACAGCATACGGCTGCGTTTATCAGTGAAGAGCATTGAAGCGGAGGCTTTTGGATCAAACTCTGTGCTCAAGGGTCGTAACTCACATTATTTTGTGACCAATAGTATCGTAATGCGTTCTGGTTTTCCTTAAAAGTATAGATCTTCTACCTGCATGACCTCTAACCTTTCACTATTCTTGTCGCGGTCCTGGTCGCGAAAGTGGGCAGCATTGATGAGTGGGAACCCGCCAGTTAAGCTGGCGGCATTAAAAGGGAAGAAATACCAGTCCGACAGGACGTGTAGGATGCATAACCTGATTGGCTGGAGTGTGTTTCGTTATTGTCATAATTAGCCATGATTGGCTGTCGCGCTCCTACTCCCAGTGCTGCCCAAATTTGCGACATGGACCAACTTTGCATTCAGCCGATTTTTCTCACCCCAATTTTCACTGAATCGCTCTAACTTAAACAGAATAATTATTCAGGTAAGGATTCCTAAGAAGGACACCACGAACGGGATGAAGACGATCAGCTCGGTCACCGTGGCCGTGTCGATCGGTGTGGTGGTGATCATAAGCAACGTCATATTCATACCAATCGTATGGAATGAGATTTCGACCACCTGGGACAAGCTGGACCTTCAGCTAAAGGACGTCGAGGTGAGTCAAATAGCGTTACAAATTTGAGAATCAAAAGAAAAAGACGAGGAGTGTATTCGACGAGGACAGTAGATTCACTGCGACCTAGTGGCCTCCGAATCCTCATGCTATGGGGCGTGCCGCCGTCTGATAGAGCAGTTTTTCGGGAAGCACCCAATGACTAACGGAACAGCTCAACCGTCACCAGCTATTCGAAATGACCTCTATTTTCAGACGATTCGTGTCGCCGTCAAGGAGACGCTCGACGGCCTACCTGTACAGCTGACCAGACGAGTCAGAGACGCTGCTAGGTTCGTTACGAAGTGTCTTCCCTGGATTCTGAAAAGCTATAAACTTCATTTTTCCACAAAATTCCTCTAGAAACTGTTCCAGAAGTTATTACTATAGAGAACAAGAAGATAGCCTCGAGTATACATTTTTACAAGCGTGGAAAAGAACAAGGGCTAGCGGCAGGGCCGGCGAGAATCGCTGGAATGCGCCACGTATCCTACTTTTCCCAGTATTGAGGGCCACTCTAAAAACACGACCTGAACGCTATGATACATGTGTTAATGTACTATTAAACCATCAATCCATCGATCTTGAATGAAAATGACCTGAATGGCCGGTGGTCCAATGGCGTAGACCATTCCTGCCCAGTTAACAGGTGGTGCGGGTTCAAGTTCCGCCTGGCGCCAGCGTTTTGATCGCAACTAAACATCGCTGCAACAGCTGATTACCTCGGTAACAGCCACTTGAGGGGTGTAAAGAAAATGACCTCAGTCATTAATATTAATGCACTCTCCCCATCTACGGGATAACTAACGTTGATTTGCAAATGAAGACCTAACGTATGTGCGTGAGAGAACACGCTGGCCTTCTCTGCGCCCTCTCATCCCTGCACAGTCACATCGCGATCCCCTTTCCTGCTTGCCAACTCCCAGCTCGACTAGCTTCTCTCAATTTCCCCTCATTTTCATCGCATTTTCCAGGACTTTACGGTCATAGAGACATGCTTTCCGACGCTGTAATATATAGTGGGTATTCTATGTATGTATAACAAATGGTACTATAAGGGCGCGGAAAAGAATCAGGAAAAGCTCTCACTGACGTAACGAACCTGAACAGGACACTTTAAACATGTGCCCAAGACTAAACACGCTTTAAAAGCAGCTAATGCGTCTGGCTGGGCGTGTGTGGGGCAGTCGGAGAAGTACGGGCTGTCGCGTGCACCCGATACAAGGTTCTTGGTTCGGATTTCCCGCCCAGGCCAACCAAATCTTCCAAACCACAGATGTCGATGAGTTGGTACCATATTTTTCTGGAAAAGGTAAAACACTGATTCTTCGTAATAGATTTGATCCTTCTGTGCCACGCAGGTTTGTCATGGTGGTACTTGTATTTCGACTTGACGTTTCGACCCAATTCGTCTTCTGCAAAGACTGAAAGAACTTTGAAACCTTAGATCCGGCAACTCATTCCGTCAAAGGCATACTTCTCCACATTGCTAGTTACAATAGGTTCCCTCGAGTGTCAAGGAGTGCCCCTCCAGAGCATACCAAACTCACCGTTGTTCCAACAGTGGTGAGAGAGGGCTCAGCTATAATACCATCAATCACCAACTTGGACCTACCATGCAGGTCTATACTAATGAGTAATACTATTAGGTTGGTGCATAGGTTCTCGGACATTTAGGGCATGAAATATTTACCATCACAACATACGAACAACAATACCAAATCATTTGCAGTAACCACCCTTTACATCAACTGTCTTTCGCCAACGTGCTGGTAAGTCACGGATGCCTTTTCTCCAAAACGTGGCCGGTTGTGATTCGAAAAATGCGAGCAGTGCCTCCTTGACATCCTCTCGGTTCCTGAATTGCTGGCGTCCAAATAGCGTCGAAGGCTTGAAAACAAGTGCCATTCAGAAGGAGCGAGATCTGGTGAGTAAGGTGGATGTGGAAGAACGGTCCATCCGTAGTCCGACAACTCAGCCGCCGTCGCTCTAGCAATATGCGGTCTAGCGTTGTCGTGTTGAAAATACATCTTCACTTGCTCTCCTCGTGTGGTTTGAAGGTGGGCCCTCAACTTCCTCAGTTGGTTGACGTAAACCTCTGCCGTCACTGTTATCCCTTCGTCCAGCAGCTTACAGTATTCTACGCCAAGAACGCTACACCAAATGCATAGCATCACCTTTTTCAGGTGAAGGTCGGGTTTCGGAACGTCCTCTGCCTCTCCAGTTGCGTCAACCTACTGTGAACGCCGGTGATAATTAGAGTAGAGTATCCACTTCTCATCCCCGATGACAAGGTTATCCAGCGACATCGGCTCTGCGATCCATGTCATGTTGTGTCAAGTCGTGAGGTACCCAGCGACCCAATTTTTGCACCTTGCCAATCGACTTCAATCCTCGAACGACTGTTGAGTGACTAGCACCAAGAGTGCTTGACTTGTTCGCGAGTGGTTTGGTATGGGTCCGCTTCCACTCTACTTCGGAGGCCATCCAAATCCTGTGACATCGGGCGCCCTTCCCGTTCACTATCTTCAACGGAGAATTCACCAACTGCAAACTTCGAGAACCACTGGTACACAGTACTTCGAGCAGGAGCCTTCTCGCTGTAAACATCCTTCAGGCGACGATACGATTCGTTGGCATTGAGGCCAGATTGATGCAGGAATAACATGAGTGCCGAATATGCGTCTCAGTTGAGATGAATTGCTTAGCCATAATAGCTGACCTTAACAACGCAGAAGTAAATGTTAGGAACAGTTTTGTAGCCCTTTCCTTTCTCTATCGATCGATCATTTACGCGTTGATATATGTGAGAAATTTGGCTGGAAAATGCGCTTTCAATTCAGGAGGGATCAAATGTCCGAGAACTTATGCACCAACCTAATATAACACCATCAATGAGCAACTGGGACCTACCATGCAGGTCTATACTAATGAGTAATACTAATAGACTGCGCAGTCTCAGAGTTCACACAACGGGATGAAAGGCAAGAGGTCGCTGGTTATTGAAATGCACTCGTTTCGGTTGCAGGTCTATACTCATTACTATAGACCTGCATGTTAGGTCCCAGTTACTCATTGATGGCCTTATAGCTGAGCCCTCTCTCACCACTGTTGGAGCAACGATGAGTTTGGTATGCTTTAAAGAGCATTCCTTGACACTTGTGCGAACCCGTTGTAACTAGAGATGTGGAGAAGTATGCCTTTGACGGAATGAGTTGCCGGATCTAAGGTTTCGAAGTTCTTTCAGGCATTCGAAAAAGACGAATTGAGTCGAAACGTCAGACCGAAATAAAACCATAACAAATCTGTTTTACGAACGTCAGACATGAAGACTGACTTCTTCATCGGCCGGCCACCGCGATTTTGTACGTCTAAATACGCATTCACATCATTCTACAGCATGCCGTAGAAGTGGAATGCGTGGCGCATCTCCAAAGAGAGTATCTTGTATCCTTTAATGTATCTGACCAAACAAGCTTCTTATTCCTACGGGATCGATAAATTGGAAGAGGTAAAACAATGGCTTGGAGCTATTTAAGCCTAACGTATCTGGCTGTCCCCTCCTCATGTAGGCCACATTAAAGACTAGCGCAGAAGAAACTAAGTTACATCATCCTAATCCTGCAACGGCGCTCTGGGGGCTTTTTTTATTTTTTCTTCTTCTAGCTGAGGCTAAATATAATTAATTATTCAGTTTAACTGGGCTTCACTTCCATCTATCTGTAGGTGGTGCGCGTGGAAGCGCAGTCGGAGGAGGCGTCGACTGTCACGTGCACCGTTTTCCAGGTTCTCGCTTCGAGTTTCTCGCCCGGATTAATAAAGTCTTCCATCCTTACGGGATCGGTGATTTGGTAGCATACTTGCTTTGAAGGCGTGAAACACAGGGTTATCCAGCCATTGTCCACCGCAACTCGCTGTACAATCCAAATATGCTAGTCTCTACGACATCCTGTAGAGGTAGAATGCGTGGCGTATTCCGAAGGGATTGATTACTCATCGTTCTTTAACATTTATAATTTACCCGTAGATACCAAGAAAAAAGGCCGTAACACCTTCGGGAACACTTATTTAAACAAACTGCTGGCGATTCGCTATTTAAAACTGCCCACACCTCCTTACATAAACCTCATGTTCGAATTCCAGCTCTTTTGATCAATTTGCATCGTTGTAGACCTGTAGCCGCCGAATTCATGATCGGAAAACTAATCGAACTACTATGAACTAGTACCGTGTCGGACGATGACAAGAAAACCGTCAACGATCTGGGTCAACGTGCCATACAAACGCTGAAGAAATAGACCGCTGACACGTCTGTGAGGATATGATCACCATCCAGCCCTCGGCCTTTCGATTTCACCCACGCGAACTGAATGCTAAATTGTACAGTGAAAATCCGCATACGGAAGAGTCTAGTCACTTCTGTAGAAGTGCCTGCCTGTGAATACACTTTCTAAACGGTTTTCAGTTATTTCTCGTTTCCAACATGGTTTCCAAAAGGGGAATCCACGGTTACAGCTATTCTGAACTCAATTAACGATTGGACAACCGCTTTGGATGAAGGTCGAGCTGTGCATCTTGTCTACCATGACTTTGCCAAGGCATTCGACAGAGAGGCTCACAACAAGGTGCTGTTCCACCTAGGGATAGTATGTGTCCATCCGCGGATTGTTTTATGGCTGAAGGCCTTTTTGAATGAAAGGTCCTACCAAATTCGGATAAATTCCTCACTTTCCACCTCGAGACTAGCCATCAGTGGCGTTCCACAAGGTGGAGTCCTCTCCCCTGTTCTATTTAACATCTATGCATTTGAGCTATCTGAGCTCCTTGTTTCTACAGAGGTCAGCTGCTGTGCGTTTGCTGATGATGTGAAAATATATCACAGTGTGAGTGATAGGGCATCTCATGATAGGCTTCAATCATCCGCCAAGTCCAAGATGTATTCGCATTGGACCAAGCAACAATGAGGCTGTCTACACTGTTAATGGGAGTAGGGTCGAGCAAGTAGACTCAGTCCGGCACTTCGGCTTTTTAATTAATAGCGGTTTATGAAATAGACGGAGCGTCCTTGCTCCAGCTCGTGCCACGCGGACTTTGCTTAGGCGTATATTCAAACTTGGGTAATTAAACCTTTATTTTTAATGATCTACAACAACATACGAACACGTAATGAGGTGATAACTAAGTGAATAAAATGAGGATACAAGGCAACAAAACAAGGCAATTATGGCAACTAGTAAAGCAGTCGCATCGCAAGGGAGTTGTCGATCGCACTTCGGGGCTCGCTGGAAGGTACACTGACTCGTTTACTCATCGCGAGCCCCTTTTTATACGCTCGCGCAGAGGCTTCCCACAACAGCTTCTTCTCCGATTCCTTATTTCCGCAGCGATCAAACTGTCATGGGAAGCTCTATGTTTACAGAAGTTTGAATATGCCTGCTGCAATGCACTTTGTATTTGTCGTATTTTTAATAGAAAAAATCGCGCAATCCGTGATAGTATTACCTTTAATGAGCACTGCAAGACTATAGTTTTTAACGCCTCCAGAAGGGTATCCAGCTTGTTTAGAGTTCTTTCTACTCGAGATCCCTACGTTTTAATGCTTTCTTATAAAACCTATGTCAGACCGATGCTCGAATATGGCACAACAGTGTTCATCCCGCACAAAGAAAAATTGATTAAGAAGATTGAATCAGTTCAGAATAATTCCACTAGAAAAGTTCTTGTGCATTCTATTGGTTTTCTCTATGATCGCACCCCCCCTGCCGCCGACCGGAATGCTAACTTATGGCTGGGAACTCTTGAGTCCCGATGAAAGAAGTTTGATCTCGTGATGTTGCACAAAATTTTGTACGGTCAGTGCAGTCTCATACTGGACTACTTCGTAGTGGAGAGGAGTTCATTCACCCGAGGAAGTCGACGCAAACTTTTGCTAGGTACCAGAAGCCAGAACTAGGTTTCGGCATCACTTTTTCTCAATTAGGGCTGGGTCGGAACTTATCAAGCTAACCAGGGAAGGGTCTCAGGCGTAGGTCTGAACGGGAGAAATGGATAGTACTGCAAGAATCTCCACCCTTCATAGAGTAGAAAAAGATGTTTCGTTTTTGCTGAGTCATTGAAGCACGTGCTGTTGCATGGGACGCGGTGAAAGGCTCTGTTGCAAGCGAGTCGGTGGCTCAGCAGGGTACTGGGCTACTTCAAATGTGTTCCACCAGATGTTCGACTCTCGTGCTGTGCACTATTTTTGCATTTTTTTATACCTGCTGCCTCCTTCACCAAATTGCTTTCTACACATCTCCTACACACTATAAATTGTCAAAAGGGTCAGATTCGTGATCAGCACCCAAAATAAAGGTTTCGGCGAAAAAAAAAATTCGACGCTCTTCGCCCTCTGGAGTCGAGAAAATACAATAGTACCACAGATTTTGCATAAACCTCTCAGGGGTTATTTGGGGTACTGATCTCGAATCTGACATTTGTTTTTGAAATTCCCGCTGATTACGGTAGGCTACAGGAGGTACGGGTGACTAGGGCTGTTGAGGTCATGGGTTGTTGGTCACAAATCTGACCGTTTTGACCATCTAGAGTGAAATAAATGTGAAGGAGATGTGTAGGAAGCAAATTGGTGATATCTAACGACGGACGAGTTAATGAGTCCAGCTCCATCAAGCTTAACGGCATCGAGCTCCCACGCACTTCGGTCTTTAAGTACCTGGGATCAGCAGCAGCATCTGATGGCAATCTGATGATTGAAGTTAAATCTCGCGTGAGTGCAGCTTGGTTCAAGTGGCGCTCGTTGACTGGCGTGCTCTGTGATAGCTACAGAGCAGTCGTCCGGCCAGTAGCGATGTATGGCGCTGAGTGTTGGTCTGCCACTAAGGAAGTTGAAACGCGCCTCAGCGTCATGGAGACGAAGATGCTGCGCTGGACGGCTGGAGTCACCCGCACGGACCGCATCTGAAACGAAGTCATTCGGCAGAAGTTCGGTGTCGTGCCGATAGCTGACAAGATGCGCGAAGCTCGCTTGCGATGGTACGGCCACGTTCTGCGTGGAAAGGAAGACAGCGTCCGCAAGATAGGCCTAAACTTCGAGGTAATAGGAAAGCGGCCTAGAGGGCGCCCGAAGCAGCGCTGGTTAGATGCGTTACATGCGGACTTGAAAGTAACTGGCGTCCACCCTGATCAAGCGCAAGATCGGGAAAGGTGACGTCACGACACCAGAAGAGCGGTCCCGCGACGAAGCGGGACAAACGCTGAAGAAGAAGAATTAAACGAACTGTGAAAAAGAAATGATAGTAAAAATGGTGACTATATCTAAAGTGAAGAGTGTAGGGGCGCAGTCAGAGGAGGCGCCGGCTGCTGCGTACAGTCGAAGCCAGGTTCTTCGTTCGGATTCTGCCCAGGCCTACCAAAACTTGCATCCTTCCGGAGTTGATTGATTTGTACCAGACTTGTTTGGCAAGGATAAAACACTGACTTATCCATCGCGTGCTTATTGCAAGTCATTGTATAATCCAAATATAGGCCAAAATTGCCTTCACGAAGTAGAAGTAGAAGCAGAATGCGTGTCGTATCTCAAACGTGATTGATGAGCGCCGTCATTTATCCCTATCTTTTATCTGAAGTGATTCTTTAAGAAAAACACTGGACGAGGACTTGGTGGCCGCTGCCAGACGAATGAATCGGACGATAATACGACGGCGGCGAATACATCGAACGAAGTCCGACGTGAGTGCTTTCAGGCTAAGGTGAACGAGTGGTAAGAGTAGGTAAGCGAGCGTAGGATTCTGAAAAAAAAAACTCAAAAATGTCTCAGCGTATTTTTTCTGTTCAAGAGTTAGCTAAATTTGAAAGAAATAAACTTTTAGGAACCAGTAAAATGCTCAATTTGGTCGCCATTCAACGATCTGTCTGGGCAAAGCAAGGTCCCGGGTTGAGCCATGTAGTTTGCTTTTATCGGTAAATGCACCGACTACAATCAAATTTTTATTCAAAAAACGCTAATCTGACCTGCATTGTCGGTAAAACAGCCAAATGAGCTGCGAGCTTCAAACGTGGAGGTTTCCAACCCTATTGTTACTGGTGCTGCTTCATATTTCTCCGAGAATCTTTGCACTTAGCCCTGGTTTTTTGGACTCCATTAAAAATTCACTCAAAAACCGATTGTGGCAGAACGCCACGATGGTATGGTTGAAGCTGTCGGACGAGGCTCCTGCCCACTCATTCATCTTGAATCGGTTCAAGTTTCGTGTCCTTTCCAGGCTGTTTAGACTCTTCATCCCCAGGTGCAGGGAAGTCTTTACTATTCATTTTGTCATGCGAATGCCTGGGACCTCTTAGTTTTTAAATTCAAATGACCTAACCGTTCTAGTCGTTAATGTGGCCTACATGTAGGGAGGCGTGACACACCACCACACCAAACAGGCCATCGAGTGAGCGTACCACCCAGTAGGATGTGTGTTCAGACGGCTCCTTAACCGGTTAGAGAGTGTTCTGTCGGGGTTTTGAGTAGTTGTGATTGGTTGGCGCCTTTCCGCCTTCCCTTGGAGGCCACATTGACGACTAGCACCGATGTAACTACTGCAAGTCTCTCTCTATGTAGGTCGAATATACATGCCAATAGCTACAGTAGTTTGTTCTGTTTTTTTTACTGTCTGTTGTAGTTTCTGATACATATCCTATCGCTGTGCGCATTTCCATGTGCAATAAATAAATAAATAAATAAATAAATAAATAAATAAATAAATAAATAAATAAATAAATAAATAAATAAATAAATGACCTGCAAAGTATAAATGCACGGCGCCATTCAAGGATGTACACGGTGGGGTCGACATGTAATCCTTATCGTGAGTGAATTCCTGAAGTGGAAAAGTTTGCTGTAGCAGAGCAGTGCTCTGCCTGGAATGCGCCATGCATTCCACTGCTGCAGATATCGTTGGAGTTTCTCTGAATCCCTATGTGTCATACCGAGAAATACCATGCCAAATTACCAGGTAGGTTTGAGGTTGATTCATCGAGTCTAAGAATGCAGGTACGATACGCTGCGCTGGCCGCGGCAAGAAGCCGAAACTCATAGACTAGAACAACGGCGAACAGTATGGTCTGCGCCAGAAAAGTCAGAAAATCTCGAACTCACCTCGGGTCTCGGATAAATTGCTCTATTCACTCCACGAAATTCTAGTTAAATCTACGTTATTGCCTGTAATCGTGATCTATAGAATGACCACCAATCGGTAGTCTTCATACCACAGCAATCGACCCAGCTGCGATGTGAGTGGGGCGGGATCTTATTCTGCACAGCTCTTCTCCGGTACTTGTTCCTGAATTTGTCCATTCTGTTGTCTGTTGCTTCCATTGCGTTCTGCGTGCTCGTTCGTTCAAACGCCCTAGACATCGTGGTATTCTCTGCCAGCATCTGATAGGATCCGTACTAGCTGTGAACCGTTCCATGTTGGCTCTGAAGTCTACAGACGTTAGGAGTAGAGTACTTGAACTGCCTTCATCTTTCCCTTCCTCCAATGGCGCCCAGCGGTTCCTTTCCACTGGTTTTAAGCTATAATTTGCTACGGTGCAGAAAGAATAGGCGTTCAATAGGGCGTCCAGAAAGTATCTGCAGAAATACGAAAAAATTTTCAAAATAACACAATTTTCGGCGCAAAAGCGGCTCGGGTGGGGGCTCACCTCATAAAAAGGATCACTAACACGCGAGAAAGAAACGGTGGCACACTGGTAGTAAAGAAAACAAACAAACAATGCTAAAGCTCTGTTCTGACTTGGGCAGGGGAAGGGACTCCAGGGTCGGCTCGAGTGACGCACCCGTATTAAAATCGCCTACATCCTGGAGTTTCCTCCCTTGCCCAATTCGGAAGGAGATAAAACACGTAATTGTAACCGAAACGAGGAGATAACAGTGTATTAACATTCGTTGTATGCAGAGACGCACAATGGCACAATGGGTGCGCGCACCGGCGGGGCATGCTGACCCTCCCCCCCCTCCCCCGAGCCGCTTTGCGCCCAATTTTTTATCGACATTTTATTAATCAACTAAATAACTTCCATCAACATCAACTACTCTCCGCCAACGTATCACAAGACTTCGAACTCCTCTGGCGTAGAAATCGGCGACTTGGAGGCGAACGCTTCCCTTCCAGATGATGCTGAAGTGATCCACATTTTACGAAGGATTTCGGCACTTCATAGCGTTGACACCACGCACGTTTACGAGCGTGGTTGGCGTATAGGACCCATTTCTCGTCTCCTGTGACGATGGTGTCCAGCCAGTTAAAGGTGCGACTTCGGGAGAGCAGCTGAGTGCATATGTCCAGACGTCTTCGCCGGTTGTCTTCGGTCAGTTCGCGTGGGAGCCACTGGCCGAGCTTTTTAACCATTCCAAGAGATCGCAGTTCAATATCCACGGCGGGTCGGGAACAGCCAAGAGCAGCAGCAGAACAACGCGCACCTTCATATGGATGCTGTTCCGCCAGTTTCCTCAGTTCATCCTAAGAATCGCTGTCGGTCCGCCAGACCGAGGCTCATCTTCGAGACTTCTGTTTCCGCTTCTGAAGCGTTCGAACCCGCCATACACAAACCGCAGAGAAGGAGGCTCAGAGCTGAATACACGACAAGTTTCGATAGGCTTCTGCAGCGGAGTGCCCAGATTCAAACTCGTAAAGGAGTACGTGTCTAATATGGGTAGACAATTCGGCCATTGTACAGTGAAATATGCAAGGAAAACGGAGCTGGATATGTTATCCAGATAGAGCAGGATAGTGTCCTTATATCGCACTTATGTTGAAATCTTCCGAACATTCTAGAAAAAATCTGGAACGTTGTGAAGTTTTCTGCAGATACTTTCTGGACGATGTTCACGTCGAACATGACACTTTTCACACCAAATTGGATACTCTTCTAAGCCAGCCTAGCGGTAAGGCTCTTGAAATCAAAGCGAACTCTTTCTAATCGAAATAAGCTTCTTCTACATTAAACTAGAGACTCTCCGAAAGGGTTCGAATTTTTTTTGTTCAAGCAAATCTAAGTGAGCACATTGTTTAAATTTTTATAGAATTTTTATTTTAGCGGAAAAATAATGGCTTAAAGCTTGTTTCAAAGAGCAGGAAGGCGGTTATTTTAGGCGCCGAAAAAAGGGTTGCGCCATGCCCTCGTCCAAGACGTCGCGATTCTTGTTCGATTGATTGCAGAATTTCTGTTTAAGTGCAGTTTCACACTTGTAACAAATACTTGTAAAGAACACACATATTCTCACTTTGATGATTTATTTAACAAATTTATTTATTTATTCAGATTTATCTATTTTTTATTTAACAACATTTACACTATCAATTAAATAAAAGTCGTGACGCGTACGGCGCGATCTCATCCCTTAATGTACTATATAATTGCTTCTTTGCCGCGCTTTAAGACAAATTTGATTTTATTATTTTTAAATATAAAAATTTTATAAAGTTATTACTCGTGTTGAGGCAAGTTAATAAAAAAATTCAAGTGTTTTCTTGAAAAAATTTCTAACCATCTTCTTGAGTCTGCAGTTCAACCTGCCTGAAGGTCATTTCGATTTGGAAGAGTTCCGCTTTGATTTCAACAGTCCTAAAGCTAGCTTAGAAGAGTGTCCAGTTTGATTTGAAGTGTCCAATTTGACGTGGAAACTGCATAAATTGTGCGTATAAAAGATGGTGTACCGCCTAAAAAATTACAAAATTCATTACCCTATAAGTGGAGGGCAAGCGGTTGGTGGCCCAATCAACTGCGCTACGACGCGCCCTAGTCTCTAGTCTTTCTAAACTCCGAGAACTAGGACTTCAGATGTCAGATGTAGACAGCACGTTCTTCTTGGAAAGTTCTCTTTATGAGAACCACTAGACAAAATCGCTGGAGATTGGGGAGCATCCTTGGTAGATGGTACTGTTCGCCACTGTTCCGATTCGGTTCGGTTTGTCGCCCAGCGCAGCATATCGTTCCCGCATTCTCAGACTCGGTGAATCAACCCCAAAACGGCCTGGTAATGGGGAATGGTTTGTTTTCAGTGATCCAATAATCCGTTGTTTGTGCTGTGTGTGGGGCAGATAGGGATTCAGAAAAACTTCAACGACATCTGGCAGCAGCAGAATGTATGCACATCCCAAGCAGAGCATCGCACTGCTGGCAAAGTTTTAACACATTTGTTTAAGCCTGAATCGGCTGCTACAGAGACTATATGATGTTAAAGGATGTTCTGTTGTGATCAAAACTCTTGCGCCAGGCGAGCCACGAACCCGCACCTTCTGCTTTCTGGGCAGCTTAACCAGTTTTATACTGATGTCACCGCGATATCACAGTGTGTTCTGACAGGCCTCGAGTGCATCGACGATGTTACGTGCGATGAAACAACGCCGGTGATGTAAGGCGTAGCATCGGTGTCCGGAAAGCACAAGATGACAGTTCGATTCCCGCCTCGAGCAAGAGTATCGATCGCTGCAAAACATTGTCTATTAGCATATCGTCATAGTCCTGGCGCAAATGACTCAGGAGGTTACCGTGTTATCAGTGGATATTTGCCTTGGTAGAGGGGGGGGGGGGTTGTTATCATTTCACCAATTAGTCGATAGTAGGAAGCCACAAGAATGTCCATTTACATCAGAAATGATCTAGCTCACAAGAGAACTGTCCGAACATTTCGACGGAACGGCAATAACGAATACTATATGAAGATGTTAGTCAGTTTAACTCCTGTGCCAACACGAGGTTTTAGGTGGATCTTTATTTAGCAGGGCCTGACGTTTCGATTTCTCGTCGCCTTCAGAGGCCTGAATGTGGTGCATAAGTTTTCATTTGCGCTCTACCCACCAAGCGCCTTGGCTATCCTAGCATTTCGGACGTTCCCCCACGAACACAAGGGAGGGACCAAGTGGGAGAAACGAACTCACCAACTGGATCCACCGCAAGGGCTGATGTTCAGAAGTTAATGCTGAGGCACAGAAGTTAAACTGACTAACAACTTACAATGCCGAGGTTTGAAGAAGAGAGAAGTTGGAGATTACTATATGAAGAATTTCCATCCTCCAAATAGTAACAGAACATGTTTTTGCCGACTCTTTGGGGCAAACGAGTAAGAGGGTGTAATGGTTAAAGGTCTGCAGCGTCGAGCTTACCAGCTTACCGCAGCATGTTGTATAGAGCCGTACTACATGCCGGAGGTAAGCGCCGTTCCTAAGCTGGGCTATGAGTCGACTTCATTTTCGATTCGAGACCAGACTCACCGAGCTTCATATTTTTCCTACGTTTCTTTGCTACTGAATTTGCTTGGAAAGACTGTAACGTCGAGTTGAATGTCACAAGTCATTGAATCAAAAGAAGAAGATGCCTCAGAACTGTGCCTACGATCTCTCGTTACGATAAAATATCTGGATTTTCTTGAAAGTGATACCGTCCTTTACACTGTTTTATTTATCCTCTGACATTTTTATGACTAGAAGCCGTGTTTTACTGGCACTTAGGCTGCAGTTTTTTCTGTCCTAAACCAGAAAAATCTTGAGAAAACGTTTGGAAATCCACCCAGTTTGCATATAGCTTAAATGTCCTTAATTTTTTTTGTCGTGCAACACGAAAAGCTCTGTATTCGATTTCAGCGAAGTTTCGTCGACGGTACTCCGCTCTTCAGGATCGGAGACGTGGAACTCGACGACGCCGCCGCTGCAGGAACCATCAAGCAGCAATGTGGTGCGTTTGGCGTTCATAGCATCTGTAATCGAATATTTTACGGTGCTCCTAACTCCTCCAGGAAGAATAGCCGCGCTTTTGTGTGGTGGTATTGTAAACGTTCAAAGACGCTTCAACTTGGAGACTTAGCAGCAGGAGTGGGAAGCATGACCTTTAAAAAACGTGGCCGAGTAAAGTGATCGGTGCTACATACAGCAATCCACGGATTGCAACTAAGGAATAAAATAGCAAACAAGGACGCCCTCGATTTAGATCGGTTTGTAAGGAACATAATAGGCGTTTACAATGTGATGCTTCATACGCAGCCATTAGTGTACGCTCCTTCCCACCTTATCTCCCTCTACTTCTTCTTCTCCTTCAGCGTTTGTCCCACTTCATGCCGCGATTCCCTTTTCTGCTGTGATCTCGTTATCGTTCCCGATCCTCTGCCAGATCAGGGCGGACACCGTCTACTTTAAAGCCTTTGTGCAACACATTTTCTTCAGGCGCCCTCTAAGCCGCTTTCTAGACAATTCGATGTTAAGGCTCCCGCGACACCGAACTTCTGCCGATTAGCTTCGTTTCGGATGTGGTGCATGCGCGTGACTCCAGCCGTCCAGCGAAGCATCTTTGTCTCCATGACGCTGAGGCGACTTTCCGTTTCATTCGTAGTAGGCCAGCACTCGGCACTGTACATCGCTACCGGCCTGACGACGGTTCTATAGATCTTTGACTTTAAGCGCGTCGGCATCTTCTGGTCGTAGAGCACTACTGTCAGCAAGCGCCATTTGGACAAATATGCACTCACGCCAGAGTCCATTTCAAACATCAGACTGCCATCGGGCGCTATTGCTGATCCCATGTGATTGAAAACCGAAATGCGTGAAAGTTCAAAGCCATCAGTCTTAATGGAACCGGTCTCATTTACCTCAGTCGTTAGATACTCGGCTTCTCGAGCCTGCACTTGTCGCTCGAATTCATCTCGCAAAATCCTGATATATCTCGACGAGGTTGGGAAGCTCCATTGAGATGCCTGCTACAGCTTGAACACCTTCGGCAAGAATCGAGCGTTTGCACCCTCTACAAGTTCTAACCATAAGGAACGCCCTGTTATCGCAGTTATCGGTACGCGATCGAGGTCCTTCTTTAAGTCGAGAAAGACAAGGTACACCAGCTTTTGTTTCTCGATCTTTCAAATATTCAATTTCGAATGAAATGTAATGAAGTGTAATGGCGTAGAGCATTCCCGCCCGGTTAGAGGGAGGTGCGGGTTCGAGTCCCGCCTGGCGCTAGAAGTTTGATCGCAACAAAACATCGTTATGACAGCTCACAACCTCGACACCAGCCACTTGAGGCTTAATGAAACTGATTTGAATCGAATGAAAATCGTTTGAAAATCTTTTCGAGTAGATTGTTCGGGTATAACTATAAGAGCTCGATTCCTTGTCTGTGTGAGAGGAGACAGTAGAGAATCAGATTATTAGTACAGAATCAAATAATTTCAGAGGCAAATAGGTCCAAAATTCGAGCGTAGCTGCGTGACGGGCAGACGTGAGACTGACAACTCGACCATTTTCTTCGACCTTTCATGCACCACGTCTCGCCAAATTCAAATTCAAGCACATTCAAGGCCTATGTTATACTCCCGCGGGAGCCTCCGCGGGACGTCCGCGGACGGAAGGTGCACCGCGGACGGTCGTCGTCGTCCCGCCGCGGCTAGCGTCGTATTTGAGCGGGTTTTTTGACGCCGGATTCCGCGAGAAGTATAACAGCCCTCTCGTCGTCTGTCTGCGGTGATCCGATGAAGACGGGCGTGGCGGAGCGCGGCGATTGGCCAGCTCAGGGATCCCGGCGCGATTCCCGCCCGTCCGCGGTTGTTCCCGCGGGAGTATAACATAGGCCTAAGTGGGAAAACCTAAACGGAGTTTTTCATCGTTGTGGTCACCGAGACGCAAAAATATCAAACAGAACAAATGTCAACATTTGGGTTCTTTGTGTACTACTTATTTAAGGAACAAATCATGTTTGTGCTGTTAGAAAAACAACTTAAAGTCGTTTCAGTGTGTTCGCTTGCAAGCAAGTGTCCCGCTGGTCCGTCAGGTCCACCTGGATCTAAAGGAGAGGATGGAGAACAGGGCATGCCTGGTAAACCCGGTCGTAGAGGTGAGTAGTGATCTATGTATTAATATAGAAGAAAGGTCATTTATCCGAAGCATTTCTTGAAATCTATTATAAATAGGAGGTGTGCACTTCAGAGGCGGTTGTCGTCTAAACATCTTGCGTGGCCCTTTTTATACAACCGTAGTGCATAACCTAGGCAGGAATGCACTCTATACATTATTTACTTGCAACTTCATTGGAGCAGAATGATGACTTTCAAAGTACTCCTGGTACCCCGAAGGGTTTAATGGAGTGATCTTTTGAGGAACTTGATTCGCTTACGCTGAAAAGGGCGCTGAGATGCTTTCTGATTTCTTATAAGAGACTTTCTCAAAGATGTTCTGATTCCCTTACAGCATACTCTCTCATAGGTCTTAATGCGATGGACGTCACCATTCAGCACGTAACCACAGGCTGCTCGATTTGCCCGACTGGCACCGACGGACCTCCTGGCGATGAAGGACAAATAGGTACGTATTAGGTTGTCCCATAAGTCCCCGCCGTTGTTTTCAACGATTCATTGCGGATTTCGCCGTTGGTCTCTTGGAGAGCGCTATACAGCTTTTGAAAGAGAATGATTTGCTCTATCAGAGCTTGTATTGCACTTCTTTTTTCAGCCAAAATTTTGTCAACTTTTTGGTCGTTAAAGTGAGAAATGAAAAAGTGAAAAAGTAGCCATTTGCGTAGTTGCTTCTCTCGCTTAGGTTTGGAATTTTCGCGCAGTATTTTATAGCGTTTGGAAAACAATGTTCTGTTTCACAAGAATACGTGTTGGTCCTATTTTCTTATTTGTCCTCTATTGATTCATATTGATGGTCATCAAATTGGGACGTCCGACTTCTCCGTCCGAATTTTGCCGAAACTCCTGCTTTGTGGTTGGAGTTTATCGCTTGGTTTTTTGTCTTTTTTGTGTTTGTGTGTTTTTTTTTGTCGTTCGGAAGGGGATGTCTTGCTCAATAAGAATTTATGTTGCGTTTATTGGCTCATGCTGATTTCTGTCCAATATCTTCAAGATGCCAAAAAGAGGAAATCATCTTCACCAACAATACTCCTTCGTCGTGCCCTGGGTGAGTCCGCTGCATCGGTGGTAGAACTCGTGCGGCCCTCAACCCGAGGTCACGTGTGAGGCACAACCGGAGTCGAGGCCTTACCCATGCGCGCTAGCTCTTACATTACCTGCCACATTAGGGGTAGGCCAGAGTAGCCCCGACATAGCACACCTCATACCAATGCGGATGTTATTTAGGAGCTCCTGCGCGGACAGCACTTACGTTGGCCCTCCGGAGACCCTCTCCCATCTTCACATCACTCGCGCGGTACAATTAAGCCAGCCGACCTTCTCCAGTATTTACCACTGCGCTAAAAATAAAGCTTTTCCCACTCTCGAGTCACATGACAATGCACAATAGATAGCATACTTCATAACAACCCATACACACAATGCATATCAATATATCCTTCTTTTCAGGCTCTGAAGAAGGCGATACCGCCGAAACGTTAGCCAATAAAGATCTGTAAAACCTCGTGTGGAGCTCAGTCAAACAACGCAACATATCAATATAGGAACACAATTGCCTACGAGTTAAGGCTGAGCACTGCCACGTTACCTACGGGTCAGCTCCAGGCGCAAGCCACAGATCCTCCCTTGCTCCTACCCTGGAGCTTGCGCTCAGGAGAGCGTTGGCTCGATCGGTCTCTGCGGTTACCTCTGTTGTCGTCTCTGCGCGTCCTGTCCTGGTCGTCCTGGAGTCCTGCGTCGAGGTCCTGATGGAGTGGACACTACGCTGACGATGGAGTACCGGAGCGGAGAGCGAACTGACCGCTCGGTGCGACGACGAAGCCGAAGGCTGCCGGGTGCGCGCGGGAAGTCGTTTATAGTGCGTCGCGGCGCGTGCGCGTGACCGTATGCCCTTCGCGTCGGGATCAGAGCGCCTCCCAGCGTGTGTGCCCTTGAAGAGTCGTGATGGAGCGTGGCGAACATCACGACATCCTTGTTCAGTCTGCCTTGCTCAGTTTTGACGAGTGATATGACTCAAACTCCACTCAAAGGTGGATGTCTTTTTCTACCAGAACATATGATTTGTTCCTCGGCAATTCAAATTTTTGCTAATGTTCAGGTCATCAAAATGCAGCAGTGTCAGGTCGACAAGGATGAGCTTTTTTGGCACCTTCTTCTCTTTGCTTTCAACCAGGGTTCTAGTGCGGTTCAGGCACTAGAACACTAGTCGACCGTACAAACACTATTTTTCATCGCCAGTTACAGTTATGTGCAAAAATTGTTGAATATGTCCGTGTGATGAGTGATGACGGACAAGCAGGCCAGCAGCAATCGTCACTCGCTGGTTCCTGGTGTTCATTCATCACACGGACATATTCAACGATTTTGCACAGAATTGTAACTGGCGATGAGAAATAGTGTCTGTACGGTCAATCAGGGTTTTAGAGCCTTAGCCGCACTAGAACGCTGGTTGAGAGCAAAGAGAAGAAGGTGCCAGAAGTGCTCATCCTTGTCGACCTAGCACTGCTCCATTTTGATGACCTGCAAATTGGCAAAAATTTTAATGGCCGAAGAACAAATCATATATTCTGGTAGAACAAGACATCCACTTTCGAGTGTCATATCGCTCGTCGTATAAAACTGAGCAGGGCAGACTGAACAAGGAGAAGGAGTTGTTGGCGAAGATGACTTTCTCTTTTTGGCATTTTGTTGATATTCGACAGAAATCAGCATGTGCCAATAAACGCGATACAAATTCTTGTAGAGCAAAACATTCTCTGTCGACCATCCTATAACACCAAGAAAAAATTCCTACCCCAGGAAAGAAGTTGTCGGTAAAAATAAATCTTCTTCTTCGGAAGTCCCACTTTGATGACCTAAAATCAATAAAGAACGAATGATCAAATAGGACCAACACGTATTCTTGTAGCACAGAACATTGTCTTCCAAATGCTGTGAAAAACTGCGCAAAAATTTTTAAACCTAAGCGAGAGAAGCAACTGCGCAAATGGCTCCTTTTTCACTTTTTAACTTTTCACTTTAACGACCTAAAAATTGACAAAATTCAAAATGAAAAAAGTAATGCAATACAAGCTTTGATAGAGCAAATTATTTTCTTTCGAAAACTGTATAGCGCTGTTCAAGAGACCAAGGCGAACTCCGCAATGAATCGTTGAAAAAAACGGCGCGTACTTATGGGACAACCTAATAGCTCCCGATTTTCCTGAAACTTATGGCGTTTACATGAAGAGAATGCGTTTTAGGCTTCTCGGGACCCAGAGGTACTGCTGGCACACCCGGTTCACCTGGACGAAACGGCGCCCCAGGCTCACCGGGAGATGTCGGACTTCCTGGAAAACCGGTACGACAGAAAGCCTCTGCTTAAGCCGCAGCTCTTGAAGCGTGACTAAACCATTATCACGTCAAATCGGATGCCTTTACAAGCAAATTGGGCACTTCTAAAATAAAGTTTGACTCTCCTCTAAGCAAGCTTGACGCTTTGAAATCAAACTGAATTCCAAATCAAACTTTTCAAATCAAAACAACAGTCTCCCAGGATAAACCAGAAATTCTCCAAGATGGTTAAAATATTCTTCCCCCGGAACAAATTCGATATAACTTCTTTTGAAGTTTGATAGGTGCAAGAGAGGGATCACCCTGTCTTGCACCTATCTTCCACATACGGCAGTTTTATTTTAAGTGAAATACCCTTATGTTTAGATGTTCTTCTACAGCTATGAGCTACCTGTAATTGTGTTTAATTGTTTAATTGTCACCGAGAAGGTGTTATAACCAAAAAGGTTCGTCTGGAGATAGGTGGCGAGACGAACCACTTTGAAGATAGTAAAATTTGTAATATTATGTTTTCACGTTCATTTTTCTTTAATAATATTTTAGCTGTAAAACTTCTTAAAGAAAATCCCCGGATTTGAATACATACTCTGAAATTTATAAAAATTCTAAAAGCTTTTATTTAAGATAAGGATTTGACATTTATTTCCAAACGCAGATATGCAGTAATTCATAGTGTTAGAGGGGGAGATTGCGCCGTACACTCATCTAGCACTTCGCATTTTTTTCACCGATGGTGTATATGCCGCTTATTTAAAGGATCAAAGTAAAGATGCGTGTGTTTTCTACAGACGTTTTTGGTGCAAATTTTAAAAGTACGTGAATCCATTAAAACGGATTTTTGCTATCCGTCAAATGAAAATTGTGACGAGCCGAATAGGTGCTAAGCATGATCTCTTATTTAAATACACTCTATGATTTCTGCACCTTATAATAAGCTATACGCAATGGCTCCTTCTTGAAAGATATTATTTTACAAGTGCTCCGTCGCGCCTGTAGCGGTGCCTCGAAATTGCGCGCTTCGCGCGATGTTGCAGTATCACTAAACCTAAGGACGATCAGATCAAGCCAGCTGCTCTACTTGTGCAGCTTTTTCCCTACCTAGGAGTACAAAGGCTTGTAGTACGTACAGTGTATGTACGAAAGGGCGATGTATTGGTTCCCCGGTACTGGTCCTCCCTTAGTAAAACGGTCTCCCGTTACTCATACTGGTCCCCAATGATCCCTCCTTAGCGGACGACGTCTTCGGCACGTCTTCTGAATCCCCTGGCACGTAGAAGACGTCTGGGTATTCTTCGCTATTTTCGCGCCCCATAGCTTAATCAATATCGATTGATGGCGGTCGAAACTTTAAAAACGAAGTACAGATTCGTATTCAGCGACCTCGATCACTCCCAGGGCTAACGTTTCGGACCGGTTGAACGACATTCGCAAAAATCCGATAATTGGATCAACATCGGCTGATTGCGATCGTTTTTTCAAAGCGAACTTCAGATTCGTGTTAAGTGACCGCGATTAGCCCAGGGCTGAAGTTTCCAGGCAGGGAGAAGACGTCTGAGTATTTTTCGCTATTTTCGCGCCCCATAGCTTAATCAATATCGATCGATGGTGGTCTACACTTAAAAAACGAACTTCATAATCATGCTCAGCGACCTCGATTACCCCCAGGGGTGAAGTTTCAGGCCGCTTGGACGACATCCATAAAAAATCGATAATTTGATCGATATCGATCGATGGTGATCTACACTTCAAAAACGAATTTCATAATCGTGTTCAGCGGCCTTGATTACTCCCAGGGCTAGAGTTGGCGACGTGTTCGACACGTCTACGGCTTATACCTTTGTCCTTGGGAAAAAATTTCGAATTTCGAATGATCGAATAATATTCGATTTTCAATATTTCGAATTTCGAGTGATCGAATAATATTCGATTTTCAAAATTTCGAATTTCGAATGATCGAATAATATTCGATTTTCAAAATTTCGAATTTCGAATGATCGAATAATATTCGATTTTCAAAATTACGAATTTCGAATGATCGAATAATATTCGATTTTCAAAAAGTCGAATTTCGAATAATCGAATTTCGAATAGTCGAATATTCGAATAATCAAATGAACACTATTATTTACTGTCGTCACCCAGTGGTTGACATTTAATTATTTTTTGTTACCCACTGTGAAGGAAATGGATGACTGCTCCATCCATTTCCTTTATGAGACCAAAGGACAATAACAGCGGTATAATGGCAATGAAGCACGCTTTGCTTCCCTAAGAATTCGTGCACCGAGAAGAGAGAAACACCTTGGGTAGGCAGAGCTAGATTGTTATAGGTCTTTCTCTATAGGTTGCTATCTTTCCTTATGTTATAGCGAAGATTCCAGGTGGTAAAAGAATGATTATCATGGGCGGAGAAATGACACAAAGACGATCTGGTGCAGAAAGGGCGCACTGGGGTCTCATGAATGGCATTCAGTTTGTGTTCTAGCTCCGTTGAAGAGAAACGGACCCGCGTTGGAATCTAATCTGACAAGACACTACGACTTGGACAGTGTTAGAGCGAAAATGGGGATGGCTCACTTTCATAGGAAACGGAGTATGACTGGCTCTTGTACTCCATAGCCATTGCTCTTCCTCTCTTCTTCAACGTCTTTACTGGCAGAAAGCAGGAGCTTTCTAGGCCCCTGAAAGTTCTACCTCCCTAACGCAGCCCCTTCGGCTCTAATCGTTCCCTTGTTGTAACTGGGGTAGAAATACAAAACGAAGGTTCTCCCGTAGTATACTGAAGGTAAAAATATCTGTGTACAGGCATAATCCTATTCACTTGCGATTCACGTGTATGGCCACAGCACGCTCGACGACCGTTTACAAGGAAGCAGGTGCGCAGCGGAGGGCCGCGCTTGCAGCGCTTAAGCCCCTTTCATACTCGTCCGAGGGGCGGCGGCGGCGGCGGCCGCCGCTTCAGCGGCAGGTGGAGGGGCGGTGTCCGTTCTCGCCGCCTAGGGGTGGCGGCGGCCGCCGCCAGCGCTAATTGCGTTTGGCGCGCGCGTACGCGCAGCGGTCTCGTCTGTGCCGCCGCTCTCGCTGCCCCTCGTGGCCGCCGCCCGAAATGGCCCCAGCCATCTCGGGCAGCGGCCCCGGCGGCGGCGCCGCCAGGGGCGTGGCGGGGCGTGGCCGCGGCGACGTCGCCGCTGCCAGTATGAAAACCCCTCCACCGCCGTGGCCGCCGCTCGGGCACGTCATCGCCGCCGCCTTCCTATGCTAAACCATTGGGCCGCCGCCGCCGCCGCCACGAGTATGAAAGGGGCTTTACTTCGCGTCAACTCACAAGGGAGGTCAATGAACCTCCCGTGGAATCTTATAAGTGACCTATTGAGCGCTGTGGGGGATTGTCCGAGAGGCACCCTAGTGGTTTAAAACTGAATGCAGCTAAGGGACATTTTATTTAACGAATTTACCGAACTTACCTTTTTAACGCAAAAATTTTTCGTTAAAAAGTGGTCGTTAAAAATTTACCGAAAAAATTTAACGCACACCTCTGCTGCCCATCGCCTCCCCACCACTCTCTGCTAATCGAAGGTTTAGGGACTTGTACTCCCACAACTCCGGAGATCGAAAGCAGGTTTCGCCGAAACGTCGTCTAGAGGGCTAATTGAGGTGCTGATCGCAAATCTAGTAAACGTTTTCGCGTGATCGCGTGATTCCACATTTTCATGAGTGATCAAGTTTATCAGTTTAGGTACATAGAATCGCTTTCTTCACCTATATATGTGATCAGACTTGCTTTCCAGTCTTCGACTTTGAGATGGAAAGTAGTGCAAGAAAAATGGATAATTTAAAAAAAGAAATGACAGATTCGTGGCAGCAGCCTAAATAATTTCCTAAGGCGAGGAAAGGACGAAATCAGTGGTCATGACCACCCCATCCTTACTCCGAACACACACTATGAAATATCGTAAGCGGCCAAATTGTCGAAATTGGATACCATATTCGTGCTCAGCATTCAAAATAACAGTACAGATGTTTGGGCGAAAAAAATCGACCTCCACTCCACTTTTGGAGTCACAATAGTACAACGCGGCCGGTTATTCTGCACCTTTTCTCGCACATACTCACCGTCGCCTATTGTGGTCGACGGTAACACCGAACGCGTTTGCCAGCTTCGTGATCAGAACCTCAGTCAACCCTCAGGACAACATTTGTACGAAATTTTATTATCTAATTACGAAGTCATGGGGATTAATACAAGTACCTACGTTTCCAAAGCCCCCCCCTGTCAGCGCGGGAGAGTGGCCGAGAAAGAATAGGCTGCAAGAAGATCAATAGGATAAGTTAATCATGTAAATTTTAATACTCAAACAGTTTTAAATTCAATGTCTAAACAACGAAGTAGAATTAGAAATAACCTGAGGTATACATGAACTCTAAATCACACTGTACTATAACAAACACAAGTGGAAAACAAGCAGCAACTAAAACAAGTAATAACTAAAACAATGGTAACAACAACACTAAACATGTCTTGTTTCGCCTCTGCCTTCATACAAAACATGTTTATAATTTGTCACCCCGGGGCTCGTCAGCGAAGAAGGTGACTAATTAATTTAGTGGTTAGTACTGTATTTGGTGTTATATGCAAATGCTACGAATACTACGGAGTGAGTCAAAAATGATGCATTTTATAAGAGATGCTAAAATTAGTAAAATTTACAAGAGAAACGTTCTCTATAGGAACCCGAAGACTGATCAGCACATCCCAGAGATGGACTGAAGCAACACATTTCGATCATGTTCGTAAATATGGTTAAAATGAGAATATGTTCTACATTTACCAAAACGCACAGCAATCCGTAAACAACTCGCCTTGATTCGAACCTGGACCTCTCCCCGCTATCCACGCCCCGACTGCAGTGAATGATTCATTTGACCTAATAAATCGTCAGATTTCTAACATCTAACTATAATTAAAGCTCTTTAGCATCTGCATGTTAATTTCTGAGTATTTCAAGGCCATTCAAGGCGTCACTTTCGCCTTATCAGCCAGCACTGAAGTACTACAGTTTTTTGTAATTTTTGACCTACCCAGATGCCCGCAGGACATTTGAAGACCACTACGGTGCTTCTTAGACACACCCTTATAACAAGCAATAGGTCATTTTGGAAATCTCCACGGGAAGTTCATTGATTTCTCTTGTCAGATTACGTACACACAATTCGGCACACTTTGAGCGACGCGCGAAACTCAAACGTCGTTTTTTATCATAAGGTCACACTCCCCTGGTTTTTGAGGAAGAGTGCCACTAACTTGTTAAGAGATTGATAAAGAATATTCGAATATTCGACTATTCGAATATTCGATATTCGAAGCCTTCGAATATTCGAATAAACGAATATTCGAATATTGGCCAATTTCGAATATTCGAATAAACGAATAATTCGAATATTGGACTTTCTCGAATATTCGAATAAACGAATAATTCGAATATTGGACTTTCTCGAATATTCGAATAATCGAATAATTCGAATATTGGACTTTCTCGAATATTCGAATAATCGAATAATTCGAATATTGGACTTTTTTCAAATAGTCGAATATTCGAATATTTGAAAAATAGTATTTCCCGCTATTTTCTGGCCTTAATTTGTGCACCGTAATTTTCCCTATTTTATGACTCATCGTCGATCGATAGTATGGCTCATCGCTTAGCGGATTATTACATAGCATGATAAGATTTCAAAGTTCACTTCACTTATTGGGGCAGAAGAATTTAAAAAATAATAAAGAAAGTTGTGCTAATTTTTCCTTGGTCAAAAAATTTGCTTAACTCTTTTGGAGTCTCCAGTTCAATCTGGAAAGCGCTCGTTTCGATTTGAAAGATGTCCAGTTCGCTTTCAAAAGCGACAAGCTTCCTTAGGAGAGTACCCAAATTTACCTCAAAAACGTGTATATTATGTGAGGTTTAGGGCAGGAAGGGAAAGAGCGGACCTCCTGGTCATCCCGGCCAAAACGGAACGGTAGGGCAAGGAAAGCCGGGTCCTAAAGGCACTGCTGGACCGCCAGGGCCTTCTGGAGAACGCGGTGATGATGGAAGCGACAGCAAAGAGGTATCGTAACACTTTTGCAGGAAGTCTGTTCCAGTTCAGAAGTGACATGACAAACCACTCCTTTTGCAGGAAGGCCCTCGTGGGGCAGTTGGACCAACCGGAGAACAAGGAACGTCTGGCGCCCACGGACGACAAGGCAAGCAAGGTTCGCCAGGCCGGTCAGGGAATCCTGGGTTGTCACCGGTAAGCTTGTCTATGCCTGTTAGTCTTAGTATTTCGAGCGAAATGACCATTCCAGCAATGCTCCTGCAAGGAGCTCATGGCCCGTCAACCTTCGCAATACGCCGAGCCTTCGCAACGACATGGGCCCGTGCATCAACCGACCAACGTACACAAAGACAAGCATCTGAAGGAGTTCCTCAAAGATCTGGAGTCCATCAAAACTGCCGATGCCCAAAATAGAACCGTGGTGGACAGCGAGGTGGACCTTGAGACAGAAGTGGAAGCGTCTGGAGAAGAGCCGCTGGCTGAAACGATTGAGCGGTCTTCCGTTGATGAGGACGACAGCGACATCGACTTTCTGAGCACGTCATCTGAAGCTCCAACAACAGACCTCGTTTTGACTACGGCTACTGAAGAGGAAGAGGTGGAGGAAGAAGAGCAGGAGGACGACGGTAGTTACTTTGAAAACAATGCAGACGAAGAGACGTCTACAGAGACCAGCCCAGTCTTCGAAGAATCCACCACGTCTGAAGCACAGACGATAGAAGCAGATCTACCTTCACCTACTGAAACTACCACCCTCAAAACGACAGAAGCCTCCACGAAAGCGATATCCACTACGAAAGCCGTTCCTCCTAGTACAACGATGACAACGACAACGACAACGACTACAAAATCAGCACCTCAGGCTGAGCCCCCACTGCCACCGCCCGATGTCCCGAGCGACGAGAGGACGTACGAGGCGATTGTTGTGGTGCCGAAGAGGAAGAAGACGACGACGAATTCTGAACTGAAGAGCTCGGCGTCTCACTTGGTAGAAGCCTTCAAAGGAATTCCATGGATTGCTCCTGCTGCTCCCGTAGGGCCCCCACGCTCTCGTTTCTACGAACAGCAAGAAGTTGATTACGACGGCGTGGACGACGAGAACAACGATAACGCAAGGGAATGGGAAGGCCCTATCTTCGTCAGAGACGAGAATTTCGGTCTACAAAGAGTGCACAACAAAATCCGGTAAGTTTTTAGACTAGAAGGTAGATAACAGCTTGAAAGACACTTATCCGTAGATGTAGAGAAGGGGCAGCCCATTGTTAACATGGTCTACTCCATCTGTGCTTCTCGGGATTGCAGGTGTTCTGATACTTCTTTGGGCATCACGAAAACGATGTTGAAACCGCGCGGCTGATATCATTTTGATAACATCGAGTTCTTTAGGGCACAAATCTGCTCAAATTTTGGGGTCAACTGAAGTACTAGAGCAAGTCTTTTCCATCTATATCAATGAACCTTAACTTGTCAACACAGCGGGCGTTTGGCAGCACAAGCGGAGGAGGCACCGCCTGTCACCTGGTTCGAAGCACTTGGTTCGGATTCCCCGCCCAGGGCAGCAAAACCTTCTATCCCTCCGGGTTCGGTGAATTATGTAGTCCCTGGGAAAAGGGAAAGGCAAAACACTGGTCCACTGTTTATCTACCGCAAGTCATTGTATGTATGGGCCAATTACGCATTCAAATAGTCTCGACAACATCCCTTGGAAATACTAGATTGTCCAAAGAGTTCTCATCGTTTTGAATGCTTCACTTTAAACTACCATAACTTCGTCAAGTCTTATCGGATTTAGTCGAAATAACCGGCGTGCGTTATCGTGCAAAGGAATCGGTCCTCTTCTGCTGTCCAATGCTGGCTGAAATTGACACAATTTTCGGTGCATTTCCTTACAGTAGGACTCTGCTGTGATCGTTTGGCTTCTTGCCAAAAACATGTAATGTATCACAGCGGCTGCCCCGACCACCACATAGTGACCATTGCCCGTTTTTGGTGGAGGTTCGCTTTTGGAAAATGCCTAAGGGGTTTGTCGGAGTCCAACCACTGTCCGGAACGTTTTCTGTTGTCGTACAGAATCCACTTTCCACCAAAGTGATAATTCGACCCAAAAGCGGGTCAGTTTCGTTGCGTAAAAGTAGAGAAGAACAAATCTCGAAGAGTGACAATTTTGCCGCTCACACAACTCGTGGGGCACCCACTTTTCGAGCTTTTTCACCATCCCAAAGCGTTTCAAAGCATCCGCAACAGAAGTTTTACTGCGTCCAGCTCTTACGCGATCTAGCGAACTGTTCAGCTTCCACCAATCCCTTCCTCGCCCAGGATTGCTCTATGTCAACCGCTACGGGGGTCACCTTCGAGGCTGAATCTCCAGTACGAAATTTTCTGAACCACTGGTGCACGATGCTTTCTCCAACACTATTAGGTCCCACGTATTAGGTTGTTCATTCCTGAACATATACTATGGGCGCGTATAGCGCAGTCGAAGGAGGCGCCGGCTGTTGGGTGCACCCGTTACCAGGTTCCTGGTTCGGGTTTTCCGCCCAAGCCAACCAAGCCTTCCACCCCTCGGGAGTCGGGAATTGGTACGAGACTTCTCTGAGAAAGATAGAGCGCTGACTTGTTCATCGGCTGGCCACTGCAAGTCATTTTATGGCCAAATAGGCATTCAAATCGCCTCCACGACATCCCGTAGAAGTGGAATGTGTGGCGCATCCCAAAAGGGATTGAGTAACGCCGTCCTTTATCTTATTTACCTTTATCAATCTGTCAAGCTGCCTCGGCTGCGGACTGTCCCAATTTGAAGTTAAAATGAAATATCGTTCGGAATTGCCCCTTCGACATACTTTAATAAGCCCTTCAAGAAGAGAAATATAAAACAACGTTGAGACATAAATTATTGAGTCAGATATAGCGAAAAATTCTGTACAGAAGGTAGCAGTAATGCCCACTGCAAGGTGAATTTTTACTTAATAATAGATGAATGAAAAACAGTACCACAAAATGCTGACAACTTTCCGGACAACCTAATTATTGATGCAAACAAGTTGTCTCCTCCTTCAAAATCGTGTATTTTCCGCTTCAAATTAACGTCTTCTTCCAGCAAACAGCATGCTCGAGGGCGTAAGCTGAGGCCGTCCAACAGAAATGGGTTTACTCCATCGCTACGTCATCGTGAAGGCCCGTCTAGGTAAAAAACAGTACTTCCCGTTATCCTTACTGGAAAAGTAGTTTTAAATTGGAAAAGAAAACTATGGGTTTCAGGCCAAACGCCCAGCGATTTGGCGCAGAACAGGAGGTCGACATGGGCTTGGTGTTCGCCGCTCGCGAGAGAGCTCGTCAACGAGTTCTCGCCGAGAGGCGAGAGGTAGCAGAACATCAGCGGCTCAGAACAAGACAAAGAAGTCAAAACCAGACACCGTTCCGTATCAAGGCGTTCTCGTTCTCCGGAAATCAAGAGTTTGTCAGGGAGAACGTGTACACACCGTATAGACCGTCGTTGAGCCGGTCGCCTTTAAGCAAGTCGAACTCGATGAAAATGCTTCCGAGGGGTACACTCGCCAGGCCAACATCTGGACGCCCACGAACACTGCAAAGAGCGCTAGCTGCACCCAATCACAACACTCCTCAAAGTAGAATCATACCTCTGCCAGCGCAGGAACAGCCCGAGTTTCAGGCGCGCGAGTTTGCCGTTGAAAACGAGCTCAGAAGCTTTGCAGAAGAGCGTTACAGCTCTTCTTCATCGGCGACGGCCACCAAGACTCCTGAAGTAGTCGGAGGTGGTGATGAGAATCGAGTTCCACAGCTTAAAGAGGCGAAGCCACAACAAGAAGAGAAGCCGCACGTTGTGGACGAGCACGTCGAGACGGGATCAGAGGTCGCTGAGCAAGTTCCAGAAATAGCCACATCTAAAAGTCTACCTGTGAAAGCAGAAGTTGACGGTGTCAAGGGCGCTAAGGGCACCCAAGGAAGCGCTCTTCGCTACCGTAAGCCTATAACCTCATCTACAGCGGGTAGACTGGGACGGTATGGGGGCGATCCGAAGCGGCTCAGTGTATTCATTGGGGGTGATCTAAAGGTAAGACTAGAGCCATTCTCAAATACGAACCTTCAATTTATAGGACACAGTTCAGGTCCCAGATGGCTCGCATGACGAAGCTCGAGCTGAAGTGGAGGGAACGAGGAAGCCGAGCAGGAAGGTAAGCGACTAGCACTGGGCATTGGCGTACCGTCTCTTGCTTTCGAATGCTCCGATTGGCGAACAGAGTGTTCTGAACCCGAGACCTGTTCTGCGATAGTGACACTTGTGGATCTAATGACATACTGCTCAATCTGCTCACCCTGTCACGGACCTTCATTTCCAACCTTAGCAATGGTGGACCAAATTCCCCCGCCGCTGGCCCTCAACCTCAAATGGTATATGCCTCTTTCACGTCGAATTGGACACTTTTTCAAACCAATTTTAATACTTTTCGAATGCATTTGGACACCGTTCGAGTCAAATTGGGCACTCTCCTAAGCGAGCGCGATGCTTTCAAAACATCTTCCAAGCCAAATCAGCGTCTGCAAGATTAAACTAGAGGCCCTTTAAGAAGGCCAAAATACTATAATTTCTTCCTAAGAAAAGGTAAGTTTGACTTTTCTTGAAAAATTCTTATTCACCTGCTCAAAAGATGGATACACTTTGTTCGAAGAAAATAGTGTTGGAGGTTTGTTTTAATATGCAAAGAAGTAGTACTTTTTGAGGCTGTTCTAGGAGGAGATCGCGCCATGCACTCGTCTAGCTCGCTGCGACTTTCCATTAGCTGACAGTGTTAATGCTGTTAGAGCAGCAAAGTGAGGAGATGTGTGTTTCCCACAATCAAACAGCGCCGGTGGTGTAAAGGCGTAGAGCAGTTCCGCTCGGCACTGGGAGGTGCAGGTTCGAGTCCGCCTGGCGATAGAGTTTTGATCGCAACAAAATATCGTTATAACAGCTTGCAACCTCGATACCAGCCACTTCAGGCTTAAGGAAACTGACGTGAATAATTTCTATCCAGACCTTCAGCTTAATTGGCGGCATGATGCTATCAGCGACCAGCTCATGCCAAGATACGGGTGAGGGCTTACGGGTTCCACGAAGTGTGGATGTTGCATTCGATCAAACAGCGTCGATGGTGTTATGGCGTAGAGCATTCTTACCGGTCAGCAGGAGGAGGTGCGGGTTCGAGTCCCGCTTGGCGCTAGCGTTTTGATCGCAACGAAACATCGTTCCAACAGTTTCCTACAATTGTTTTTGTTGTGGCGTTGACAAGTATGTAACTTCGCGCAAAGGGAATTTTTACTCTAAACCAAAGGAAAATTGCGACGACCTGAACGACTAAAAGCTAGACGAGTGCATGGTAACAGATTTAAAAATTCTGTTTTTCTTTCCCAGTTCAGTGAAGTAAAAAAAAGTAAAGCGTTTTTCTCTTTGAAAAATAATTTTATGTAAGGCTTCAAAGTTGTACAGTTTTTGGTGCAGGTGAATTAGAAATTTCAAAGAAGGATTAAATTTTCCATGGATAGACACTCTTTAAGCATGCTTAGAAGAGTGTTCATTTTAATATGAAAGGTGTCCCACTCGAATTGAAGACCATCTAATTTGACGTGAAAATGGTATATATGTACGACCACCGATTCTCACTTATTGCTTTTTATGCCGTTTAGGTTTCCAGGTGGAATTTTTATTTACGGCCTAACATTTCAACATCGTCGTCGTCTTCAGAAGCGCACTCTCGGCTGCGTTGATGTCTCCTGGTCCTACGCTGCTGGGATTTTTCTTCGTGAAGTAAATGGAGTGCATCCGAGGAGGTCGCCTGCACCCGATACCAAGTTCCTGGGTTGGATTTCCCACCCAGGCCAACCAAGCCTTCCATACGTACGGGGTCGGTGAATTGGTACCAGACGTGTCTGGGAAGGATAAGGCGCTGACTTGTTCATCGGCTGACCACCGCAAGTCATTGTATGGCCAAATACGCATTCAACTCGCCTCCACAACATCCCGTAGAAGTAGAATGCTGGGCGCATCCCAAAGGGATTGAATAGCCCCGTCCTTTATCCTTTATCCTTAACTGATGGTGAGAGGTCTCACTCGTTCACACTGAAATGGTATTTCACAACGATGTTATGCTGCGATCAAAACTCTAGCGCCAGACGGGGCTCGAACCCGCACCTCCTGCTGACCGGGCGGGAACGCTCTACGAAATAAGACTATCGGCGCGGTGCAAAATCCACACCTCGTGTAACCACCCCCCCCCCCCCCCCTCCATATCGGGATGAGCCGGCCGTTGATACCAGCATGGAATCAATGAAGCTGAATGTCTTGATAGAAGCGATTTAAGTCAGTTTCCTTAAGTCTCAAGTGGCTAGTATGTTGCGTTCGATCAAGCAGCGCAAGAGGTGTAATGGCGTAGAGCATTCCCGCCCGGTCAGAGGGAGGTGCGGGTTCGAGTCCCGCCTGGCGCTAGGAGTTTTGATCGTAACAAAACATCGTTGTGAGAGCTGACAACCTTGATACCGGCCACTTAAAGCTTAAGGAAACTGAATTGTAATTGTTAGTGATTCAGCTGTACCACCAGCGAGGGCGCTACATATCTTCATTGAATTGTTCTCCAGTGAAACCCACAGAGCGCCACATCAGTACACTGTTTATAGCTAATCTATTTCATTGCTGTACAAGAACGTTGTAGACGAATATGCGAGCTTTGTAATTGATCCAGCCAAGAACTCAAGAGAAAAGCTCGGATTTCAAAGCTCCACATCTATTCTTTGTTAAAAATTCTACCTTTATTCAAAGTCTCCGAGGCACCTTCTACGTTATTAGGACTACTTTCCAATCTTTCTAGATCCAAAAGAAACTGTTCTATTTCAGTACATTGCACTCGTGGATCGGGTAGCGTACTCTCCGCTAGCGGAGACAATAGCAGTCTTCCCTGGCGCGAGATCAGAGTCACGTGCACAAGGGATTAAAACCCTAATCCCAGGTGAGATCACTGATCTCAAGTCAGCCTCATAGGACTATGGAAGATGCTCCATCTTCCAGAGAAGCGACGGATGCCAACGTCAAAAATGACACCACTAGACGACGACGAGCAAAACGACCTATCATCTGGTACCAGGCTAATCCGCTTGTCTATTGGAGGCCATGTGAGAAGACATCCTGGTAGGTTGAGGCCTCGGAGCTTCTCTCTGTCTCTTTTGAACGTCTCGTATAATGGCCAGTGGAGCTCACAGTGCAAGTGTACTTTCCTGTGAGGACCATTGAAAAAACGCGAATTAACGCGACCTATCAACAAGCGATATGGCGAGATGTTGAGGTTATCAGGATTTTCCGCTGTAATTTCACCGTCAAATCTCTGTAAGTCCTTGATGAATCCGGCTCTTAGAGCCGATGGGGCTCCTTCTTTTGAGCACATTCCCATGATTCGCGAACTAAGGGGAAAAAAGATATCGATTCCTGATTCAATGGAGTGTGCCACCTCCGACTTACTACAGTACGTGCGCCATAAGAAAGTTAAAAAGCATCCAGTACATCCGTTCAGAAGAACAAAATCTGGCGTTCTTTTAATCTGTTGAATAGATTTTCCCTTTTTTCCTTTAGTTCATGAATCACGGGAATGTGCTCAAATGAAGGAGCCCCGTCACTAAGCTTTTATTTGTACATCCGAGACTGATTAAGGAGTATCAGATCTAATCGGCGTTTGGATTGCGCCGTGTATTGTACTTCTTAATGGCTTGTACATACATTGCCTTGGTTGAACCGTCCGATAAATATCCTTTTAAGGAAGCAAGAAAAAGCTCGCCGCGCAATTGAGGAGGCAGAACAATGCCACTTCAGGTGTTGTGGATCGAACATCAAAAGTAAGCCGCGCTAATTTTATCCTCTCTTAGTTCCCAATCCATGCACTTTTCAAGCCATCATTTTCAGTCCCACAAAAGGCCAGCTACTTCGGATTCCGGCAAGAAGGATACTCCAGAAGAGTTCGAGAAGAGTCGACAGTGGATTGATATTCGAAACGACGATCCACCACGGCACTAGCAGAGAAGCCTTCTTCTTTATGACTGTACATAACGATACATCACGTTCATCGACTTCGTATTATCGCATAAACAATAATAAATGTTGAAGAAAGACTTTAGAAGGCTCTGTAGACCTGGACTGGGCCGGGCATGCTCCGCTGTTTGGGAATGTAAGCCATTTCATGTCGGCTAACATTTTTTACTTCAACAGCTTGGTGAAACTCCATTGGAATTCCAAATGTATCCAAGAGTTTTCAGGCTCTTGCTAGAGACCCAGTCAGTGACGCCTGTCTACGACCTCTTACTGTCTTCTAAATGCATGCGTAGCTGAGCAGCATCGACCTCCGTAATCTTCTGGTGCAGTTAAACTAGAATAGAGGTAGAATACATTAACAAAGTCAATTCAGGAGACGATTCGTAGCTGATTATGATTCGAAAGCGACAATACTACACCTCATTTTGAGTCGGCTCCTGCAGCTTTCATCTCAGGTTTGTCCACCAATGTTTCAGGTATCGTCGTAAGGAGTTAAGAGGATGAACGGAGTTTCAAAAGGGATAATAAATACGCAATTTGTCTGTATCACCTGTCACCTGTCGTCCCGTTGATCATCGACTTGCTAGAGCGGGCGCCAGCAGCGTCTCCATTCGTCCCTGTCGCGTGCCAGTGTGCTCCAATGGATCCTCCTCGCTCATGGGACACGAAGAGCGTCATAGCGGTCGTTCAGGGCTTTCACGAAGAAGTCCGACCAACGCGTTGGAGGGCGTCCTGGTGTTCTCTTGACAGCCCGCGGAATTCAGTTGGTGACGGCTCTCGTCCAGCGGGTGTCTGCGAAGCGCATTACGTGGCCGGCCCACCTAATTTTCGACAACTTGGCAATTTTTCTGTACTCTTTGTAACTAAAAGTTTTCCACTCTGGTCTTGCTACAAAAGTCCGGACCCGAGCGCAAAAGCACCTTCATACCGAGCCCTAGTTGTCCAATGGTTTCGATTTTGAAGATAGTTACTAGAGATTTTTATTGGTGTTGATATTGTAAGTGTAAAAGTTTATTTCCTGTAACGAAAACCTTTCCAAATTATAATAGAAGTCAAGAAAAGTGGAAATTTCTGATTTGACCTAAAAGTTAGCGTTAACGTACTAACAGGTCGACAGAAACTTCCTCTGAATTCGAAACTCTTTTATAGCACTTGAGAGCTATTTACCTAGACTTAGATACTAACCGATGGGCTTGCTGCAGCACCACATAGTAAAAATCTGCCGACATTCTCTGCATAACTTCACTGCGTAGTTGCGAGGACTAGGTAAACATCCGGGTCGTGTGATATTACGGCGATTACCAGATCAGGTGGTGGTCATCCATCTTTGGTACTGCAACGATGACTATTACACTCTACAGGGCATGTTGCTCAATGTGAGGTTAGACCGTTGATCGCCTGGGAACAGTTCTCTGCGTTAGATACCTGCAGAAACGTGAGTCTTGGAAAATGGACAAGCTTAATATTAAGGAAGGTCAAGGGTAACGTAGCGAACTGGAAGTGAAGGAATCAGCTAGCTTTGGTGGCGATATGAACTCGGATTATTCTGATCTCAGGGCTGACGCGCTCCCGTTGGGCTACCAGAGCTCCCCACTTCTCTGAGCTACTCTGTGGCCCGATTCTTCAATAATTAAACTCGCGGGTATGCAGGGATGGAGATGAGGGCTTCATCGTGGGTATCTCCACGCCTTATGATCGCTAGTTAGTCGTGATGGATACGGACCCTTGTTCTGAATCTTTCCGGTCGTTTAGCACAAGTATGCAATGTCCATTAAGTCACAAGCTTCACTAGAAACTGCTGTTCATTTCCAGGCTAGGGAACCCTTCTTATTTCAACCTGTTTTGTTGAACCCTGCGATCAACTACATACTGCACGACTTCCTAATTAAGACGCACTTAAAATCGTGATTCGGCCTCATTAGTTGCATCGGTGAGTTAACGCTTCAATCAGGACTAATCCGAAATTCTGGCTCACGGATCTTCAGACTATGTAGGCGGCCAACATTTACGCCTAGGCGTTATCCTCTTCAAACGCGTATTTGGCCAACTAACCTACATTTCGGATCTATCCTACACCTCCTTTATCGGTCGGTACATACGACATTTCTTTGAGAGTCCTTATATCAAGGAGCACCTATGGAGTAAAAACTGCTATCCTACCAGCTTAGGGCAAGAGATGATGAGGCAGTACATGTCGTGCCTACACATAGTTGTGTTCTCAAAATTCTTTCTAATATCCAAATGGCTTCGAATGCGCACACATTTCTAATGTTCCAATAGGAGTATATGTATTTGGAAAAGCGGATATTCTAAATATTCGAATTCGAGTACATTCAAAAAACTAGATTTTCTGAATATTCGAATTCGAATATTAAAATTCGAATGAAAATCTTTCGAATGCTATTCGAATAGGGTGTTCGAGCACAACTACAGTCGTGATCCCTTCTGACTAGTATAAAGGGACTAAAGGATAGAATTCAGCGCTAACCAATCACTTTGCGGGATGCGCCACACCTTCTACTTCCACAGGATTTTATTGAGACAATTTCACTATGCATTTATTCATTTATTTTACGTGGATATCCACGAAGGGAGAACTATCTGCAATCAGCTGTTTAATGGAAAAATGGCAAGCCATATGCACACCACGAGGACAAAAACATGTTGGCGTGATGGGAAAATACAAGCAGTACATCCTATTGAGTCGCCCTTTGAGGGAGCTACCCTTCTCCCTTGAGCTTTCATGTCGTAGAATGGAGTTGAATAGAGTAAAGGGATAAGGATAAAGGACGGCGTTACTCAATCCCTTCTGGGATGCGCCAGCGCATTCTACTTCTACGGGATGTCGTGGAGGCGACATGAATGCGTATTTGGCCATACAATGACTTGCGGTGGCCAGCCGATGAACAAGTCAGCGCTCTATCCTTCCCAGACAAGTCTGGTACCAATTCACTGACCCCGGAGGAATGGAAGGCTTGGTTGGCCTGGGCGGGAAATCCGAACTAGGAACCTGGTATCGGCTGCACGCAACAGTCGCGCCTCCTCCGACTGCGCTACACGGCCCTTGAATAGAGTATATCTGGAAAATTTCAAGAAGTTCGATCCAGCTCTTTGAAAAACCGGAATCCCATGCATAGACGTTGCTTTAGGAAAACAAATGTTGCTTCTGCCGCGGCGCGTGTTGCGATAGAAAGTTTTGTAAAAAAAAATTCAAGAGGTAAGCGTACTTTCGCAGTGGTCACCACGCAAATCATGAGCAAATCGTTTTCTTTCTACGAAATGATCGAGTAGAAGAATTGAAAATTTTCTTGCAAAATTTGTAATCTTTGAATTTTTATTTAAATTTGGCACATTCAATAATTTGTAGTGGCCAGTTAATGAACAAGTCAGTGGTTCCTTCTCATGCACGTTTAGCACCATTCACTGAATACGGTGAGCGATAGAAGGTGAGCTAAGCACGCAGCAGCACACATCTCCCCCGACTAGGATGGAAGGATTCAGATTGCATCCACGACATCCGAGTTAGATTAAACGAGGAAAGGAACGGCTAAGAAGGTGGGCACCACCTAGTGCCTCCAACTAGGATACATGGATAAATATATGAAGGTAGGCCTTAACAATCCCTATCTGGAAGGCGCTACGCATTCCATTAGGTTGTGAGGAAAGTATCCCGCCACTTGTGCAATTTTTCAAATTTATTTCTCTGGTACCATACCTACAACAAATAACGAACATATGGAGCGTATTACGTACAAAATATAGCCTTTGCCAGGTAATTTGTAGAACCCGCTTTTGTAAAATTCTTGGCAGTTTTGATGAAAAAACTCAGCGAGGTACTTTCCAAGTTGCTCCGTGTCGTCAAACTGTTTCTCCCTCAAATGCTCGACAACGAAAGAAGCAGATAGTAGGTCGTTGGATCAGGGTCCGATGAATACGGTGTGTGGACCAGAACAAGCCGAAACACTGAAGTTTTCCCATGCAACATGAGGACGAGCATTGTCGTGAAGGAAGAAGATCTTGTTTTGTTTCCCATGAAGAGCCGCTTCGACCGATCCAACTGCCTGCAGTAGACATCGCCAGTGACAGCAGTGTTTCCAGGCAGCTCCCAGTGGATGACTCCTTTGCAATTAAGCCAGACACTGAGCATTGCCTTTTTGGGTGAAGCTCCGGTCCAGGCGTTTGAATTCGTGCTTCGCTGCGACTGTACCGCCGACGCGGTCAACGTAGACCCCCCCCCCCCTCCACTTTTCGTCAGTGACCAGGTTCTCGAGCCAAGAAAAATTCCGCCGTAAAGTCAAGAAGCTCATGCACGCATCCTGGGGCACCTGTAACTGGTTGCCGCTAAGTTCGTTCGGTATCCATGCGCCGTACCTCCATGTCTTCCCAAAGCCACGCAGCTGCCCAACTATGGTGGCGTGACTGCTTTCGAGTTTGTCTGCCAGTTCACGGGTGAAACAAGGGGATTCTCCAGAACCAGCTCCAGAAGGTGCCCCACGTTCACTGCAACTGGCCTTCCAGACCGTGTTTGGTTCTCCAAGCAAAAATCGCCGCCTTTGAACTTTCGGAACCATACTTTCGCTATGTCGTAGGGGGCAGTGGTAGCACCCATCAGCCCACATGTGCTATCCACAGCTTCTTTTGAACTGCTTTGCTCTTTGAACTCGCAAAGCAGGAGCAGTCAAACATGCCTGCAGTCGAGAGCGATTTCCTCTGCCTTAGTTGTTACGGAATATGACGACAGTAGTGGTGAATGTAGGTCATAAGTAGCCTGTACACGCATTACTGGAAGAAGGTTCCAGAACACCTATCATATCAAAAATTGGGCGGCAGGCCAAAGTGAACGGCGGGAAATTTTCCCTACAATCTAATACTTCTACAGGATGTCGTGAAGACAACTTGAACGCCATCACCTACAATGGCCAGTCGATCAGCAAGTCAGCGTTTTAT
Source organism: Heligmosomoides polygyrus polygyrus (assembly GCA_947396885.1). Lineage (NCBI taxonomy): Eukaryota > Metazoa > Nematoda > Chromadorea > Rhabditida > Heligmosomidae > Heligmosomoides > Heligmosomoides polygyrus. Next base: position 10,382,072 of record OX377204.1, read on the forward strand.
CCCTCCTAGACAAGTCTGGAAACAAATAGGCGACTCCGGATGGATGGAAAACTTGGTTAGCCTAGGCAGGATCCGAGCCAAGAAACCCGATTCGAGGGGACGCGTGCCAGTGCCGAGCGCCTCCTCCAACTGAGCTATTGCTCGCCACCGACAAGGATAGATCCTCCATTTCTGCATGATAAGCCACGCAATGAGCATCTGAGTCCTCCGATAGGTGTCGGCCTAAGCCCTAGTTTATACTAGCGCGGCTGGTGCGGCGCGGCACCATTGTCAGAATAGATATCGACCCGGCGGCGCGAGAAATCGATACCTATGGCGATCGTCGTGCCGCGCCGCGTGGCGGGGAAGTGTAAACTAGGGCTAACAGAGACGTATGAATTTCAAATTTTTAAATTTTTGCAGATTAAAGGAATTTAAATAAATTTAAATGGCAGGGTTTTTCCGTCACTCGGCAGCGTTGAATGTGACTGTCTGATCTATCCTAATGAGGAGTGGGTTCACTCCCCACTCACTCTTTATCAACGACGGTAAAACTGATGGCAAACAAATAGACAAGCTAGTTTACAAAGAGAATACCGTGAATTGGTGTATGAAGCGACCTCATATTTGCAATTTTCTAGTAGGGCAGGCCACACTGCCTAAATTCGTTTCGCTTTTCTAGCGATGCTTCCGATTATGATAGATCCGTTTCATCCGCTTTAATCTGCGTCCATAAATAAATATGATTTAAACAAATTCAGGTGGCAGAATTCTTTGACGTCACCCTTGAATAAGTTGAATATAACTGTTTTACGCGCACTAACCGCGCTTTCATGAGCAAATAAAAATTCTAATGAAGGTGCAAATTTAGATGTTAATTTTTGTTTATTTTCATCATTTTCAGGTCAAATTGAACACTGATCTTAGCTCGCCTAGGAGTTTTGAAATCAAAGAGAACTCTTCCCAATTGAAACAGGTTGAACACAGACTCAATAAAAAGGTTATAAAAATTTGTTTAAAGAAAATTTAGAATAACTTTTTTTTTGAATTTTTTTACTTTAGCTACCCGAATGAGTGTAATAATTTTATAAAATTAATACTTTTAGAGAAAAAAATAATAAGTTAAATTTTGTTTTAAAAACGCGGCAAAGCAGCAACCATATATTCCACTAAAAAACGAGATTGCGCGATGCACTCGAAAAGCTAGTCGCGATTTTTGTTTGATTGATAGTGTAAATGCTGTTTACATGGAACAACAAGTGGGATATGTACTTTTTGCACTGTCTACAGCTATGTATAAATTATAAATATAATCAACATATACATAATATAAATATAAGCAAGCAGTATTCTCCTTTTCCATTGCATGTTTCAACTAGACAAAAAAACTACATAAGTCGTTACTCAAATTAAGGTAGTTAAGATATTAATGAGAATACTTCAACAGTATCAGTCAACAGAAAATAACTCTAAGCTTTATTTTTCCTCTAAAAAGCCTAATTTTTCGCGAAAAATTAGGATTTTATAAAATTTGAAACAAAGTGTTCACTTAATGGGTAAGCGAATTAAAGTTTTAACCAAGACATATTGAAATTTTCCTCGAATAAAAAAAACCTTAGACATTGCAGCAAGTTATAGTTGTTAACAACGCACATACCTCGTTGTTTCATGTAAACAGCATTTACACTATCAGGATCTATCCTAGTCCGGGGGGAGCACATATAAAGTATTATATGTAACAAATCCACTTGAGACTTACCGAGCGGCCTCTACGGAACAACATGGGATCTAAACGAGAAACGTCACAAAGAAAAACGAAGAAATTACATTTGTTGCGTAAGCAGGCAAAGTTGTGTGCTCTCCTCACCATGTTAGATCCTGGTTATAACATGTCAGACGGCGATATGCACGCGGCATGCCTCCATTCCGTCGCTCTTTGTGCGCCGAGACGGTTGTAAGTAAGTGCGAGGGGTGGTAACACTGGATTCGGCGTAAGGTTTATCCATAGCAGCAGTCGATACATGGGCGAAAGTGTGGATCACAGTGTCCCGGGATGAGGAGTCGATCGTGTTGCCCTCGGAGTCGCCCTTGAGCACGCTGTCGTTGGGGTCCTCGCCGCCGTCGTCGTCCTCGATGCCGCCGGCCGCCGTCGTCGTCTCGTCGCAACTCCCCGACCGCTCCCCGCCTCGGCTCGCTGGAATCAATCGGATCAGAGAAGGGGTGGAAATCACAGAACGCTCAGCTAGCTTCGCTTACACCTCCCCCTTTTTACCAAAAAGACCGTGACCCATAATTTAGCTGAACGATGCATAACTGAACCGATCTCTAAAGCAAACTGAGAAACACCTACCCTATTCTGGTGGAAGGTAGTCTCCCAAATTCATGGCTGGAACGATGGCTCCATGCTGCCTTGCCCACGCGAGAACCACATTCCAGAACGGCACGACCGCCAGCGAAGCCTGGTGGCCCAACACGAACTGTCCGTGCTTGCAGCGCGTGAGTGCCACATTCATACGATGCGGATCGTCCAAGAATTCAGCCGCGTCTGCTTGGAAGTCCGTCTTTGTGGTCAGCAGCACGACCACGTTTTTTTCCCTGCCCTGGATGGCATCCACGGTGGACAGATCGACGCCGGTGTCGCGCGCGAAATCCACTAGCCGTCGGTGCTGTTCTTTGTAGAACGTGATTATACATATACTGCTCGCGGCGATGCCCCTTGCTAGAAGACGTCCTACCAGAGTGGTGCAGACCATAGCCTCCGCATCGTTGAAATGAGAGTGAGTTGCTCTCCGGGAACTACCGCTGACGTCCAAGAACATGAACGGTAGGGACTGGTTCGGAAACCGCATCATGTTCAGCAGCATGTGTCGCTCCTCAGCCGCCGTTCCACTCCTCAGCTGTCCAGCGTAGACGAAGTGATTAGGGAGCTCGTTCAGGAGAGGATGCGCCCTGAACGTGGTGACAAGGGGGGCTATAGGGACGGCCCTCGCTCGCGTTAGAACGTCCATCACGCTACGCGCTCCGAACTTAGCGGCTGTAGAGTGCCGTGAGCAACGCGCATACGGCTCCAATTGGTGTACATCGCCGATGTAGATATGGCGCGCCTTCGGCAAACGGCTCAGCATTGCGGCAAAGACGGGTTCTGGTACTTGCGAAGCCTCGTCGCATATGATGAGCTCGAAGTCGTCCAGGTAGTTCTTAAATATGCCGCCCTTTCCCGTCGCATTCAGCAAAGATGACGTCGTTATTGCGACGACCTGTGGCTGGTACTTGAGGAACATGACCTCGACGACCTTGTCGATCAAATCGGAGACGTCCCTCTCAGCAAGGACAAGATCCTCCCTTTCCTGCTCTGTCAAGAACTCCTGGCGCTCCCTATTCTGCATGTGGGCCTCGAACACAATCCGGCCATCTCTGAAGCGTTCACATTCGTCCAAGGTTTCCTCCTCCAACTCGTTCCTGTAGAGATCAGGAAGTCGTTTGAGGACCTCATGCATGTCGGCAGGAGTCGTGGCGATGGAGTCGTCGAACACTACCGATTCAGCGATGTAACGGCAAACGGCTAGGTCGGCGAACGCGTCGAGGGACAGGATGGTTTCAGTGATCTGGGCGACGGCTGCGTTCGTGGTGGCGGTGAGGATGATGTGCGCTCCTCCTCGCGCCTGTCTTGCCGCTATACAAGCACCGACGACGGTTTTGCCGGTTCCGAACGCGGCCTGTATTCCCACAATCGGGAAAGTTGTAGTCCCGATTGCCAGGGCCTGTCGCTGGTCCTCCGTCAGAATTACTGACCGCCTGTTGATAGATATGGGTGATCCGTCTACGACGGAGATGGTTGGCACGGTGTTCTGCTGGTTCTCTTCGACACATGACAAGGGTGTGGCTCCATACACCGCGTCTAATATTCTCCTTCCGCAACTGTTCGTAGGCACATTCGTGAACAGTTCCATCTCGGAGACTGCCTCATATGCTGGGATTGCGCTGGAAGGGAGCTTGCTCAGCTTTACGCATACATCGAGGAAGGCCGAGTTGTCAGCTATTCGGCCCGCCCGCATGGCGGCACGATAGAGGGAATCGTCGGACCATGAGTAAGTTTGTAGAATCACGCGAAGTCGGCGCTCCTCTCTTGCTCGTTCCACCCGATCCACTGACATCCGGAGGAATGCAGATGCTCCCATTATCCATACTCCAACGGGGCGATGGCGAGCCCATCCGGCTTCAGAAGTCATGTCGTCCAGCACGAATTCCAGGCGCAGAGGGTACCCAGCCAAGCTAGGTATCGTAGCGGTGACTTGGTGCGTACGGCGATCGTCTTCTAGGGTTGCGTAGGAAGCCAAAGCTGAGGAGGCGGCATTGAAGATTTTGCCCGTAGTCGCAATGGCCGACGCTCGATCGTTCGTGTAGCTGTCGAAGTCTCTGAGGCGATCCTCGAACCAGGCCTGCTCGTCCGGGGAGATTTTATGTACTTCCATTGGAAGCATGGCTTCGTCCGGATTGGCAGGGAGAAACAGTTTGACGAAGGAACAGAGTACGTCGCGAGCGGCTTCCGACGCGGGCGGTTCCGAAAATCGGACAGCGCAAGACGATTTCCGTCGGCACAGGGCTTTCATGATCTCGTTCTCCTGAACGTGGGGCCATGGGAAGCGGGCTAGACCACGCGTTATCGTGACAGCTTCTGGGCTGTCTTCCATTGCCATTTTGAAGTTATTGACGGCAGAGCCATCACCTCTACGGGTGACTGAGAGGACAATCCCGTACCGCATTTCCTGCCAGACGGGCGGTGTGACGAAGGCGAGTCGGGCCACACGAAAGAAGAACGTCGGGTTGGAATCCAACGCAGCGGTGTCGAGGCATCCGGTACCAGCTGTGAACAGTTATATGACAAGGGTATGCGCCAGAACCGTTCACCTCCGTTTGTGGGGCAAAACCACACTGGTTGGGAGTGACCCCCAGGGAGATATAGTGCCATGATTAGACATACGAACAGGGTTCGAACGTAAACAGAGCCTCTACCAGATCGACCCGAGGACGGAGTCGAAGAAGGAAAAACTGATTTAGAAAGTTCCTCGTTCCGTTCCAGCAACGCTGACACTCGTGCGTTAGCCTGAGCAAGGGCAGCCTTACTTTCCTGAAGCGAAAGCGACAGGGCATTTATTTTCTTACTGGCTTCGTCTACCGTTATGTCCTCAGATGGGGTCCAAGATGTTGAGGGTCTCTGGCGAGTCGGTGCACTACCCCGATTAGAGTTAGTAAAGTTTCCAGAGCGCGTACCTGAAGATCTCGTTCCTTGTTGGCGTCTTGGAGAAGGGCACTGATTCGCAAAGTGACCGGAACCTCCACAGTTATAGCATTCCATAGACCGACGATTGCTGTCGTCACCGTCCCTCAGTCGATTAGCAGTGAATCGTCTTCGCTCCGGAGTCTGCCAGCGTCTGAAAGAATTGGAGCCAGTTTCAGTTCTTCTACGTGTGGATGTATTGAACCTCACCTGACGTGGGTAGTCGATGGCGCTGACTCCCACTTGTGGCGGTTGACCCACAGGGTTAATGAGGCGATCGGCGGCGGCCTCGGCTAGAAGTTGCTCCACCGTTTGGGCTTTGTTGACGGCCTGTTCGAACGATGAAGGATTGTCTAGCTTAACGAAATACCTGATGTCAGGACGCAGGAGGGCTACGTACTCCTCTAGCACGCGTTCCTTCTGCGTTGAGGGGTCCTGACCCGCGGTGACCGCTCGAACCAAATGTAGGAGACGATTGGCGAACACCGCTGACGGCTCTCCTGGTTCCTGCTTGCAGTAAGACAATGTCTGGCGGGCCAGGTAACGCTGATGGGGCCCTTCAAAGAACTTCTTCAAGTGAGTCACGATAGATTCGAAGGACCTCCGATCTTCATCAGTCAGTTCCTCTATCTTCTCTCTAGCGACGCCGTCGAGGTACGCTATCAAAAGATTGGCCTTCTGTTCCGATGACATCGGTGTCGCTCGCATGCGTGCGATGTCCTCAAACCGTCGCAGCCAGACTGAGAATTGGACCCCGTCCCCGGTTCCAGAGAAGGAGGCTATTCTTGGAGCGGACGAGTCCGGTATCAGAGTGGCGACCGTGGGCATAGACCGAATACGGTCATCGATCGCCCCAAACGAAGTGTTCAGTCCTGCGAGTAAGGTGGCGTTTCCTTCCCTGATTTCCTGGGCCAATCGCGAAGAAGTGTGTCGAGACTCCTGGCGAACCCCCGCTACAGCGTCGGCGGTCACATCGCGAAGAAGCTTTGCGTCCTTCCCTCTAACAGTAGCCGAATCGTCCAAGTCTTGGAAGACGCTCAGTAAGGGGTCCATCCACGCGGAGGTATCAGTAGGGGCCTGGCTATCTTCTGCTGACGTATCCTCATGCTTCCAAGATATGCTATGTTGATGGGTAGCTTCGACCCGGGACTCACCCTTCTTGGTCTGCGACCTAGTAGTAGGTGGGCCCATAGCTGCAGTAACAGATGAACGGCGATGTAGTGTTCTTCCGCCCACAGGGTGTTTCCCAAAATTCCAGTGTGTGCGACTTCAAAACGTAAGTTTTACCGTAAAGGTAACCGAGGCCAAATAACAGACGTTAACAACTCACGAACGCACGGTCCTCCCAGCGCGACAGAGAGGATATCCTATGGAGTCGAGTTGATAATGAATATGGTGCCGCGACGACTGTCCAATCGCACTGAAAAGAGATATGAAGAAGTTACGAGTATACAGCACTGTATGGTTGTAATGGCGAAAAGGGAAGGAGAGAATAAGGGATTAACCAACCTAGGAACCCAGTGGTCCGGGCGAAAGGGTCCGACGGCCCTCAGCTTAACCTAGCGTGAGTCATGGAATTCAAACGGGCGGTTGCACATGCGTTGCGACGGAGCGCGCTTCCTACCACATCAGCGTGGGCGATGACTCATGCCTGCCGCTAAGCTGCGAGGAAAAAAAAAGGCAAGGGCGAGAGCAAGAAAGGAATTTAAATAAGAAAACGCACGCGCTGTTGGATTCCTTAACGTCACAAAACGCGATCGAGTGATTGGTCATAATGGAAATTACATTCCAAACGCTTAAACTAGTATTTATCTCGAATATGGGCCTATTAATATCCACTCGCCACTGCAAACAGCAAAGAAAAACCTAAACGGACTCACCTTAGAATCACTTCGGGCCATACACCGCACAACTCCTGGCATATGGCTTTAACCAACGTGTCCATATGCGTTGACTTCTCCAGTACTGAAAACTAACCATCGCACTTTGCTGCAAAATCGCCGCTACTTGCGGAATCTCTGCGTTTGACGCCACACTGAGCTGCTCAGCCATGCTAACGGTACCTGAAACCACATACGTCTAATAGAGAGCTCTGAAGAATAGCTTCACAAGCTAACCGATCGGATTTCTATTCTAATATACCGTAATCAAAAAAAAATTGTCGAGGAGAGGATGCAGACGATCGCGACTATCGGCTGGGCCGGCAGCCGCAGGCAAAAGCAGATTGGCCAGATCTGGTTATGCCTCTACGAGGCGGCGAAACCGAACAAAACACTCGACGATTGAAAATGTCGTACCTCTATTTTCCCGAGGACGTGACCCCTCACTCGCTGCTACCAGTAAGTGCGAGGGGTGGTAACACTGGATTCGGCGTAAGGTTTATCCATAGCAGCAGTCGATACATGGGCGAAAGTGTGGATCACAGTGTCCCGGGATGAGGAGTCGATCGTGTTGCCCTCGGAGTCGCCCTTGAGCACGCTGTCGTTGGGGTCCTCGCCGCCGTCGTCGTCCTCGATGCCGCCGGCCGCCGTCGTCGTCTCGTCGCAACTCCCCGACCGCTCCCCGCCTCGGCTCGCTGGAATCAATCGGATCAGAGAAGGGGTGGAAATCACAGAACGCTCAGCTAGCTTCGCTTACATGTAAACCGCGGCGATTTTTATTTTTTTTTTGTTTGTTGGTTTGTTTTCGGTTTCTTTTAGGAGCCGCTCGGTAAGTCTCAGTTCATATTGTTACTTACTTTTTAATTATGTGGCCCCCCGGACTAGGATAGATCCACTATCAATCAAATAAAAATCGCGACGAGCTTTTCTTTTCGAATGCATGGCGCAATCTGGTATTTTAGTTCACTATATGCTCGCCGCTTTGTTTCGCTTTACAACAAAATTTAATTTGTTATTTTTCTCCAAAAGTAAAAATTTTATAAAATTCTTACTTTTATTCGGGCAGCTAAAGCAAAAACATCAAAAAAAAAGTTATTCTAAATTTTTCCTTGAACAAAAAAATTTTCTAACCATCTTATAAAGCTTTGCCGACGTTCGAAGATCAGAGACGCTGTCGTGTGGGCCAAGTTGTCGAAAATTAGGTGGGCCGGCCGCGCAGTGCGTTTCGCAGACACCCGCTGGACGAGAGCTGTTACCGACTGGATTCCACGGGATGTCAAGAAAACACCAGGACGCCCACCAACGCGTTGGTCGGACTTCTTCGTGAAAGCCCTGAACGATCGATATGACGCTCTTCGTGTCCCTCGAACGAGGAGGATTCATTGGAGCACTCTGGCACGCGAGAGGGACGAATGGAGACGCTGCTGGCGCCCGCTCGAGCAAGTCGATGATCAATGGGACGACAGGTGGTCTTATTGAGTCTGTAGTTGAACCTTTTTAAAGGTTGTTTCAATTCAGAAGAGTTCTCTTAGAGTTCTCTTTGATTTCAAAAGTCTTAGGCGAGCCAATTTGACGTGAAAAGAGTCCTATTTGTTTTGAAAAGTGTCCAATTTGATTTGAAAATGTTATATTAAGATACATCTGTGCTCAAGCGCTTAGCAAAAGTTATTCTCGATGCAGCGTTTTATTTCATCGTCAGGGTGTCAGAACAGCGAGTGCGAAACGTCGAGGTCTACGACGATCAAGGGCAATCCCCAGGAATGCGTGGGGTTTCACCTGCTGTGTAATAGCGTTTTTCCGCTGTTATCGAGTGGAGAGACAGATCCAGTCGCCGCGTTACCTGGTTGCTGGTTGAAATGCCATGTTCATGAACAAAGAGTCACCAGGAGTCGCAGGTTTGAGGAGATCCCTTTAAGTTGACGTAGAAGAAACTGTGCCTTCGACTCAGCTCTCCATTAATATACATGGTGTCTCAATAGAATGTATACACTGTTAGAAAGATGATAACTTTGGTCACAATAAAGGTACTGAAGAAGAGAAAAGTTCATATGAAAGCATAAAAGAATAAAAAATTTTTGACATATGAGCAGTATGGAAAGCGCCATGTACTCGCCTGAAATTTTGCGTTTTAGACTCGATTGCTTACGTTTCGCTTGAATACTTGTTATAATTTTTTCACAAAGTGGCCGCATCGATTGATTTGTGCTTTTTTTAAGGTTTAAAACTTAAAAACTTACCAAGAAAAAATGCGGATACTATTTGAAAGGTTCTAACTTGCTGCTAGTGAAGCTTATGGAGGTATTTGAGACTCGTATAAATACACATTGCAAAGGGATGGATGTGGCGTGTAAATACTCAAGATTGCGCCATGCCCTCTCCTAAAACTTTAAATTTCAGACTCGATTGATTCTGCATGAGCTGAATGCTTGCTATTACCTGGCGAAATTAACCTGTGTTGTGCTTCTGTTAACGTTTTCAACCTGAAAATTACGTGAAAGACATGTGAAATGCGAGTTTATTAATCGCACAAATTAAATTTCATCAGGAGCCCAATTTGCCATGGCGGATTCTGTGGGCTAATGAAGATTGTAACAAGTATTCTGGCTGGCCATGTTCAATCAATCGAGTCTGAAGTTCAATGTTTAAGGCGGGCGCATGGCGCAATCTTGACTACTTAACACCACAGACATCTCTTTACCATGTGCTTTCATACGAGTCTCAAACATCTTCAAAAACTTCACTTGCAGCAATGTTAGAACTTTTCAAATAGTATCCGCATTTTTTAGGATACCCTGCATTTTCACAAGCATTGGTAACTTTTTAAGTTTAAAACCCTAAGGAAAGCACAAATCAATTAAAACTGCCAGTTCTTGAAGAAATTATAACATGTATTCAAGCGTAATACAATCAATCGAGTGTAAGGTGTACGGTTTCAAACGAGTGCATGGCGCAATCCATAATGCTCATATATCAGAAAATTTCTATTTTTCTAATTTTTCATATGAGCTTATAACTTCTTGAGTACCTTTACTGTGAACAAAGTTATCACCTTTCAAACAGTGTATACATTTATTTGAGATACTGTGTTTAAGCCGCTCGATGGATCGTAAGAGGGCTGTGAAGCGATGGCACGACTACTTCGAGGAAATCTCGAATGTTGAATTTGAGCATCCTGCTATTCCATTTCCATCTCCTGTATACGGTCCCGTTCAGAAGATCACAGTGTGCGAAACCGAAGCAGCCCTGAGGAAGATGAAGTCAGGCAAAGCCACTGGTCCCGATGACCTGCCAGCCGACCTGTGGAAGTCGAAGGGCTGGTGCCCTGCTGACTGGCTGACAGAGTTTTTCAATCAGGTTGTTGCTGAGAAGACCCGAGAGCTGGCAGCAAAGCACGACCATCCCGATTTGCAAGAAGAAGGGCAGTCCTGCGGACTGCGCTAGTTACCGTCCAATTCGCCTTCTTTCGCACACCATGAAAATCTTTGAGCGAATTGTCGATCGACGTATCCGGGATGTCGTCCAGCTTTCCACGAATCAGTGTGGTTTCGTCTCTGGCTGCGGCACCGTTGATGCCATTCACGCCGTACGTCTTCTGCTAGGGAAGCACCGCGAGAAACAGAAACCGGTGCATTTTGCCTTCCTGGACTTGGAGAAGGCCTTCGACCGCGTTCCGCGAGATGTTATATGGTACGCGTTGCGACAACATGGTATCCCTGAAGAGCTTATTGAGTGGGTGCGCATTCTGTACTCTTGCCCAAGGAATCGAGTGCGAGCGCCAGCAGGCATCTCGATGGAATTTCCCGTCTCTGTAGGGGTGCACCAGGGATCTGCGCTATCCCAACTGCTCTTCGTGGTCGTGATGGATGCGATCTCACGAGATCTCCAAATGGCGGCACCTTGGACGCTGCTGTGTGCTGACGACGTCATGCTTGCATGTGAAGACAAAACCGAACTCGAGCGACAGGCACAGCGTGGTGCGATCGTTTGGCATTGTTCGGTCTCAAGCTAAACGTCAAAAAGACGGAATACTTGACGACGGATGTGAATGAGCACGGATCTATTAAGATCGATGGTACTGAGCTCTCACGAGTGACATCTTTCAAGTATCTTGGATCAACAGTCACGTCCGATGGCAGTCTAAAGTTGGAGGTGAACGCACGTGTGAATGCAGCCTGGTCCAAATGGCGCTCACTGACTGGGGTGCTTTGCTACAGGACAATACCAGAGCACCTCAAATCGAAGGTTTATAGAACAGTCGTTCGCCTAGTAGTGACGTACGGTGCTGAGTGCTGGCCCGTGACGAAGGAAATTGAAAGCCGGCTCAGTGTAATGGAGACGAAAATGCTACGGTGGACGGCTGGAGTTACGCGTTTGGACCGCGTTCGCAACGACGCCATACGACAGAGGTTCGGTGTCGCCCCGATAGCCGAGAAGCTGCGCGAAGCTCGTCTTCGATGGTACGGCCACGTCCTTCGCGCTAACGACGACACCGTCCGGAAGATAGGCCTGAACCTTGTGGTCCCTGGAAAGCGGCCCAGGGGACGCTTTCCCCCTGGAAAGCGGCCCAGGGGACGCCCGAAACAGCGTTGGCTAGATACGTTGCATTTGGACTTAAAGATGGCTGGTGTGCACCCTGATCGAGCATTTGATCGGGAGAATTGGCGTCGTCACAACAGCGGACCTCGCCACCAAGCGGGACAGACGCTAATGAAAATGATGACTGAGTTTAAGCCGCGTTTCATCTGACTTTTTTAAAACTTTGTAGATGGGTAGATAGTTGATTTCAACAAGTGCATGGCGCATGCCCTAAAGAATTAATTCAAGTCGATATCCATTTTTTTATTATTCGGATTTTTTCTTTTCTATTATATAGAGATCTACAATTATTACCCGATTAAACACATCCTATTCTGGCCACTTTCATAGTAACAATAATTCGTGTATCGAATTCAGATTTTTAGCAGCCTAGCGTGGAGATAGTTGATTTGTTAGAAATTGATAATATCGATCTATTATATTGATTGTCTCGCTTGCGGTTGTCATATTCGCGCGATTCGGCTCCAGACCACCACTTATTTTCGGCCGGTAGTACTAGTCAGTACTACTTGCTTGTTGTGAAATATGTCCACCATCTATCTTATTCGCATGATTCGCTCGTCAAACCACCATTTCTTGACAAAACCCGGCAAAATCGATCGATATTGATTGGTTGTGAAAACTACTTCGCGTACTGAGCATGAGTCGGTAATACCGACAGAGTTATTGTGAGAGCTTTTGGGCTGCAATTAATTTTGCTCGGATAAACTGACAGACTGACAGACTCTGAATGGTAATTTTGTTTTCTACATAACTATGTTTAAAGTCCGGAATTTGAACGCATATACCATTCTCACGTCGATTTTCGTAGTTTTCAAATCAAATTGTATGCTCTTCTAAGCCAGCTCTCTCTCTTCTAAGTCTTTTGAAATCAAAGCAAACTCTTCAAAATTGAAATGACCTTCAAGCAGGTTAATCTACGGACTCAACAAGATGATTAGAATAATGTTTTTGTTCATGAAAAATTTGGTACATCGTTCCTTGAAATTTTTAGGTTAATTCTCATTTTGTCTCATTTCTTGAAAGAGTTCGCTTTTATTTCAAAAGTCTTTGGCCAGCCTAGACGAGTGTCCAATTTGATTTAGAAGGTATCCAGTTCGACATGAAAATGATATATATAGCGTCCGCTAAATAAAATTGTTTAAAATATGGGTATATGTAGCGTAGGTGAGCAGCATTGGTAGGTGGGAACGCCTAAACCAACCAGACCGCATGGAATGGGTAAGCCGTTCAGTGAGGGCATGTACAGTTGGTACACTGATGGGCTGGCATGGGATCGGCTTGTGCTCTGTTTGGTTACTATTGGATGGCGCCCTCCCACCTACCAATGCTGCTCACCTACGCGACATGTACCAAAATATGCGGTTTCACTGTCTGCATTCATGCCGTCCGCGCAAAATTAATGGCCGTCCGACGCCTCATAACCTACAACTAAACTACTGGTCCATACCATTTGAGATTGCAAAGATAGGTTGGCCGCTGGACTGACACTACAATACATGTGCAGACCACATCGATTAACGATTGGATATCGATTAATGTTAACGAGTGTTCGCAGAGTTGACCGTGTGATGTGATACTCACGCAAGTATGATGGCCGCAGTCGTGTGAGTATGATGCCCTTTAACTGTTCTCGTCACAGCTAAGCGACTTAATTGGCTAATCAATAATGGTCAGAATTGTAGTTAGATTTTAAGATTCCCCGTATGAGATCTGAATAACGCGATTACGATGACATGTACTGACCAAGACAATTACCTAGGGAGTATGCAGTAGATATAGCGATAGATGTTGATAGACTATTTTTCGTTTTTTTTTATCGATTTTTGTCCAGAATTGATTGTTTGGAATGGAAATTACGCGAATATAACGGCTGCTGAAGCGACACCATGGCATGTCCAATATCGCTCGAATCGATTATCAATTCCTTCACCAGAGCTACCTGGTATGACACTTGAAAAGTTGGCCGCATAATTCTGTCATGAAGCCCAGGAAATAAAACAAAAAACGGCACTATTGTACTTTCGGGACTCCAGAGGCTGAAGAGAAGGCGAAAAAATTCGTCCAAACTTCGCGCAGGGGGTTATTTGGGGTGCTGATCACGAATCTGACATTCGCTTTTAAAAATTCAACTGATTACGTTAGGTTACGGTAGATACGGGTAACTAAGGCTGCAGAGGTCATAATCACCTATTTCGCCCAAACTTCGCCTAGTGGAGTTATTTGGGGTGCTGAACACGAATCTGACATCCGGTTTTCGTTTTACGTTGGAATTTGGGAGAAATCGGTGATCATTATCTTAGTCACAGGCACTTTCCGTGACCTACCGTACTCCAGCGTAAAATAAAAACGGATGTCAGATTGTCAGCACCCCAATAACCCCTCTACACGAATTTTGGGCAAAATTGATGATTATGACCTCGGTAGCCTTAGGTACCCGTACCCAATGTAACCTACCGTAATCGGCCGAAATTTCAAAAATGGATGTCAAATTCGTGATCAGCACCCCAAATAACGCCCCTGGGCGAAGTTTGGACAAAATCGGTGATTATGACCTCAGCAGCCTTAGTTACCCGTGGCTACCGTAACCTACCGCACTCCAGCGTAAAAAGAAAAGCGGATGTCAGATTCGTGATCAGCATCCCAAATAACGCCCCTGGACAAAGTTTGGGCGAAAATTTTCTTTCGACCTCTCCTCGTCCTCTGGAGTGCCGTGTCACGGTATTGTGGTGACCGCCTCTGTAAACCACGCCCCTACATGGGTTGGAAGGTTAGGAGTTTCCCTAACTGCATTCTTGCTGCATGGTTGTTGTATATAATATAGATTAATAATAAAGGTTTGTAAACCTCACACCCAGACAGGAGCATGACAGCATGTCACGGTGTAGTGGCCACCACCTTGTAAGCCACGCCCATACTTGGGTTTGGAAGGTTGGCAGTCTCCCCGACTGCATACTTTGTATATGGTTGTGTACATAAATATAAATCTATAAAAATGGTTGTCAATATTTCGTTTGTGCCGCTCGAGGTTATTACGGTGGATCTTTATTGCCAGGCCTAACGTTTCGACGCTTCCGTCTTCTTCAGAGGCCTGAACGTGGTGCAACTATTAGATAAGCGATTTACCCCACCAAACGCTAT
>OX377204.1:10397145-10456575 GCA_947396885.1 Heligmosomoides polygyrus polygyrus
CCTTTACTGTGAACAAAGTTATCACCTTTCAAACAGTGTATACATTTATTTGAGATACTGTGTTTAAGCCGCTCGATGGATCGTAAGAGGGCTGTGAAGCGATGGCACGACTACTTCGAGGAAATCTCGAATGTTGAATTTGAGCATCCTGCTATTCCATTTCCATCTCCTGTATACGGTCCCGTTCAGAAGATCACAGTGTGCGAAACCGAAGCAGCCCTGAGGAAGATGAAGTCAGGCAAAGCCACTGGTCCCGATGACCTGCCAGCCGACCTGTGGAAGTCGAAGGGCTGGTGCCCTGCTGACTGGCTGACAGAGTTTTTCAATCAGGTTGTTGCTGAGAAGACCCGAGAGCTGGCAGCAAAGCACGACCATCCCGATTTGCAAGAAGAAGGGCAGTCCTGCGGACTGCGCTAGTTACCGTCCAATTCGCCTTCTTTCGCACACCATGAAAATCTTTGAGCGAATTGTCGATCGACGTATCCGGGATGTCGTCCAGCTTTCCACGAATCAGTGTGGTTTCGTCTCTGGCTGCGGCACCGTTGATGCCATTCACGCCGTACGTCTTCTGCTAGGGAAGCACCGCGAGAAACAGAAACCGGTGCATTTTGCCTTCCTGGACTTGGAGAAGGCCTTCGACCGCGTTCCGCGAGATGTTATATGGTACGCGTTGCGACAACATGGTATCCCTGAAGAGCTTATTGAGTGGGTGCGCATTCTGTACTCTTGCCCAAGGAATCGAGTGCGAGCGCCAGCAGGCATCTCGATGGAATTTCCCGTCTCTGTAGGGGTGCACCAGGGATCTGCGCTATCCCAACTGCTCTTCGTGGTCGTGATGGATGCGATCTCACGAGATCTCCAAATGGCGGCACCTTGGACGCTGCTGTGTGCTGACGACGTCATGCTTGCATGTGAAGACAAAACCGAACTCGAGCGACAGGCACAGCGTGGTGCGATCGTTTGGCATTGTTCGGTCTCAAGCTAAACGTCAAAAAGACGGAATACTTGACGACGGATGTGAATGAGCACGGATCTATTAAGATCGATGGTACTGAGCTCTCACGAGTGACATCTTTCAAGTATCTTGGATCAACAGTCACGTCCGATGGCAGTCTAAAGTTGGAGGTGAACGCACGTGTGAATGCAGCCTGGTCCAAATGGCGCTCACTGACTGGGGTGCTTTGCTACAGGACAATACCAGAGCACCTCAAATCGAAGGTTTATAGAACAGTCGTTCGCCTAGTAGTGACGTACGGTGCTGAGTGCTGGCCCGTGACGAAGGAAATTGAAAGCCGGCTCAGTGTAATGGAGACGAAAATGCTACGGTGGACGGCTGGAGTTACGCGTTTGGACCGCGTTCGCAACGACGCCATACGACAGAGGTTCGGTGTCGCCCCGATAGCCGAGAAGCTGCGCGAAGCTCGTCTTCGATGGTACGGCCACGTCCTTCGCGCTAACGACGACACCGTCCGGAAGATAGGCCTGAACCTTGTGGTCCCTGGAAAGCGGCCCAGGGGACGCTTTCCCCCTGGAAAGCGGCCCAGGGGACGCCCGAAACAGCGTTGGCTAGATACGTTGCATTTGGACTTAAAGATGGCTGGTGTGCACCCTGATCGAGCATTTGATCGGGAGAATTGGCGTCGTCACAACAGCGGACCTCGCCACCAAGCGGGACAGACGCTAATGAAAATGATGACTGAGTTTAAGCCGCGTTTCATCTGACTTTTTTAAAACTTTGTAGATGGGTAGATAGTTGATTTCAACAAGTGCATGGCGCATGCCCTAAAGAATTAATTCAAGTCGATATCCATTTTTTTATTATTCGGATTTTTTCTTTTCTATTATATAGAGATCTACAATTATTACCCGATTAAACACATCCTATTCTGGCCACTTTCATAGTAACAATAATTCGTGTATCGAATTCAGATTTTTAGCAGCCTAGCGTGGAGATAGTTGATTTGTTAGAAATTGATAATATCGATCTATTATATTGATTGTCTCGCTTGCGGTTGTCATATTCGCGCGATTCGGCTCCAGACCACCACTTATTTTCGGCCGGTAGTACTAGTCAGTACTACTTGCTTGTTGTGAAATATGTCCACCATCTATCTTATTCGCATGATTCGCTCGTCAAACCACCATTTCTTGACAAAACCCGGCAAAATCGATCGATATTGATTGGTTGTGAAAACTACTTCGCGTACTGAGCATGAGTCGGTAATACCGACAGAGTTATTGTGAGAGCTTTTGGGCTGCAATTAATTTTGCTCGGATAAACTGACAGACTGACAGACTCTGAATGGTAATTTTGTTTTCTACATAACTATGTTTAAAGTCCGGAATTTGAACGCATATACCATTCTCACGTCGATTTTCGTAGTTTTCAAATCAAATTGTATGCTCTTCTAAGCCAGCTCTCTCTCTTCTAAGTCTTTTGAAATCAAAGCAAACTCTTCAAAATTGAAATGACCTTCAAGCAGGTTAATCTACGGACTCAACAAGATGATTAGAATAATGTTTTTGTTCATGAAAAATTTGGTACATCGTTCCTTGAAATTTTTAGGTTAATTCTCATTTTGTCTCATTTCTTGAAAGAGTTCGCTTTTATTTCAAAAGTCTTTGGCCAGCCTAGACGAGTGTCCAATTTGATTTAGAAGGTATCCAGTTCGACATGAAAATGATATATATAGCGTCCGCTAAATAAAATTGTTTAAAATATGGGTATATGTAGCGTAGGTGAGCAGCATTGGTAGGTGGGAACGCCTAAACCAACCAGACCGCATGGAATGGGTAAGCCGTTCAGTGAGGGCATGTACAGTTGGTACACTGATGGGCTGGCATGGGATCGGCTTGTGCTCTGTTTGGTTACTATTGGATGGCGCCCTCCCACCTACCAATGCTGCTCACCTACGCGACATGTACCAAAATATGCGGTTTCACTGTCTGCATTCATGCCGTCCGCGCAAAATTAATGGCCGTCCGACGCCTCATAACCTACAACTAAACTACTGGTCCATACCATTTGAGATTGCAAAGATAGGTTGGCCGCTGGACTGACACTACAATACATGTGCAGACCACATCGATTAACGATTGGATATCGATTAATGTTAACGAGTGTTCGCAGAGTTGACCGTGTGATGTGATACTCACGCAAGTATGATGGCCGCAGTCGTGTGAGTATGATGCCCTTTAACTGTTCTCGTCACAGCTAAGCGACTTAATTGGCTAATCAATAATGGTCAGAATTGTAGTTAGATTTTAAGATTCCCCGTATGAGATCTGAATAACGCGATTACGATGACATGTACTGACCAAGACAATTACCTAGGGAGTATGCAGTAGATATAGCGATAGATGTTGATAGACTATTTTTCGTTTTTTTTTATCGATTTTTGTCCAGAATTGATTGTTTGGAATGGAAATTACGCGAATATAACGGCTGCTGAAGCGACACCATGGCATGTCCAATATCGCTCGAATCGATTATCAATTCCTTCACCAGAGCTACCTGGTATGACACTTGAAAAGTTGGCCGCATAATTCTGTCATGAAGCCCAGGAAATAAAACAAAAAACGGCACTATTGTACTTTCGGGACTCCAGAGGCTGAAGAGAAGGCGAAAAAATTCGTCCAAACTTCGCGCAGGGGGTTATTTGGGGTGCTGATCACGAATCTGACATTCGCTTTTAAAAATTCAACTGATTACGTTAGGTTACGGTAGATACGGGTAACTAAGGCTGCAGAGGTCATAATCACCTATTTCGCCCAAACTTCGCCTAGTGGAGTTATTTGGGGTGCTGAACACGAATCTGACATCCGGTTTTCGTTTTACGTTGGAATTTGGGAGAAATCGGTGATCATTATCTTAGTCACAGGCACTTTCCGTGACCTACCGTACTCCAGCGTAAAATAAAAACGGATGTCAGATTGTCAGCACCCCAATAACCCCTCTACACGAATTTTGGGCAAAATTGATGATTATGACCTCGGTAGCCTTAGGTACCCGTACCCAATGTAACCTACCGTAATCGGCCGAAATTTCAAAAATGGATGTCAAATTCGTGATCAGCACCCCAAATAACGCCCCTGGGCGAAGTTTGGACAAAATCGGTGATTATGACCTCAGCAGCCTTAGTTACCCGTGGCTACCGTAACCTACCGCACTCCAGCGTAAAAAGAAAAGCGGATGTCAGATTCGTGATCAGCATCCCAAATAACGCCCCTGGACAAAGTTTGGGCGAAAATTTTCTTTCGACCTCTCCTCGTCCTCTGGAGTGCCGTGTCACGGTATTGTGGTGACCGCCTCTGTAAACCACGCCCCTACATGGGTTGGAAGGTTAGGAGTTTCCCTAACTGCATTCTTGCTGCATGGTTGTTGTATATAATATAGATTAATAATAAAGGTTTGTAAACCTCACACCCAGACAGGAGCATGACAGCATGTCACGGTGTAGTGGCCACCACCTTGTAAGCCACGCCCATACTTGGGTTTGGAAGGTTGGCAGTCTCCCCGACTGCATACTTTGTATATGGTTGTGTACATAAATATAAATCTATAAAAATGGTTGTCAATATTTCGTTTGTGCCGCTCGAGGTTATTACGGTGGATCTTTATTGCCAGGCCTAACGTTTCGACGCTTCCGTCTTCTTCAGAGGCCTGAACGTGGTGCAACTATTAGATAAGCGATTTACCCCACCAAACGCTATCCCCACTCTAGCGGTTTCGCTTCCTTAGAAAAATCACCCCTGGAAACCCATTCAAAGAGGGATAAACTCACGTTTGATCCACCTATGGAGTGCTTTCGCAACTCTCTGTTAGTACGACCGGGCGAATGAGACTTACTGTGCGGTGCTAGATAATATACGATAAAGATAACGACCCGCACATGCGCCCTTCCATTCTACAGCCCGCATTTTGGCACAAACGGCAGAAAATCATTCGTAATTGACGGGCGTTCCTGGCGGTCGTTCATGCCGCCTTGAACGCCAGGAACGCCAGGAACGCCCGTCAATTACGAATGATTTTCTGCCGTTTGTGCCAAAATGCAGGCTGTAGAATGGAAGGGCGCATGTGCGGGTCGTTATCTTTATCGTGTATTATCTAGCACCGCACAGTAAGTCTCATTCGCCCGGTCGTACTAACAGAGAGTTGCGAAAGCACTCCATAGGTGGATCAAACGTGAGTTTATCCCTCTTTGAATGGGTTTCCAGGGGTGATTTCTCTAAGGAAGCGAAACCGCTAGAGTGGGGATAGCGTTTGGTGGGGTAAATCGCTTATCTAATAGTTGCACCACGTTCAGGCCTCTGAAGAAGACGGAAGCGTCGAAACGTTAGGCCTGGCAATAAAGATCCACCGTAATAACCTCGAGCGGCACAAACAAAATATTGACAACTATTCTCCACAATGCCGAGGTTTTATGACGAGAGAAGCTGGAGACTTCTATAGAAATGTTTTGTCGAACTCCCATCTCCGCCAGAAGCATGACAGCCGAAAGTACAATTGTGCCCAAAAAACTGTGCAACTACGAGTAGGTCCAAGCTGTTTATTAGTTCAAACCAACGGGCTAAACCTAGTGTTTGATAAACTTACAACCGGAAAAAACCGTCCGATTTGTTCACCGTAGTTTCGGAGTGAAATTCAGGGACATCGTTACGGGACACGCAGTTGCCTATCCGTCTGCTAATCAGCCATTGCAGCTAGTGATATTTGCGTGCTTGTCAGGCGCAAATAGAGTCGGGGGGAGGGGGTGCTCCTGATGGGCAGAAAAACCCATAGAGCGTCTTTGATGTCCCCCATCTCTGGCTCCAACGTATACGTCCTGTAGTAAGGGCGCTCCATGGCTAATGAAAACCAAGTTTGAATCGCGGGGCTGTGGGCGTTGCGCACCGGACAACTCGGACGGCTTTTTTCCGGTTGTAAGTGTACCAGCGAGTGTTAAACCTTACTAAATAGAATATCGTACTTAACCCTGAGACTGGGTTCGGTGTAGAGCAAGCTGCTGATGCTTCGCTTGGGCGCTATCATGCCGTTCTGGCCAATAGAACACATAGTCCCAAACATCAGTGACAGAATCTGCCAGCATCTCAATAACAACAGAAGAACAACCATTCAACACTCCGGAAACCCAACGTTGTTCTGCAGAAATCGTATAACAGATTGTAACTGAACTGTTTGCAAACAGATCCCTTGTGTTCTTACGCTTGCCAACAGCCAGGAATCAAACAGCGAATGGCCATACTTTTTGCACTGCTCCGTCTTGTTTCTGCACCTTTAACCTCTGGTTGTTACATCACCTGAACGATGCAACACTTCATAGCGAGGCAAAAAGCCATCGAGTTCATAAAAACCACGTTCGGGAAGTCCCATTTGTACCTTGGGAACGACGCTGTTTATTCGTTGTTGATCACTATCCATATAACGACTGATAAGAAGCAAAAAACCGCTCCCGATGTCGTTGAAATGCGAGGCCGCTTGTCAAGTAGAGATAGCGGATGACCAGAAATAGGACCAAGGCTGCACAATCGAATGAAACGTGACTCTGTCGGCTCTATGGGCTTGAGGAGGCCTATCGTTCAGACCGTAAGGCGATTCTGTGGACTCTACTAGTGAGCTGAAGTCTGATACGGTTGATGTGACGCAGTTTGCTGGAACGCGCGTCACGAATTGAGCTCAGATTCGACTCACTCCTTGGACAACCAGGCCTCCACGCCGCAACTGAGTTGGTGTCAGGCTGCACGAAGAACATATTAGAGTGTCCCATAATTTTCTGGGCTATCATACCACTTTTACTAAAAGTTGATACAACATGATAATGACAAATGGTAGTCAGTCGACACATTCTCCATCTGTGGCCACAACGTTTCTCCAAAGATTGGACAGAGAGTTGTTTGCATTCTCCAAGAAAGAAGCTGGCCTGCTGCCGATTCATTCGTCGTTTGCGCACTGAACTTCTTGACGTTGCGAGCATCGTTTGTTCCTGAGAAAGTGAGCAAAACTTCCGAGTGCTGCATAGTCACAAGGGCTGATATGTGGTGAATACGCAGGATATGCCACAATTTCGATAGACTCCTTCCTAGTCGTCTCCTGCGTTCGTTTCGCTCGATGCGGTCGAGCACTATCCATTAACACACGAATACATAGTACCGAATCGCGGGTATTTCTCAAGTAGCTTACGCTTCATTTCCAGCGTATCTTCAATGAACAAGTCTGCTGTAATCGTTTGACCATCCGGCCAAAAGCGAGTAGTGCACGACTTCTCGACTCGAAAACCAAAATGAAAGCAAAATCTTCTCCCAATGTAGGGACGGCTTCGCAATTCGTTATGGTCTTGCATTCTTGGAAGCCACTGGATCACCCATGTGGTGTTATCGTACATGCTGCACTTCTCGTGCCGTACCACAATCTTGCTTGACCACGTAGTCATTCTTGAGCGGTTGAGATTATTCTGATAGGTGACCACTTGCTGTCGCTTCTGAAAGGGAGTCAGTGCATGCGAGACGCATCTTGGCAACACTGCCCTTCTTCCGCTTTGTTTCAGGTAATGATGAACAGTGCTACGTGGAGTACTGATAGCCTTAGATATTGCCCTTATGCTTCTGGCAAGTTGCCTCCTGACTGCTGCAAGCACTTGCAGTTTGTTCGGTCCGATCGCTCTTCCAGTATGCTTCTTATCCGTAATTCTATACATTTCCTTCCGGAAACGATTGAATCAAGTTTCATACGTTGACTTGCTGCAGGCGTCGGGACCTAACAAATCAGCGATAACTTGTGAGCAGCGTACGCACACAGTCCAGAAAGAAAGTGATGAAGAAGCAAGTCGCGATACGTCGATTTCTGCTTCATTTTCAATAAATTGCCAAAGTGCGCCAAAGTGCGGGCAGTATGACGATATAGATATAGTTAATCGACATGCTGTTGCGAAATACCAGGCTGTCCAATAATCCTTGTCCGAAAATTTCACCATTTTTTATTTTTTTCAACTTTATTGAAAAACAAGTCTAATCAACAATATAATCACCATAGTTATCCACAGCAGTGGCCCACCGATTGGGCAGGTCGCCGATGCCCTTCGCCCAGAACTCCGGGGGCTGCGACTCGAAGAAGTCCGCGATGTCGGATTTGAGGTTGTCGTAGTTGGTGAATTTTCTTCCGGCCAAATGGTGCTTCAGCGGGCGGAACAAGTGGTAGTCGGAGGGGGCGAGGTCCGGGGAATACGGCGGATGGGCAATCGTCTCCCAGCCGAGCGTCGCCAACTTCTGCTGGGTCTCCTTTGCCACGTGGGGGCGTCCGTCAGACGGTGGGGGATCCAACGGGCCAGAACTTTGTGGTAGCCGAGTAAGTTGAGTCGATTGTGGATGGTGGACTTGCTGCAGCCGAGCGTCGTCGCCAGCTCACGGGTGGTGGCTTCCGGCTTCTTGATACAGCGACGGACTTCGCCATCATCCACCGTAGAAGGCCTCCCGCTGTGCTCCCTGTCCTCGAGGCTCGTGTCGCCGCTCTCGAAACGATTGAACCAGCGCCTGACTGTGCGTTGGGACACTGCATCCTCCTTGCACGCTCTGCAGATGCTGGCGACCGCGGTGCCCGTGTCGTTGCCCAGCAGCCACTCGTAGTACACGAACGTACGAATTCGACCTTGGTCCATTTTAGCTTGTACTGGTAGCTAGACCCGGCGACTGCGCCTTATATACCCCCAGCGTGGAACTCTGGAGAACCTTCTAGAAGGTTTTTACACTTGCCTGATATTATCCCACTTATAAGGAAAATTATAGAATTTTGAAAATTTTCGGACAGGAATTATTGGACAGCCTGGTATATTCGAGTCGCCTTGTTGTGCAAAGAGAACATCTCGTTTGGATTTTGTATAAAGAAGTTGTAACGCGCCAAACACTCATGGTTCAAATAGCCTAGAAAATTATGGGACACCCTAACAGATCATTGATTTCTCCACCACTGATTTGTCGTCGAAGGTGAATTAAACAATCAGTTCGTTTCTCTTTTCCCTGGAAATGACCACTTGAATCATGTGAGTACGATGCTCCATGAACTGGCTCCGCCACAGTTGAGTGACATCGATCGGTCAATCAGTATTGTTCGATATTCGTTGGTTTTTCAGTCTATGAGCTGAATTACGTTATGAGGATTGCATACGCTGACCACTGTACATAAACAATGTGGATCTACCAATACATGATGATAGACAATTTTTTGGTTTCTTGTCGATTTTTGCCCAGGGTTGACCGTTTGATGTGCAAATCACGCAAATGTGATGACAACAGCAAGAAAGGAATAGAATGGTAATGATGATATGGTGGCGGTGTTATTCAACCTCTTGTTGGCGGGATGCGCAACGCACTCTAGTTCTACGCTATGTCGTGAAAGAAAATGAACTCGTATTTGTCCTATACAATGACATGTGGTGGCCAGTTGATGGAAAAGCCCGTGTTTTATCCTCCCCAGACGAGTATGGCACGAATTCGCTGACTCCCGTGGGATGGAAAGTTTGGTTGCGCTATGCGGGAAATCCGGGCTGGGAAACTGGTGGAATCGGGATGAACGCGGAAGCCAGCGTCTCATCCGACTACACTAGCACGCGTCCAGGGGCCGGATTCATGAACGACTAACCCGCGGGTATAGGGGGTAGAGATTCCCACGATGAAGCCTGCGTCTCTGACTCTTACCTTATCTCTACCCCTCATACCACGCATACCCACGGGTTTAGCTGTTGATGAATCCGGCCCCAGATTTCAGGAAAGGTGATCGATATTATTGATTTTTAATAACAGCTGGGGTGAAATTCACCTTAAAATGACGAAGCTGAACCGGTTGAGATGGGGTCGTATGAATTTGGTAGCTACTACATAGCCCATCATAAAAGCGGGTAATCAAAATCTATGAACTCATTGATCGACTATTGAGGCCTTTTCATAGTCGGCGACGCGAGTGACAGGATTTTCCGATGTTTCCTGACGACCGGTTAAATATACCATTTTCCGTCGTACTGAACACCTTTCAAATCAAATTGAACACTTTTCACGTCAAATTGGACACTATTCTAAGCTAGCCTAAGTCATCTGAAACCAAAGCTCTTCCAAATAAAGACTCACTACGATTATTAGAATACTTTTTTTGTTCGAGGAAAATTTAGTATGATTTACTTTGACATTTTTAGTTCACCTCCCGTAGTAACTGTAATAATTTTATTTAAAAATTCATTCTTCGAGCAAAAACATAAGGTTACATTTTTTTTCAAAGCGCAGCGAAGCAGCTATCATTTAACGTAGTACAGGAACAGCTCGAGCCAGGCACTCGACTAGCTCGTTTTCGTAACATGTGGCATATCATTTAGAAACGCAAACTTTGCTCTACCGGTGAGTACCAAATTTTCTATGTAAAAGTGGGAAAACTTTAGAGTTTTATTGACTTTTTTGCAGATGGACAAAAGGGCAATCCGAGGCATTTACTTGTATGAATTCAAGCTGGGCACTACAGCTAAGGAGGCGCACGAGAAGATCGACGCCGCATTCGGTCAAGGATGTTCCACAATTCGGACGGCGTATCGTTGGTATCAGAAGTTCCGGAATGGAGATGAGAGCTTGGAAGAACATGAAGGTCGTGGGAGGCATAGTGATGTTGATGAGGACAAGCTGAGAGATGTGGTAGAGGAGGATCCACACAAAGGTACCAGGGAGATAGCGAAGGTTCTTGGCGTCAGTCACAACACAGCTGCCCGGCATCTGAAGGAAGGTGGAAAGACCAAAAAGCTGGAAAGATGGGTGCCTCACGAGCTGTCTGAGGAGCAAAGAAACCGACGATATGAGATCTCGTCCGCACTGCTTCTACGGAACGAAACGGACCCATTCCTTGATCGCATCGTAACCTGTGACGAAAATGGATAATGTACGACAACAGGCGACGATCGGCACAGTGGGTGGACAGCGATGAAAGCCCCAAGGTTTTTGCGAAGCCGGAATTGCACCAAAAGAAAGTAATGGTGACAGTATGGTGGTGTTCGCTGGGGATTATTCGCCACAGCTTCCTCCCTCCCGGTGAATCCATCACGGCAGAGAAGTGCTGCGTTGAAATTGAAGAAATGATGAAAAAGTTGAAGGATATCCGGCCGGCCTTGGTAAACCGAAGGCGAGTTCCCCTTCTGCACGACAATGCTCGCCCCCATGTAGCACGAATGACGTTGCAGAAATTGAATGAGCTGAGCATTGAAACTCTACCACATCCTCCGTTTTCTCCCGACCTCTCCCCTACAGACTACCATTTCTTCAAGCATCTTGGCGACTTCTTGGTAGGGAAAATATTCAAATACCAACAGGATGCCGAAAGTGCCTTCGAAGATTTCGTCAATTCCAGAACTTCTGATTTTAATGCTACTGGGACAAAAAAGCTTGTGTCACGTTGGCAAAGATGTGTAGAATCAGAAGGTTTTTATTTCGATTAATAAACTTGCCTACAAGCCGAGATATTAACTGTTTAAATTTACAGTGGTTCAGTGCCATTTATTTCGTTACAACCTAATACTTTGTCAGGCTGGTGAACTATAAAAAATTCAAAGAAACTTACCAAATTTCTCTTGAACAAAAAAATTATTCTAACCATCTTTGTGAGTCTGCATTTTAGCTTGATTGAAGGTCATTTCAATTTGGAAGAGTTTACTTTGACTTTTGAAAAATTTCGTTAACTTTATTTTTATTTTTTCAACTTTTTCAAAAATCTCAGGGTTAGGCTTAGAAGAGTGTCCGATTTGATTTGAACAGTGTCTAATTTAAAGTGAAAATGATATGAACGGAAATGATATAAAACGATATAATATAAATAAGGTCTTCCAATTGATATTAATCAATTTTTTTCTAAAATCTTCAGCAGCTCGGCTGCTGGCTACGAGAAGGGTTCATTCCCTTTTGCTGTGCCCCAAAATGTTGTCGTTATTCTACAGAGTCGCCTTTTCATTTTTCCTGCCGATCGGGTCATTAAACTACTGTTCATTATCCGCTTCTTCGTCTCACCTCAGCTCGTCTCACTGATGTTGGACTCAGAATTTTGGAGTGCACCAGGACGGTAGCGGAATCCAGCACTCGAGGCAGCCTGCTCCGAAAAATTCTGCACTACGCGGAGAACACCCCGTCGATCGTGTCGCCGAAAGGCCTGTTGTCAGCAGCAGCAGCGGCAGCTGCTTCCACGTGGCGCCACCGGTATCGAACCAGACTCTGCGGCGACGACGGTGCTGGTCTTCGGTCACAAACGACCCTATAACGTGACCGGTCAGACGGCGCGAAACGGCTGACTGTTCATCCAACGGACGACAGCCACCTCAAGCAGTCAATCATACCGTTTCCGGTAGACGAGCCTGAACAGACACCTCGTGCTCGTAGAATGACACGGCCGCGAAGGAGCTGGTATCATTTTCCTTGGGAAGCAGTGTATCCCCATAGGATACAATTTACTGAGTCTTTAAAGGGTTTTTTGTACCCCATCGTGGGCTGGCACGATTGCCACGCGGCTCTTCGAAAGCCTGTGGTCATCCCGCAATGGCCCACCCATTCATTCTGCGGCGCGATTTTCCGAATACGGTACCCCAAAACTCCGTCAAATAAGGTGTTTTGCGGTGACGAAGTATAAAGGCTGTTCATACTTCGCGACAAGAGCGACAAGAGCGACTGGAGCGACTGGGGCGACGGATGTAGTGTGGTGTACGTAAATAATTACGCATTTCACACTACATTCGTCGCGGACGGAGTGTGGAGTACGCAGCTATTTACGTACACCACACTACATCCGTCGCCCCAGTCGCTCTTGTCGCGAAGTATGAACAGGCACTAAATGCGATGCGGTGCGGCCGGGCGGCGCAAAAAAAAATCGATATCGTGCCAATCAGCTCGTAAGTATACATTACATATACCTTAGCTACTGCTCTGCTGCTCTTTACGAGACCAGAGAGCCTTACTCCCTGGAAGAACAGGCGGTGAATAAGGGCCTGTTCATACCTCGAGGCAACAGCGACAGGAGCGACGAGAACGCAGCGTGCGAGGCGTGCGCAGCACGCGGAAGTATAAACAGGCGACAGCAGCGACAGCGCCGGCGCTCGAGTATGAACACTTTTCGGCGGCGCGCGATCGATTTGCATGTTTTGCACGGGCGACAAGAGCACAGCGCGCGAAGTGTGGACAAGCGACAGCAGCGACAAAAGCGACTGTACCGAGAGCGCCGGCGCTCGAGTATGAATACTTTTCGGCGGCGCGCACTTGGTGTTAATCGATATGCATGCTTCGCACGGGCGAGGAGTCGCTCTTGTCGCGAAGTATGAACAGACCCTAAGTAGACTTATATGTTTATGGAAAGGACAAATCTTACGTATTGATTAAAGCGGGCTATCGCTCGGGACAGATCGGTACGTGCGCTTTGCAATGCCGCTCCCGTCACGGAGTATGAAGAGGCCATTAAAGCCCCGTTTGTACTTCCATCATCGGACGGAGCGATGCGTCCTGTCGCGTCGCGCTCTTTTGGACTACGATGAGCACTCCGAACAGCAGGTGACGCTGTGACGCGACTACGCACGATTGCGTCCTACTGACAAATGCGAGTCCACACTGCGAGGATCAGCTGAAGAGCAATAAGGCCCGTTTATACTTCCGACGACGAGCGACGCGACGGCATGTGCAGTGGCCAAATTGATCGGGCGAGGCGATGGATCAATTTGGCCACTATATACGCTGTCGCGTCGCTCGGCATCGGAAGTATAAACGGGGCCTAACGCGCCCCAAATCACCGCGTTCAGTCGCATCGCGCCCACATAGGCCCATGCACACTTCTCCGACAGCGTGACGCGGCCATGATGCATAGGGCCGCGACGGCCTCGGCGCGACACTGCGACACGTGCCGCAGGTGGGAGCGTGCACACTCTTGCGACTGTTGCGGATGCTATCGCAGGCGACGCCGCGCTGAGTGCCGCAGGCTGGAATGGTTCAAATCATTCCTGGCGGCGCGGCATGCACGGACGGGGACGTCGGTCCCGTCGCCTATAACGATGCTCTAACGCGACCGCCGGATTTCGCGGAGTAGCCGTCGCCCCCCAGCCGGATGGCGTCGACGCGATCAATAAATTTGGCCTTAATGAATAGCCACCTCGTCGCTCGGCGTCGAAGTATAAACGAGGCCTAACTTGCGAGTTGAGCGCGATCGGACAGACAGCGCCGGGAGAGAGAGTCCAGACGTGGCTAGTGTACTTTCTCACGCTCGCTCGCCTGCACTCGAAAGCATTCAGCGCTTGTCAAGTGTGTACAGTGCTGAAAATGAACAACAAACAGACGTGCGGACT
This sequence comes from Heligmosomoides polygyrus polygyrus, assembly GCA_947396885.1. Taxonomy (NCBI): domain Eukaryota; kingdom Metazoa; phylum Nematoda; class Chromadorea; order Rhabditida; family Heligmosomidae; genus Heligmosomoides; species Heligmosomoides polygyrus. The sequence continues at coordinate 10,411,479 of OX377204.1, forward strand.
TGATACGCCAGACATACAGGACCGGTCTTGGTTCTTATATTTATTGAATATATTATATATTATTGGAAAGAGACCCATATTCGCCGACAGTCGGCAGAGCAGCAGATATCATTGGTGTGACATGTGATGTAAAGCAATAAGTGATCGATCAGTAGTTGTTGGTGTGGAAGACGAGAGCCAGCTTGAAGAACGGCTCGCGACTTCCCCAGTCCACCACACGCTGATACAGCGGAGCTGGTCCGGAACCTGAAATGGACAGAGATTAGGCGACAATGATCCCTTCGTATATCAGCTAACAGCTCCTGGGGTCACCCTTGGAGTCAGGCTAGGTGTCTCGCGACAACTCGTCCATACCCAGCGATGGTTAGTCTTGCGAAGAGGATGGCAGGAAAGGGCAGTGTGGTGTTCAGTGGAACGAACGCAGATGATAAACAACGCGTGTCTGTTTACCCTAAAGTCAGCTGACCACTGTGGACTGAGCATGAGATGGCGAAGGGGTCCTCACGTGCGGGCTCAAGGGCAGCACATGCGCTCCAGACGATGGCAGCTCATTGATGTCAGATGTTCTTTGAGCGACTGGGGTACTTTGCCCCGCCCGCCATCGCAAAATACTGCCACTGTGCAGGCACAACACGTCTAGTCTGCCAAGCCTGCCAATGACCTTTGAAAATCGTCGACCAAAGAACGGGTTCCGCCAACTCAAGGCTTCTGCCTGTTTGCGTTGATTAGCATCTACATAGTTGTGGTTGGTAACAGCTAATCATTTTCCAAGGAGCACACATTCGCGAGCAGACTAGTGCCAGATTCATCAACGACTTACAGCAATCTAACGGTGAAAATACTGCCGACATTCCTGATAGCGCGGCTTATCAACAAGCAACATGGTGAAGCGTTTCAATGTTTCACCATATCGCTTGTTGAGAAGCCGCGCTATCAGAGATGTCGGCAGTATTTTCACCGTTAGATTGCTTTAAGTCGTTGGTGAATCTGGATCCTAGTCTCTACTACCCAAAAGGCGCACCAGGCACTGGATTTTTGGTCAGCAGCAAAATAGAGACACCAAAAAAGTTGTCTTGAGGTGAACTAAACTGGAAGCGCTCTCAGGCGTATGTCTGAACGGCGAAAATGAACACTGCTAGCGAGAATCTCCACCCTTTAAACAGTGGAAAAACATGTTTCATTTCTGGAAAGTACTTGAAGCTACCGATTTAGCCGTGCCGAATGTTCGCTACGGAATTCCGCTGTCTCAGAACGCAATAGTTTCCAAACACCGAATATGCGAAGAAGCAAAAATACTGCTTTGCCAGCGCGAGCTTAGGTGTTCTACTCCTTGCCTTGCAGCATTTTTGCGTTTTTCCTGCATTTCGATGTTTGGAAGGTACTGCCTTGTGAGACTGTGCGATTCCATAGTAAACTATCGGGTTCCCTAACTCGGTAGGTTCGAAGGCTTGGCAAAAATCAAACATTTTACTCTACTATTTGAAGAGTGGAAATGCTCGCTGTTGTATCAAAGTGGTCGTAAACATATGCCCGAGACCCACTCTGGTAAACTCATAGGCCTATGGTATAGTCCCGCGGGAGTGGCCGCTGGACGTGCACCGCGGAAAGAGGTCGCCGACCCGGCACGGTCGACGGCCGACACCAACAGTTTTCGCGTTGGAGCGCGTTTTTGATAACGTGAACTTGGAACGTGGCAAATTCATGGAATCGGTCGCTTTCGTATTGGAGCTGTTGCAGGGTTGCCGACTGACAGCCTCCCGTGGTGGATTGCACCGCGGGAGGTTGTCGGTCGGCGGGTCCGCGGAAAATGGGTGTTGCGGACTGCAGCTATTGGCCGCGCGTTGGGTCCTGGCTAGATTACTCCCGTTCCACGGACACTTCCGCTGGACTATACCATAGGCCATACTTTGGCAGGAAAGCCTGTTCTATTCGCCTCAAACCGCCAAGAGCGTCGCATAGCCGAATATGGACGAGAAATATCGATTACACAGCGCAGGTGGTCGATAGTGGCACGTTTCCCCTTTAATTTCTCGATGAAATACAAGAAATCTTTCAAAGGTTGCAAGCTTAATCCGTAAAACAGAGAGCGGACAAGTAGTCTTCCAGTTTGAGAACAGTGACTTATTATCAAAACTACGGCACCGATTTGCGCTGTTCGTTCTTCAGGTTAAGCACCATCAGAGCGCCGTTTGTTCTTCAGGTTAATCACCATCAGAGCGCGCTAACACAACGTCATCATATGGTGCTCAGGTTATATAAGGTGTACAATTTCGACATGGAAGACGAACTATGCTCGTTCGAGTCCCTCCTTGGGTCAAAGGTTTGATAAACCTAATTCTTCTTAGGCTGGAAGACTACTTAGCCACCTGGATTAGTGACTTGACGTAGAATTCCCTGATAATTTGGGACTTGTGAAGCACTTCCTTCCGTAATTCTGCATTTTGAAATAACTACGGTCATTCTCAAGCATAAATGTACGGATGGGGTTTATTCCTACTGCACCTTTGTCCGTTGACACGGATCAGCCTTCGGTTTTAATAGACACAGCACGATAGCATATGTTGATCTGAGACTACCATGGGACACTTCTTCATCTCAAGCATTTATTCGCTGAATACGAGCTTCTCAGAGAGACAGCTCTGAACATAAAGTGAAATCGTCCTCTCTTAGATCAATTTAGATCCATCCCATTCAACTTGAAGCGCATGCCCAACTTAGTGACACCGGTTTAATACCAACTTTTTCTTTTCATTCGAATGAGATTTTATATGAAAAATAGAAAAAATGCTCACCCGTGTTAAGATTATCCGACGATGACGACGCCAACGGCTGCGACTGTTGTCCTTCGGTAGTCATTGCCGACGCTGCGGTCACTCCTGGAATACAAAGTTAAGTTCGAAACGAGTATGCCATTTCCGAAGAAATTCACTCCTAACCAGAACCACACGGCGCGGACGAGTTTTCCGTTCTCGTTTGCAACTCAGGCAGTCGTTGTGGGACCATGCAAGTACTGCGCTCATCGCTATCCCGACAAAATCGGCAGTTTTATTCAGGCAAATTGACTAATCACCGGGAATTAGTAGAGAGCTATGTACATGACCGAAGGATTAGATCCTGCTCTTCCTGTTGCAGGGCAAATTGGATCGGCAATGATTTTTCACTTGACATGGCAGAGACAACGTGATCCACTAGAATAATGCGGCTCAATGTGCGTCTGCCCCGCCTGGCTTGAGCCGCACCATTCTCACAAATCGGCTCTTTCGTTTTCTGTTTAATTCTGGGAGTTTTTAAGCCAATTCGTGATCACATTTAACTGCGTTCCAAGAGAATCTCAAAGACGATTAAACGGCGGATATCAGGCCCGGCTCACCGTAACCGCAGTGCGGGTCGCGCCGAGACTTTTGCTGTCTGGCCCTCCTACATTAGAGATCGCGTCAGCGTCCACGTTGAGATTCGATCGACCTCTTGTAGGACCTCGATTGCTCTCTAGCCAAGCGGGTCGTGGTGCAGTGGGCAGCGTGTTTGCTTCGTGCGAGTGATGTCGGGGATTCGGTTCTCCTGCGTTGTACCATTCTTGCATTTCAACTGACACACAACATTGCGCGTTTTTTCCGCATTGTTTCAGCCGTATGCGCTTCGCCGCTGGAAGAGCGCAGAACCCAGCCGCGGACTCCTCGTGAGCGACGAAAGCAGTCTCCATACGACCAGCTTGCATTGCACACCCTGGAGTTCCTTCCCTAGCCTGGTTCTGCGATTGCACAAAGGACGTCTCACCCGACGCCTAAGGTTATGGTGAGCCGGTCCTGATATCCGCCGTTTATAGTCTTGTGAATCTCAAGTGTAATGATAATATTTTTGGGTTCAATCCCAATGAGGGGGGAGGGGCACGGCGGCCTCGGGCCTGAACGCATGTGTGTGCGTCGACAGGTTCACCGTAGCGATACGTACAGGGATGTCTGCGGGCTCCACGTAGACCCACGGCCACTGTACGGCTAACCCTGTACGAATCGCCACGGTGAACCTGTCGACGCTCCTTTTTCTCGTCTTTTCGTCCGGCGTTTTTTCGTCTAAATTTCCTCTTTATTCCAGGAGGAAGACTGCAGTTGCTACAATAGGGGTTCAGGTATGCATGGTATGTTACACGTATTCATCTCTGTGTAGTGTTTCAACGTGAGTATGGAGTGAGCCCCCCCCCCATTGGGATTGAACCTATTTTTGCTTTAGGACGCGCTCTTAACCTTTTCTAAACCTAAAATGGGTGAAAATTACTGACTCAGACGGTCAAAATGGATGAGGATGGCGAGAATTCCACTAAATCATCTTTCTGGTCCCGCAACGATTGCCTGAATTTCACGCCCATACCGCCCGTGACAGCTATTCTGCTATGGTGAATTTAGCCGTGAGTAGAGTTCAAACAGTTACTGACTAACCCTGAGTAGAATGACTATGAATGGTTCTCGAGATGAGTTGAGCGAGAAAAGAGGTGTCCTTCGTCGCGGCTGCCATGGTACTTCGCCGTGCACCTGTGTTGTGCTGTGTTTACCGATGAAATGTATGAGATCGTCGCAATCACAATCTGGAACAACACCGGCTATCGATAAGGAAAGCCATTTGAAATCATTCACAGGGCACTCACCAGTTGTTCAACTAATTGGATGTCGAGCAGAAATCACTTCCGCTTCCGCAATTCACGCGAACGGTCCAAAGGACATAGCGGACACCTCAAGAAACTCGATCGTTTGGTGGAGACGGGCGCTGAAAAATCGGAGACTTCGTCGGGTTCGCAAAGGAGGAACGGCGTTATCTCGCGGACCGAACTGGGCGGGCGGTCGCGTTGCGTGTGAACGAACAAGTCTGTGCACGAAAGCGCCGTGTTAGAACGTGTCAGAACGAGGAGAGGCAAGCACATAATAGGAGATTCTCGCGCCCTAACACGACAACCTCCAACCAGCCACAGTAGCCATACTCGCGCACCCGCAACGCGACCGCGACGCGCAGCAACGTTACACGGATAATATAGACAGCATGCGACCGCATCTCAGGAGCAAAGGACAGAAGGAGTGAGCGCGAGGGCGGTCGGCTGGCCACGTGTTTATCGAGAAGCAGGGCTGCCATTGCGAAATGGTGTGTTTGCGTGTCTGGCACACGTAATTCGGGCGCGGGCTAGCCCACTCACGTCATGGCCGCGGAGAACTGCACGAGATAGACGAGTCAGCCGTTGTATGATGTATGAAGTGACTAATTTCAACATTCCAGCGAAGAGGTGGAGCTCGATGGTGCTATGAGAACCTCAGCATATGCTAGAGACCACTAATTAAAGTAAAAATGGGTACTGTAATTGCCGTTGGAGCGCGGAAATATCGTTAAAAATGTGCGCCGCTTTGCGTTGGAGCGCGGAAATTCTGCCGTCCCTTAGCAATCGAGAAGTATAGTCCACTGAGAGTGGAACGTATGGGGTTTTTTCCTCAAAAACTGGATTATATAGCGGGCAGAATAAGAATGGAGAAGACGCTATCTCAGCGAGAGGGGGGTCACCCTGGATAGGATACATTCTAGTCGGGTGGAGAGGCACTGTATGTTCCGCGGGTTCGCGATGCAGTCCTAGTTTAGCTGGACCAGAAGATGTTTTGCACCCAACATCTCACCGAATTTACACGACGAAACCGTGACTGTCTAGTTGTGTGGAGAATCTTCTGAGAGTTTCAAGAAAATGGGTAATCAAACACAAGGGATGGTGCCAGTTGTCCGAACTTGGTTTAGCCGCCTCCGCCCGGAGGGAGTGAGGAAGATAATTACACCAGGGCCCGGATTCATCAATGCGTATACCCACGGGTATGCTGGGTATAGGGGTGGACATACCACGATTCATGATAAACCTTACCCACCGAGTCGTGGGTGTATCAGTGGGTAGAGAAAACCCGCCGATTTTTGCGGGTACATCCGTATCCCCGCGACTTATTCGCGCCCCATTTACAAAATGACGCTCCAGTGAGATCAGTGGTTCTCGCGAGAGGTCTATTTGTACCCACTGCTGGTAGTGGGTACGATTCCCTTACGGTATCTCTACCTATACCAATTTCTTGATGAATCCGGGCGAGGTTTTCATCTTTTAAAGGATTTACCGTAATCCGTAGCTAGAAGTTAAAATACCCTGCTGGGTAATTTTGGCATAAGAACATCCACCGAATGTTGCCTCAATTTTGGCTGCAAACCACGAATCCTCACGAAAAAAATGGTTCCACTACAAAATGGTTCGTGAACACCGGGAGGGGGGAAGCAATCACCCCATCTACCCACCTAACAGGGTAACGAATACTCCCTGGTTCCCTCTGACCCCTGAAACCTTGAAGTCATAGTGTGCTAAGGGAACGGTTCCACTACTCGTCATCGCCCTAATCGTATAGAGGGATCTTTTTCGAGCGCCCTTTGTGCTTGGTGTTTATTTGCATTGCGTTGTTTGTCCCCCACCCCCAACCCATTAAAACGAGAACCTCGTGCAGAATGAGCCACTCACGGCCCTTTTCTGAACGATTCTTTGCAATGAGAAAACCCTAGCTATGTGTAGATCATGCATTAGAGTTAGAGACGCAGAAAACTCAGCGACTCTACTGGTCTGCTTCTAGCCAAGGCACAGGTACATAAGAAGAATGGAAGAAGGATAAGCTGGACATCAAGCAGCGACTACTTCGATAGGACGAGGCGGTCGAGACGACGACTGTCGGGGGAATCCCCCCGTATTTAAAGCGTCACATGGCGTCCGGGAAAAACGTCGGATAGGTGGGGCCAGCGGCGCACTTCACGACGAAAGTCCAACGAACACATCGCACATCAGAAGAACTATCACCACCGAATCGCCGCCGAACGTGGTAAACACAAAGGGCATTCGGGGCCTCCCCGTCCTTGCACTACTGGCTCGGTGTGGTGACAGACAGAAGACTGCACTTACAACGTGGGAAACAACGTGTTTGGGACGGCGACGTGCCCTTCGGAGAGCGGCCGCGATGTGTGCTACCGAATGTCGTCAACATGCACATTGCCGGCGGCAAAAACGACCGCGGGGAGCTAGCAGGAGGGAAAACAACGGGCACGGAATGGGTGTCGTCACGTAGTGCCTGCATTCCAACTCGTGTTTGCCAGGAACTCCCTCAGAGTCCACATTTGTCGTTGTTACCGTAACCTATTCACTAGGGCCACTGTAGCGCAGTGAACAGGAGCGGAGGCTTTCCTACACACGGTTCGACCTAAGGTTCGATCCCGCTTCGGTGTTCAGGCAATGGTTGTCTTGAAAAAATAAATGGCCTGATTGTTTTTGAGCCGCCTACCTAATTGTGAAGTTCCTCTATGCTTTGTGTCCCCTCCGTATAACAGAACCGATTTGGTCGTCCGTCCATTTGTCTTTCCGTCCATCCGCGCAAAATTAATGGCCGATCGATATCATCCACTACGCAGACATCAACTACTCTACCTGTCTGACTCCATCTGCATATCTCACCATGATAGCCGTTCGATGGGCTTCACAACTTACAAACAAAACTAGCGACCGTTGCTTTTTCCTACGTGTGGAGCAGCCCTCTGTCCGTATGTCCCACCGTCGTTCGCGCAAAATCAATTGCCGCTCGACGGACCTCACAAAATACAGGCAGAATCAACCAACGATCGAAATTTTATACTAGGCATGAAGCAACTAATCCTCTCGTCCGGCCCTCTGACAGTATGTTCATCCGTCCGCGCCCAATTAATTGCCGTTCGTTAGACTTTGGACATCCAAGCGAAGATACAATAGAAGCTGGACGGATACCAGAGCGAGCACGTTATGTATATCGATCGATCAATCGATGTTGGCCAGTGTTATTGATTTCTGCCCGGAGTTGACCGAGTGAACTGGAAATGAAGTGAAGGTGACGGCGGCTTCACGGTAAGTTAGAAAATATCGACCGACTACTAACCTGCTGACATCGATTCGTAGATCAATATCGTCTACTTATCAAGTGAAAATGAAGTGCGTGGCGCATCCTACGGAGGTTGAGTGGTACATGTTCTTGCACTATGCTTTATCCTTTCATGTATTGGATTATTATCTTGTTAATTATTTAGAGCTGATTTAATTACTGTTTCACCTCGTAATGTCTTAGTTTTCTTTAAGTAATGCTTTCTTCCTCTGTCAAATTCCTTGCTCGGTCCTTTTCGCCATTTTGGGTTAGATGTCACGAAGCAGCGACGCGACCGTGACGCAACCGCTTCGCGCGCGTCTAAAATTGAAACGTGACACGAAATAGTAAACACTGCTCAAATCACCAAAAGAAGTCGTTTACTGCAAGGACTGTACAACTAACGATTATGGGTTCTGCAAAACGCCAAAAAATCGGCCGCTGTTTTCGCGATGGGAGTTTGATTGATGGCTGGCCGATCTTCCAGAAACTTCCGGAGCGTTACACATTGTCCCAAAAAACTCCAGCAGGGTTTCCCCGGCATGTGACACATCGTCGGCCAAATGCATCTGACGGGCAATTTTTCAATCGGGGAATCCCCCGCGACGGGGAATGGAAAGGCAAAGTCTAGAACAGCGGAAAACTGATCTTTTCCCTTAGGCGAACTCATTGTGAAATATCTCTGAGCTTTAAAAAACCCATTACTTCAGGTAAAAAGGACGGGGATACTAGTCGCTAATGTGGCCTACTTGGGAATAAGAAACGAGCCAGACCAATCAGACTGCACCAGATTTGTATGCATCCCAAAGGCGTGTGTGCTGTCGTGCCGTTATTGGCTGGGGTCTTTTCGCTTCTAGCTGTGATTAGTTGCGATTGACTAGTGCATTACAGCCTCCCTACATGGCCAAATTGACGACTAGTACCAGATGGGCTTGATCACCGTACCTAAACGTTGCGAGGCGGTCGCGTTGCGTGTTCCGCTTTTGAAGTTGGATTTCGGATCAACCCTGGTGATACTAGTCGTTAATGTGGCCCTACATAGGGAGCTGGAAACCCTCCAGACCAATCATCCCGCATTCAACCCAGGCGTGAGTGTAGTCGGTGACTTGATTGGCTGGTGCGTGTACGAGCGGTGGTTGTGATGGGTTGCCATTGGCTGGCATGTACCGCGTCCACATGTAGGCCAAATTAACGACTAGTTCTAGAAGAAATCTGTCTAGCGCCCATCTAAGTACTGCATGTACAGCAGTGTTAAAACTGTAGAGCTCCTTGTAGAAAATGATGTCGCTTTGGGCTCTTATGTGGTGCCATGTTTAAACAATAAAGGAGAAACTATTGACTGCGGCGCGAGCGCACGCGCACCGGGCACCAACAGAAGAGGACAAGAAGCAGTCTGTTAACAACAGCAATATCACCTAAGGCAGGTGTCTATCACGTAGATGGTACTCCAAAAGCAATAGTGAGCGGCACAATAAACACACGAAAAACGGCCATTATTTCCGCGAGATGCAGGAGTTAGATGCTGCCGGAGGACCCCGGCTGTTTGCTGGCTTATCGCTGAGAGATAGCCGCGCAAAAAATGCGCCAGCTGTGTCCGCCTGACGAAGGCGGACACGAGCACCCGCGACCGGGGGCGCGGTGTCGGGGAAACCCCGGGCGGGTGCGTTCTTATAGGCGGAAGAGAAGAATGCCCGCTCGCGCCGCCTGTGGGAGCGAGGGAGCGGACGGCGGATACGCCCCGTCGTCCCCAACCGCGTGATACGTGCGGTCGCACTGCAGTCGTCAGATTGCGTCAGCCGGAAACGCACTTGACGAAAACTTGACGAACAGGACCCGGATGCGATTCTGAATAGGCGCCTCGTACGAGGTGTCGTGCCCCATTCAGATCTTGGGAGCTTTTGGGGTGTACACAGAAGCCAGGCAAATAGTTCCGATTTTCCGACACCGGGCGCCGATCTCGAGTTCTGCGCTCGAGCCGGAGCGACGCCGCTCGCCACTGAGCCATAGCTGCCTTAGTTGGCAGTCATACAAAGAGCTGCTCCTCAATCCTTAAACGAACTCGAAACTACAGTGTGCGCCATAAATATGGCTCGCTAAAAAGCGAACTACTCGCGCGGAATTGATCAATAAGCGGTGAATCTTCGCCATCAATTTACTAACAACCTAGTTAACAAGCATATTGGATATCATTCAATGGGACCTGCCTTGGCGCGAATGACGGCCTTCAGACGCCTAGGGAAGGACCTTGTTGCGGCACGCAGGGATGGTTGCTGAATTTCCTTCCATGCTTTTTCCACTAGGGATTTCAAACATTTAGGCATAGTGAGCCTTGAGCGCAAGCTTTTTCCTCCAGAACAGACCGAATGCAGTAGTCCATAACATTCAAATCTGGCGAGTTTGTCAGCCATTCAGAAGCAGGGTTGAAATTGGGAACATTCCTCTCGCGTCACTCCTGACCAAGAGACTATCTCAACGGTAGGTCAGAGCGGCCAAGGTGTTGTATATGGGCGGAATCGCCTCTCTCTGAGAAACAACAAAATGCAAGCACCTCAATCCCAATTCAACTCTGCGCAAAGTTAGGGACGACAGACTTTGGGCCGTTGGCAGCGTTAACCCTCTGCCTGCTCGCGAAGGGCGAGCTCAAGTTAGTTGGAAACAGCGATCATGGGGATTATGCCGCCCCTCTACCCACTGCGCCACCGCCGCTCGCTCGTCATCGCTGTTTCCAGCCAACTTGAGCCCGCCGTTCGCGCAGAGGCAGAGGGTTGACGCCGCCAACGGCCCAACTTCCGTCGTCCCTAATTCTGCGCAGAGTTGTATTGGGGTCGAGATATTTGCATTCTGCTATTTCCCAGAGAGAGGCGATTCTGCCTATATTCAACACTTGGGCTGCTCTGACCTACCGTAGAGATAGTCTCCTGGTGAGTCTTTTTGGACTTTTGAACGGGTGTGCCGCCTGATTTAAAGGTCCTTGTTGGATTTTCAAACTATACTTGAGTCCAAGGAAGCAAGTGCTTCTTCGAAATGTCGTTGAGGTAGATATCGCTGTTGATCTTCGTTCCTTTTTCAACAAAAAGGAAAAGGATCTGGGCTGTGGCACAAACTCCAAACCAAACAATCAGAGAAGCTCCATAAGAGCTTCTGTGAACGATTCTTCCCCTCCTCTCTCCATTTTACCACTTTCAGTCAAAAACCGCATATTTTGGGGGTCAAAGAACTGAAAAAGCATGGAAGGAAATTCTGCGAACAACCCTCCGTGCCCCATGGAGTCCTACCTTAAGCGTCTGAAGGCTGTCATTCGTCCCAGGAGAGCCCATATTGATTGATATCCACAATCCTTTTTAACGATATTGGTAGTAAATCGTTGACGAAGTTTCACTGCTTCTTGACCAATTCCGCATGAGCAACTCGTCTTTTATTGAGCGACCATATTTACGGCGCACCCTGTATATTAGGTTGGAAGCTAAGTCCATCCCGTTTATTTCACATTTTATTCTGAATTTAGCTGAAGGTTTTTACGTAATGTTATACACCATACGAAAGAGTGATTATTTGCCCTGTTAGAAAGTATTCTTCGCGTTTATTTTCATTTCGATTTTTGCCAATTGTTAACGGAACGTGAAGAGAGGAGCTGTTGGAGAATGTCATTTTCTCTTTTTTAACATTCCGCTAAAAATTGATAAAAATCAGCAACCAATAAAGGCACGGAATGCTTTGATAGAGCAACAAATTCTCTTTGGAATGATATATAACACTGTCGGAAAAAATAACCAATAATAGGAGCTGTTGGTAAGAATAATTTACGCTACCAGGAGCCAGGAGCTGAACCCGGAACCTAGGCAAGCGTTGCAGCGCCTTTTTCCGCTGCGCTACTTACTGCTTTCTTCTTTTAAGTGATTATTAGTCATAATGAGGCCATATACCATTGGTATGATGCAATCTTTTACAACGTGTCAGCTGCCGCTCGTGCTCAACCTAGCCCATCACCTATCTGATGGTCTCTCAGGTGATCGTCTGGAACATTTCTTAGAACTTCAGGACCACGTGCAAGGATCACGAAGCCAAGGGTCAATAGATTCGATGAAGACCTGTTTTTATCCATATTCTATCATTTTTCTTTAGGTAATAGTGACGAGGAATCTCGTCCACTCCCCCGAATTTGTACGCATCGGTGGTGTTTCCACGCCGTTGGTGGCATTTTTTGGCTACTACAGCGTAACGTACTTAGAGCAGAATATCAGAGTACTGATTCACTTTGTGCTGTCAAGCACGTTTGACTGAAAATAGCCTTCTAAACGAAAATTAAACCGACAGCCCCACAAAATGAGGGAGTTGGAAGGCAGAAACCAGTAGAACGCCGAAAATCGCGAGGAATTTTTACAACCAGATGAACAGCATGTTTAGGTGCCCTTATCAGAAGCTAATGGTGCCGGGTCGGAACCTGCTGATCCGAGAAGTGAAGGACAAAAAATGATTTATAGCTGCTTGATTGAATACTTCGAGCTGATTTCAAGAGATACTAAACGGCTGAGGCTTTTGTTCTGGTACGCGCCGTACCTTTTATTTTTAGCTATTTACTTGTAGGATAGGATATGAGTGCTAATTGGCACATTCTATTCACTAGATCTATGCTCTTCTAGGAAATATGAAAGGAAACGTCTGTATATATTAGAAAGGGGGGGCAAAAGTAACGAGACTCTCCATGCCGTGCTCACATATTTCGTGACTGGAGTCCGGTTTCATGCTTCTCGTATTTGTATGTTTGTTTGCTACCTACTGAAGGCCACCTGAGAAGTGACCACTTTGGACCTTTCCAGAAGAATGCCAAAACCCCAGTCTGATGAGTCGACCTGTGTTGCGCAAATCTCGCCCAATACCCAACCCCAAGCAGCCTGGGCTCTATAGTCACACAAGACGAGAAGTACGTCTTCTGCCTTAACCCTGCCAAGCAGCGAGTCTGGGTGAGGTCTGGTGACCTGTTACCGACCTTCGTTCGGCGAGATGTTCACGGCGAGAACACTTTCTGAGCTTTCGAGTCTGCGCCCATGGACCGGTATATTGGAAGCTGTTTTCCAAAAGCACGACGATTTACTCCAAATCCATGGTGAACGAAATAGAAGAGATGGACCGGCGACTCGCATTTGTTCGGTCTCAGCGCTTCAAGAAGGTCCTCCTGTTCGAAACGCCGCACCCCATGGGGCAAAAGTGACCACGGATAAGCTTGCTCAGCTGGGCTACGTCCACATGCCTCTCCCACCGTATTCGTCGGACATCTCTCCATGCGACTGCCACTACTTCTTGAGCCTATAGGACTTCGTGGTCGTAAGGGACACTAGGACCCAAGCAGACCTGGACAACCATAACGAGCAGTGGATCAGCACCAGGCGTAAGCAATTCTGGAAGGATGGGATCAGGAAGTTGGCTGATCGATGGCAGCAAGGTCATTGATCTTAATGGCGAATACATTCCTTAGCACTGTTGAGCTGTAATTGAGTTATAGGGAGACAAAGAAGTTTGTTGAATTTGTCTCATTACTTTTGGCCCACCCTAATAGAATCCAGCTAGATTGATTCAACCTGACAAAATCGTCGCCTTCTGTCACTGCATTAAGCGTACACCCGGCAGTAGTTTTCTAGTTAGACTTACCATTAAGAAGAGTGCGTGGTAGTGCAGTTGGAAGGGGGTGGGCTATCGAGTGATCTCATTCTAGTTTCTTTTTTCGGATGTCGCGCTCAGTCCAGTAAAGGCTTCAATCCCTCAATGGCGACTGGTATCAGATTTGTCTGAGAAGGATAAAATGCTGGCTGTTCCACTGACTGGCCACCGCAAATAGAGCTAATAGGCATTCAAATCACCTCCACGATAGCCCGTAGAAGAAAAATACTGGCGCACCCCGTAAAGGATTGATTAACGCCGTCCTTTATCCTCTTGTTCTTTATCACTAATAAATACTAGTACGTTTTTGTTAATTCCGAGCTTCGCTGGCTCTCGAGGATCAGATGTGCTGTTGCATGGGCCAACCCGCACCGAAAAATAATTGACCGTACTTCGTAGTCTGTCAAAATAACGACAGGACGTTGCCACCACCTCTTTGTAAAAGCCTTGAACGAAATGTTTGACACTGTTTGTGGCATTCGATCAAATAAGGTTCACTGGACCCTTTTGGCACGCTACTGGGACGAATGGAGACGTTGGTGGCGCGGCTTGCTCCAGTAATTTGACGATCAACAGTAAGACAGGGGATACCGTATCCTTTCTATAGAGATATGGCCTTGGCGTTCAAGCTGTACAACAACAGCTACCTGATGCTGATGCTCTACAGTTTTGGACTCCACACGCTCTTGCGGAACTTCGATCGGTGTCATGACTCTCTCTTGGTCTTCAACATTAGTTGAGTGTTGAAACCAGAAATGCTAGGCACCTATGGTGTTACAGAGTGAGAAAGAACATCACATTAAGCCAGCAGCTATAGAAAACACAACAGCTGGAGAAAATAGCAGGGCGGAGAAGGTGTCCAGATCGGGACAAACGGCCTCACCAAATCTTAAAGTCTGTGAAACCTTCTCAGGAAACTCGACAGCAAAACCTGGTGAAGGTGGAGGGCAGCTGATGGGGGCTACCTCTGTCACTGTGCCTTTATACTCGCCACTCTGTCCAGTCCACGCTCCCGCGGATCAAATCACTACGAGCAATGGACTTTGGTCGTTTGATTTTCTGGTAGCGTGGACCGGCACCGAGTTTCTGGCGCTGGACATACATAGCGTGGTGGATAATTTATCTGCATGCGATCTGGCTACGGCAACCGAGCGCTAGGTGAATGTAGACTGGCCAAGGAAATCTAAACCCATTGGGAAGGAAGGATAGAAGATGTCATAGGGGCTTCAAACATAAGAATGCGACGTGATCTTTATTGGAGCGCGTAAGCTAGGGATAACAAGGAAAGGTTTCCAACCCAAGGTGAGCGTTTGCGATGCTATTTATTTTGACAGGATGTAGGGCCGGGTGAGCGAAGTCAAGAATTAAAGCTAGTTTTTGCTGAACGCTTCTTCAAAGATCTGAAAAAGAGGAATAATAATAATAATAATAATAGTATTAATAATAATAAAATGGACATAGATTAAAAGTGACTCATGTTCTTTAAGCCTCAAGTGGCTGGTATCGAGGTTATACGCTTTCATAACGACGTTTTGGATATGGACATGGATTAATGCTTAAGCAAGGTGAAGGGTATAGTAAAGAACCCGTAGTAAAGAAATCAGCCATCTCTGGTGGCTATGAACTTCGATTATTCTGATTCCAAGGCTGACGCATCTTCCTTAGGCTGCCAGATCTCTCCCCTCTTCCGAACTACTCTGGTGCGGGATCTTACCGATCGTTTAACAGAATTAATGCCGAGTCCATTAAATCACAAACTTCACTAGAAACTAGTGAAAGTGAAACTGCTGTTTTTCCAAGCATGGAAACCTTGCGATTCCCCCTTCCTATTTCAACCTGTTTTGTTGAGCCGCGCATTCAACTGCTGCACGACTTCATAGCTAACAATGAAAGGTTCCCGACTCATGGTGAGCTTTTGCGATGCTTTTTTGACAGGATGTAGGGCCATGAGAGCGGAGTTCTAGTTAGTTCTTGCTGAACGCTTTTTTAAAGACCAGAAAAATAGGTGTGAAAGCGTGTGTGCAACACCCATCAACCCCTAAGACACCCCACGAGGTGTGCATCGGTGGCGCATTCGGTAGGAGCCCACTCCTTAGGAACACACCGACGGGCTTTTCGAGTTCAAGTCCGCGGGCTGCCAAATCTTTTGCACGTTTTAGTTTGTTATTATTCCGCTTTCTCATGAGCACAGGAGTCAACTTCAGACCATCGATGCTTACAACAAACCAAGGCTGTCTATTTGCGCCTTCATATGTGCTATTTTTTCAACGATGCGTGTGTGCACCAACGTGTCATACCATACCACCAGTGATACTGTAACTGCGCATCAATACGCATACCCTACGGTTGAATATTATCAACCCGGGCCATATCGGTACCTAAGAGACCTTAAAATTCCGTTCTCATCTGAACGTGTTGTCGACCGACTACTTTCCACCTTCCCACCGAATTTCACTTCTCCGACAAATAGATTGCGGCTACGGATGCCATGAAGGACTGCTCCTAGACGAAAAACTAGCACATATGAATAAACGGCTTTGGTTTGTTGTAAGTAACGATGGTCTAAAATTGACACCCGCGACTATGAGAACGCGTAGTAACAACAAACGAATATGTGCAAAAATGTTGGCAGTGCGCGGACTTGAACTCAAAACCCCCACGGTGAGGCGACACTCCTGCCAACTGCGCCACCGAGGCATATCTCGTGGGGTGTCATAGGAGTTGACGTAGTTGCGACACGTTTTTACACCTCTTTTTCCCGTCTTCAAAAAAAAAAGCGTTCAGCACAAGCTTACAGTAATTCTGGACTCCGTTCACACGACCCCACATTCTGTCAAAATACCATATCAAAAGCTCACTATGAGTTGGGAGCCTCTCCTTCTAAATCAGATAGTGGATACGTTTTTGTGAAAGAATCCCATTTCATTCTCACGAAAAGACACGTTGTTTGCCCACATTCCTCATGGCGTGGGAAGTTGCCATCCATGAAGATGCAATAAACATCGTATGTAATGCCGTTCAACGGCTCGAATGGTGCCATCTTGTGGAACGTCAAGATGTTCCGGAACGCTGCTTTATTGTCGACGTACGTGCAGCTACTTTTCTGCAGTGTAAAAGCAAGAGCTGCAACAATTTGCCGTCACAGCGGAGTAGCAGGAAGCTTCTCAGACGGGAAACAAGCCTTCCTTGCTTTCCTCGCTAGGAATTTCAACTACATTTTTGGTTGGGTGGTCATCCTGGGGCCAGATTCATCAACCGCTTACCGCCCTTTATACGAGAAATAACCTGAAAACCCTCTGATATGTCATTCATCAGCAACAGGTGTAGCGGTGTTTTCATCGTTAGAGGGAGGTAAGCGGTTGATGAATCTGGCTCCTGGTTGGATTTAGGATCTTCATTTGCAATCGTTTAACCTACATATGAAGGCTCATTGGAACTCGAACCATGGGAGCAGCCAGTGTAGACCCTTTTGACATTGAGTGTCGCTCAGCAGTCGTGTTTGCAGATTTCATCGGCTACGAAAAGTGGCCATCAAATTCACCAGATCTGAACCCACTTGACTCTTTGGTCTTCGGTTTTTAAGCACAAGATCTGAGTTACAAGATGATACAATTCGGGTTCGCTGAAAGCTGCGCCTACGAAAGCGTGGAATGATCTCGATGAGGACTACCTGCGGGCCACCTGCGGTGCCTTCCTGACTTGTCTGAGAACCTGCAGACGCTCATGAGAAGGGCACTTCGAATAGAGATTGTAATTTTTGATTGTATAGGATCTTGTCAAAGACTGCGAAGTGTTTTTCTCATTTTGAATTGTTTGCTTTACTATGGCACTTCGATTTTTTGAGGCCCATAATTAATGCGCACCCGGTAGTGCGACTTTCCTTGAAAGTTGTTTTTAACTTACCTGCCCCAATAAAGGAACAAACCTAAAAATTTTCACTTTTCACAAAATTTTCACTTCTTAGGAAAAACTTTGGTTTAAATTTTATTCTAGTGTACAGGTAGGCAGCATTTTTGGTGTGATAAATGAAGAGATCGCGTTAGGCACTAGTCTACCAATTTGCAGTTTTAATGTGATTATTAGGGTAAATGCTGCTTATTGGAAACCGCAAAGTGAAGAAACTTGTGATTCCTACAGTTTCATTTGTCGTACCGCTGACATGAGTGTAACTTGCAAACAAAATTTTTGCTAACAACCCAACGGAAACTGTGACGTTTTGGACAAGTGCATGGCGCAATCTTTTCTTTTAGCAATAAAAGCTGCCGCCTTCTTGTATTTTGAAACAAGTTCTATTTATTTTATTCTATTTCTTTATTTACACCATAATTGTACTAACAGACGACTGTATGAACTGTATGAACTCGGCATACTTAGAGAAGTAAAGTGAAAAACAAATTGAAAACCTCAACTATTCAAAACTGTAAGCTCACTAGGAGTATTGAAGTGTGTAGAAAAGTGATCTACCAAAGAATGAAAGTAAATAAATTATAATATAACGAAACAATCATGTAATGGTCGGAAGAGTGGAAAACTGATGACGAGTGACGAGGAGCAGTAGTCCTCCTAACACTGCAAGCCGCACGAGAACAACGCTCCGGATACCAACTTATGTACCAATTTACAACATTTAGAGATTTTATGATTTTTTATAATAAAGGACAAAGGACGGCGTTACACAATCCCTTCTGGGATGCGCCAGCGCATTCTACTTCTACGGGATGTCGTGGAGGCGACATGAGTGCGAATTTGGCCATACAATGACTTGCGGTGGCCAGCCGATGAACAAATCAGCGCTTTATCCTTCCCAGACAAGTCTGGTACCAATTCACCGACCCCGGAGGGATGGAAGGCTTGGTTGGCCTGGGCGGGAAATCCGAACCAGGAACCTGGTATTGGATGCACGCGACAGTCGCGCCTCCTCCGACTGCTCTACACGCGCCCTAATTTTTAAATTTTTTAAACCCTATGGTTTCATTGCTGTTTCCTTTTCTAATGTGTTACACTGATGCTTTCCTTATTTTCACCGCTTAGTTTTAATACTTTTTACGTTGTTCTGCATTGCACTAGTGCCTCCAGAAAATTTCCTCACTCTCTTTCCTCACTAACGATTAGTAGGTCCGCCGACTTCATCAGTGCCCAAATAGCTGCTGCTTGGGTAACGCGTGTGGAAAAAGTGTGAGGAAACTTCTGGGAGGCATTAGTAGAGTGCAGAACTACGAGAAAAAATAGGAATCACTATTAAAAGTAAACACTATCAAAGGGCGCGTGTAGCACATACGGAGGAGGCGTGACTGTCGCGTGCACCCGATACCAGGTCCCTGGTTCGGATTTCCCGCCCAGGCCAACCAAGCCTCCATCACTCCGGGGACGGTGAATTGGTACCAGAGTTGTCTGGGAAGGATAAAGCGCTGACTTGTTCATCGACTGGCCACCGCAAGTCATTGTATCGCCAAATACGCATTCATCTCGCCTCCACGACATCCCGTAGAAGTAGAATGCGTGGCGCATCCCAAAGGAGATTGAATAACGCCGTCCTTTATCCTTTTACCCTTTTTTAAAAGTAAGCAGTGAAAATAAGGAAGCCATGATGATAACAAACTAGAAAAGAAAATAAGCATGAATTAACAGCAGTGTTTAATATATGAACGATTATTTCTGGTTCTATTTTGAAAAATTGTGAAATTTCTGTGTATTAACTTTTTGGAGCAGATGCAGGTGACTAAAAATTTTCAATGAAGTCACACCAAGTTTTCCTTCTCGGAAAATCCCTAGTCTTGTCTGAATCACGTTCGTTTTGATTTGGAAAATGTCCGTTCGGATTTCAGAAGCGTCAAATAGGTTATAAGGCGGTCCAAATTGCTTGGAAAAGTGTCAGATTTGACGTGAAAATGGCAGATAACGGAAGTTCAATTCGACACATGGAGCAGCTTGGCTCCTATACCCACCTGGAGAAAAAAATGCAGGATTAAACACCAAACCGAGATGCTGCCTGGCATTCTCAACCCATCTCACAGCTGAGATGTGCTTTCAAAGCTCCTTGCTAACGTTGACAACATGGAGAAAGCATGGCGTATCCAAAGGCTCCATTCAATAAATGAATAAGTGATAAATGAGCCGCAAATGCAAAGCAATGTTAAAATTGGTTCACCACCTTCCTAACCCTACCACGCACGTGGCAGCCGCTCTCCACCAGCTGGCACGGGCGCCTGAACATTCTCGTCTTTTGAGCGAAGCAGAGCAGTTGATGATCTCGGTTTTCAGTGCTTTGCGTCACTCACTGAGCTTCGCTCCCTGTCTTGCCGCAGAGAAAGTAGTGGATGGATGGAAAGCCTGCTTGTCCTTGGTCGGGAAACGCAATTCATGAGAAATAGACCTATATACCCGATACCATGCAAGTTTCGAGTGCATGGCTCATCTTATCGAGGACGTCTACGCTCTTCTTCCTTCTTCATTTGGCAACTGTGAGAGATACTGAGTATGTCTAGGAAGCAGTTTAAATAGAATAAGACAAGTCTAAACATATGCAACGAGGATCGTTCATAAGACAAAATATTTTCCTTCAATTTTTCCTCGCTGCCTGAAGGGGGGGGGGGGAAGCGGATCCGCAACATTTGGTTCGCGCTGGCAATAATTTGCTTAGCAATGCTAGCACTTCTGAATCCCGAAATTAGATATTGGAAGATCAAAGCGACCCGTCGCTTGGAAAGTAAAGGAGAGCATGTAATATATGTACCTCTAAATTTGAAAAATGTGGAATTAAAAACTTTCTTAATTAGGTGTCTGACATCTATGTTAATTTTCCCTTCCTTTTTTACAGGTTGCTTTTTACAGATACGTGCGTTTCTTTAGTTGCGCTTTGGTTGTTGATATTATTGGTGTGATTGATGCCACCACTATACTAACATCACAGCTCGTCCGTGTAATAAACAAATAAACATAAAAATTTTGCTGCTAAAATGACTTCAAGAAAATGGACATCGTTGCCGCGGTAGGCGGACGCTAGCTTAGACGAGCTCAGACCAGTCACTATAGTCCCCTAATCGGATTAACTAGCGCTACTCCCGTGGGATAACAGTGGCCAACGTCATGCGACGGAAGCCCGTTCTTCTTCCGTGTCGATGTAATGATAGGGAGAAGAGATGGCTGAGCTCAAGGGAAGCATTGTCCCTTAGCTTGACCCTAAGTGCTCGTACCACTGATATTCGCGCTTTTAAGATGGGTAGAAAGAAAGGGTGGAGTTCCGGAGTGCGCCCTGCACTAGCCTTCCTCCGAAATTTTTTTAGAATCACTTTCACAGGTCGTGAAATGTGGGAATTTAGGCTGCAGAGATTTGGTTGACTTGCCAAAGTGAAGCCAGTAATCGATATTCATTGATCAATACTGGGACCAGATTCAGCAACAATTGTATGCGACCATAGAGAGAGGGATGAAGTATTTCTACATCTTATGCCCTTATGACCGCGGGTTTAATCGTTAATGAATTCGGCCCTTAACCTATTTTCAAACCGACTGTATCCGTAGTTTTCAATGAACGTTAGATCATCGGGCGTGATTGCACTATCTCCTGTTGGGATGACGTACAACATATATTATGGTGGGCCAAAAGTAATGAGACAAATTCAACAAATTTCTTTATCTCCTTATAACTCAATTACAACTTAACAGTGCTAAGGAATGCATTCGCCATTAAGGTCAGTGACGTTGCTGGCATCGATCAGCCAACTTCTTGACCCCATCCTTCAAGAAATGCTTAGGCCTGGTGCTGATCCAATGCTCGTCATTGTTGCCGAGGTCTGCTTGGGTCCTTGTCTCCCTTCCGACCATGAAGTCCTATAGGCTCAAGAAGTAGTGGCAGGCACATGGAGAGATGTCCGGCGAATACGGTGGGTGAGACATGTGAACCAGGGGTGCACATTTAACGGTTAACGATTTAACGAATTTAACGAATTAACGGCATTTTTCGTTAAAATATGGCTTAACGCTTTAACGGGATTTTTCTAGGAATTTAACGGAATTTTTAACGGACGTTTTTCTCAGTGAGTTGATCACATCTACCCTTAGTCTTCACAAATGTTGCAGGTCTCTCATCCCCCCCCCCCCCGACTGCTCCTGAAGAAAGTATTGTAGTCAGCAAGAATATTTTAATCTTTTCATGAATTTGTTTGGGTTTTTGGAAATAATGTGTTTTGGTGCACGTGTAGAGCAGTCGGAGGAGGTGCTCGCGTGCATCCGATATCAGATTCCTGGTTAGGATTTTCCGCTCAGGCCAATCAAACTCTCCATCCCTCCACTGTCGGAGAATTGGTACCAGAGTTGTCTGGGAAGGATAGAGCGCCGACTTTTCCATCGATTGTCCATTGTATGAGCAAATGCGCACTCAAATCGCCTCCATGACATCCGTCGGAAGTAGAATGCGTGGCGCATCCCAAAGGGGATTGAGTAACGCCGTTCTTTATCCTTATCCTTTAATGCATTTTAGAGCTAGAAACATCTTCGCCGAGCCAGCAAGCACGTCAAATTATCCACAAAGATACTGATCTAACCCCTCGTAAGATATGCCTATCCTCACTTGATGTTGCTCAGAATACGTTTGCCAGCCACCTAAAGCAGTCGAGACGGAGAGAATGTTTTCGGCTGCTGGACGTATTTTAAACGATTTTAGAAAAACGCTAATAACAAAAACTAGGAAAGCTACTTTTCCCGAACGTTAACACGTTGACGAAGTGTTACACTTTTTAGGCAGTGTGAGGCCGTGTGACATGATGTTGTGTCACGGTGCCGACGTTGCAAAAAATGGCTTGGTTACGCCCACCAGATACTCGAAAAAAGTGCGTTTGACAACGTGTTAACATGCCACGGATGGGCTTTTAATTGTATTTTTCATTAACTCTTTCTGTAATAGCGGGCTGGTGCCCGCATCGAGATTGGATATGCTCGAAGAACAGTCACACAGAACAGTTTCGCAAAGAACTAGGAAAGGAGGGGAGGGAAACTCCGGGTTCTGCCTGATGAAACATTTTAAGATGTCCTGTCGCTGGTCATCTTCAATGATAATTCCATATCTGTTCTTATTCTTAACCCTGTGGGCAATTTTTTGCTGAGAGCTTGTTTATTTTTCTGTTTGTTGATGTTCAATTGATTAATTTGCATTGTAGTATTATAATCCATTCTTTGAACTTTAGCAGTTGATCTCTTGATGTGGAAACATAGAAGGTTTTCCTTGATTTTTTCACTTGAAATAATGGTTTTAAGCTGGTTTTCAGCTGATGGTACTTTTTAACGGAATTTAACGATTTACAGGAAATTTAACGAAAATTTTCCGTTAACAAATTTCGTTAAAAAATTTAACGCACAGAATTTTGTGTGCACCCCTGATGTGAACGTACCCCAACTGAGCAAGCTCATCAGTGGTCACTTTTGCCCGATGGGGCGCGGCGTTGTCGAAGGGGAGGACCTTCTTGAAACGCTGAGACCGAACAAGTGCGAGTCGCCGGTCCATCTCTTCTATTTCGTTCACCACGGCCTTGGAGTCTATCGTCGTGCTTTTGGAAAACAGCTTCCGGTATACCGCTCCATGGACGCAGACTCAAAAGCTCAGAAGGTCCTTCTCGCCGTGATCATCCCGTCGAACGAAGGTCGGTAACAGGTCAGCAGGATTCACCCAGGCTCGCTGCTTGGCAGGGTTAAGGCAGAAGACGCACTTCTCATCTTGCGTGACTATTGAGTCCAGGCTGCTCGGGGTTGGGAAGTGGGCGAGATTTGCGCGACACAAGCGGACTTGTCAGACTGGGGTTTCGGCATGAGACAGACTGGGTTTTGGCATGCTTCTGAAAAGGGCGAAAGGGGTCACTTCTCAGTTGACCTTCAGTAAGTAGCGAACAAACATACAAATAGGAGAAGCACGAAACCGGACTCCAGTCACGATGACATGGGCACGGCATGGAGAGTCTCATTATTTTTCCCTCCCCCCCCCCCCCTAATATGTATGTGCTGGCCTGGATGTACGAACAGACGCACGAATAGAATAATTTGCTCTTGCCTATGTTTTCTTGCCCTCTAAGGGAACAGGTACATATGGGTCGTCTCTTCTAAGAGAAAGGTCTATTTTGCTTTCGCAAAATCTATTCATTGACCGCTTTTGATTTGTGGGATTTTGTTCGTTATATTGCTAGCTCGGCGGAAAAAAGAATATGACGGCTACTGCAATCGTCCTGCCAATTCAAACTATTAAGGCCAAATAATAATAAGCTATTAGTAATAATAAGCTAATAAGCCAATTATTAATAAGCTATTAGATAATAAGGTATTAGTGTTAATAAATGAAAGAAAAACGCTGAATATATTAAAAATAAATATCCAATAAATAATTTCTGCAATCACTTCGGTTCAGTTATGTAAGCGTTCGTTGGCACAGTCGCCCACAGGGCGTAGATTAGTATTTTGTTCTATAGTGGACTGAGTGAAGTTAGCCACTCAAACATGGCAAATATTGCTGCGGGCGCACACACGGACGCATGGACGATCTGGATCTCTATCACACGCTATATTATTCTACAGTAGCAGAACAAACGAAGAAAACTGAAGCCTACAAGTTCAACAGAAGCGCAAATAATGTTATAAAATGGACTCGTTTCGAAGGTTTGAATCGAATTGAGATAATGTGGCTTTGAAACGAAAAAGCGGCTACTTTCCGGCGCGTAATTAGAGCGGAACTACTGTTTTCGCCGACGAGATGGTCTACGCCCGCCGCACGTTTCCGTTCGTCGTTATTCTTAGAATCGACGAACGAGACGGCGTTGTCCGTGAAAAAACGGCGCATCGAGCTGGTTTCTACGTCATCAGAACGCTCAGACCAAGGATACACGACAACGACGAATTCCGAGCTGTTTGATTAGGGCCACGGCTCCTGTTTGCTTTCGGACGGCCTTTCGGCAGATCCAAGGGGTGAGAAAACACACTCCACCTAAGCATGAAGGCTTTGACACGATGTCACATAGAGCTATTTTCCTATCCTCAGAAAGAGTAAGAAATGCGGCCATTGGGTCACCGAATAACGCGCACCGATTGGAATGTACGCGCGTGCTCAAAACAAGTAAGCAGCTGCCAGTGACTTTTAAATGGACAAGCCTAACAGTTGTCCACTATATCCCTAGCACGAGTAAGCCATTCTAACCGTCAGTCTGATTACTGGGTGGGTCTCGCCCCACAACTCGATGATATCGATCGGTATTGATCGGTCAAAGTCGTGATTGCTAACATAGCTCAGCGACTATCATATCTGTGCGGTTCCCACTTTATGCCATTATTTTTGTGCAAAAATCGATTAAGCTGATCGATATCGAAGTGCCGATCAATGCTGCCTGCTCATTATGGATGCTATGCCTGTTTCTGGTCATCCTGTTGCGTGTTGCCCTCATCAAGCAGTTGCTTGTGTGCGAAGATCGACAACATTGATCAATATTCATTATCTGATTGGTGTTGTTTCCTTATTGCTGTGGCGAAACCTAAAGCGGCTTTCACACTGCCGTTGCTGCTGTTCCAGCAACGAGCAACGAGAAAGGGGTGGAGTTTGATGCATGCTGCAGCCGCAACGCGCGAGATAAGATAATAAGATAAGACCTGTGATATACTTCCGTGGCGAGCATCAGCCACAAGAAATGATGGCGATCATAATTGTTGCTGAGCCCGCGCAACCGTTGCGCAACCGATGCCGGTGTTGCTAATGCGGAGTTGCGGCAACAGCAGTGTGAAAGCCCCCTCGTTGCTGTTGTTGCTCCTCTGCGTCTCTGCGGTATGCTTCATCATTACGGCACCAGTTTCGGAACAGCAGCAACGGCAGCGTGAAAGCCGCTTATTGGATGCAATAAACGTTTGATTCACTACTCAAACGGCAATAATTTAGAGATAAAATATTAATATTATCCTATTATGTATGAGCGAGAACGGTCGTTTGTCTTAAACGGCAATAATTTCGAAATAAAATATTAATATTACCAGACGTTCAACGGCCTACCGGCCGCCAAACGTCTGTTTGGGGCTTCGCCCCAAACCCGGAGAATAGAACATCCCTAACG
This sequence comes from Heligmosomoides polygyrus polygyrus, assembly GCA_947396885.1. Lineage (NCBI taxonomy): Eukaryota > Metazoa > Nematoda > Chromadorea > Rhabditida > Heligmosomidae > Heligmosomoides > Heligmosomoides polygyrus. The sequence goes on from OX377204.1 coordinate 10,437,136, forward strand.
TTTTCTTCTCCTCTTTAGACCTTCTCTCATTCATTACAGTAAAAAAACTGGTTTCGCCATATAGAATGGTATAGCGGAGTAGGGCAAAACAGGTCCGTTACCTTCACTGGACCCCTTTTAACTGGTCCCTTGTCATTGGTTCCCCTTTATTGTCAACCCTTTTCTGGTCCACCCTTCACTGGTCCCCCTTCCCCTTCGTCGGTCCCTACTACTGCTTCCACCTTCACTCTCGACCTCCCTTTACTGGTCCCCTCGTTCTGGTCATCCTATCCTTCATCGATCCCCATTACTGGTCCTACCCTCACTGGTCCCCTTTTGTTCACCAACCCTTTTCCGGTCCCCCATTCACTGGACCCCTCCTCAACTCACCGATCCCCATTACAGGTCCCTTCCTCACTGGTCCCCCCTTCACCTGGTCTCCTCTTCACTGGTCAACCTTCTACCGGTCCCCCTTCACTGTACCTCTCCCCCCCTCCTTCACCGGTTCCCCTTCATTGACCCCTCCCCCCCCCCCTCCCCCCCCTTCACCGATCCCCATTACTGGTCCCTTTCTCACCGGGACCCTCACTGGACCCCTCACCCTCCTTCACCGGCTCCCCTTCACTGGATCCCCTCCCCCTCACCGGTCCCCATTGCTGCCCCACCTTCACTGGTCCCTCCTTTATTGGTCAACCCTTTACCGGTTCCCCTTATTGGGACCCCATCCGTCACCGGTCCCCCATTTCTGGTCCCACCTTCACTGGTAACACGTCGTTTGAATCCGGAACCCTCGCGCGACATCGGTGACACCTCTCCTCAACCCGAACGTCCTTGGTGGGACATCGGTGACACGTCTTCTGAACCCAGACGCCTGTTGACCCACTTCGCTCGCTAACACCTCTTCTAAACCCGGACGCATGTTGAAGGAGGTGGTGGACATCTCTTCCCAACCCACACCTTTGCGCGACATCGGTGACATGTCGTCTGAACATGGACGCCTGTCGACAACTTCAACAGTTGACAACTGGTGACAACTATAACCCCCGGTGAACGGTCGGTGTATGAGTGAGTGTGTTTGTTTGTTTGTACATGTTGAGAGGGGTCAGAAGATGTAACGCCGATGTCATCAACGACGTCAAAGCGAGCGTCCGAGTTCAGAAAATGTGTCACCGACGTCGTTCAACAGGCGTCTGAGTTAAAAAGACGTGTAACTGATGTCATGCAAAGGACGTCCGACTTGAGAAGACATGTCACCGACGTTGTTCATCAGGTGCCTGGGTTCAGAAGAGGTGACACTGATGTCGCGGAAGGCCTGCTCGGATTCAAACGACGTGTTACCAGTCAAGGTGGGACCAGTAATGAAGGATGGTGGTCCAGTAAGGAGAAACAGTTTGACCAATAAAAGGGGACCAGTGAAGAGGGGACCAGTAAAGGGTGTACCAGCAATGGGGACCGGTGAAGAGGGGGGGGGGGAGGGGGAGGGGTCCAGTGAAGGTGGGACCGGTGAAGGATAGGGAGACCAGTAAATCGAGGTCCAGTGAAGGTGAGAGCAGTAGTAGGGACTGACGAAGAGGAAGGGAAGGGGACCAATAAAGGGTGAACCGGAAAATGGTGACAATAAAGGGGAACCGCTTGAGAGAGACCTGTAAAAGGGAGACCAGTGTGGGATCGGTGAAGGACGGGGGGCCCAGTGAAGGTGGGGAGACCTGTAAAGGGTTCACCTATAAAGGGGAACCAGTGAAGGTGGAACCACCTATGGATAGCGGTGAAGGGGTCAGGGTGCAGTGAAGGGGACCAATAAATGGGGTACCAATGAAGGACCAGTCATGGGGGGACCAGTAATGGAGCCAATAAAAGGAACACCAGTTAATGGGGTTCAGCAAAGGATTAAGTAATAGAACCATTAAAAGGGGACCATAATTAATAAATAGAACGAGTACTTCAGAGAATAAATCGCGTACGTGCGATAGAGGGTGAGGCACCATAGAACAGTTTGGAAGATTTTGCCCTAACGTATTCTGCTATACCATTCTGTATAGCAGAACCAGTTTTTTTTTACTGTAATGAATGAGAGAAGGCCTAAAGAGGACAAGAAGGCGTTCGGGGTGTTCTATTCTCCGGGTTTGAGTCGAAGCCCCCAACCGGACGTTTGGCGGCCGGCAGGACGTTGAAAGTCTGGTATTATCTACTAGATAATATTTATCGATTTTGGCCACTCGGTCGATACCGCTTACTTATTGTGAATCCAACATTGATCGATAATGAACCATCGATCGATTATACGTAATTGTTATAAAACCTGCAGATCGGGGTACATTTACGTGAGGCGTACCTCTGCCCCTGAACGGACTAAATAACATCCATCGAGTAGTTGAGAAAACATCGATTTGAAATTAATTTTGCGCGAACGGATAGACTGACGTACAGGCAAAGCTACTTTACAGTGTTGCCCTTGGGATGAGCCATGTACTCTGCGGCTGAAGTTATGTGACTCTAACTTTGCGCACTCTTCCCCTCTTACAATGGCTTGTGGGGGTAATTTTTGACTTCTCCGGTCTACATGGGTGTTGAAGAAACGGTAAGCTAAGCTTAATCCTGCACCTGTTCGCATGCTCAGTCAGCAGACTACTCCACTGAACCAGTCGATTGCAAAATACATTTATTTAATAATCGCATGTGACACGTATGAAGAACTTTGCGCTGTGAATTCGTCGTGTCGAAGGATGTCAAGTTGGCACCGCAACTTTCTTATCATCGACATTATCCTTCTTTTTCAATGGCTCGCCGCTTGGACCTATTGAATTCTTATAATCCTCCTTGAATTTATCCCGCTTCTCGCGATAGCGCCCAGGATATCGGGTCTGAAACTAGAGGAAGATTGAGAACTGCCTAGATTCCACACCTCATAGTACTTCGAAACGCAACAGAAGAGAGGGACCCTAGGCTCAGCACATGAAGAACTCACCCCAATGTAGTCCACTACGCTAGCAACGACAAACAGAAACTGTGTCTCTCGTTGCAAGCATGAGGCCCTCTGATTTCGAAGGTGGTGGAACATCTCCACGAGCTGAAAGAAGTCGCAGATTAGTATAGAAAGTAGCCAAGGCGTTGATAGCATAGCTCTAAAGGGACCATTAGGACAAAGTTCTGACATAGTCTGCACCGTTTTATACCATGGAATAAATCCATTAATTAGCTGGTAGCAGGGGCTCAATAGCATTGCGCAATTTGTTGAATACCGAATCCTAAATGATTGCTGGCCCTCAAGAAGCATATGATGGGTGGAAAAACCGGTGCAACTACACAAGTGGCCCCCTGCAAACTCATACAAGCCCAGTGAGTTCGAGCAGAATCTCAAATACGCAGAGGGTGATGAAGCCTTCGATTAATATCATAACGTGATGATGACAACGGCGATCAAAGGAAAATTCTGGTTGACGAAGGTTCTTCCGCTTAAAGGCTCGAGCACACTTCGCTGCCTTTGCTGCGGCAGCAATGATAAAGGATATCATCGAGCTGCTGCCTCTGATATCCTTTATCATTGCTGCCCCAGCAAAGACAGCGAAGTGTGCTCGAGCCTTAACACATTGACGACAATATGAGCAACCGGAGGCTCATAACTTTTCGTGATTTTTTTTCCTACTGCTGTCGTCGGTTTGCATAGAAGCTTTTCTCAGTTCCCTAATCACCTTTGACAGGGAATGCCCAACAGCAATAAAAGGGTAAAAGGTAAAGGACGGCGTTATTCAATCCCCTTTGGGATGCTAAACGCATTTTACTTCTACGGAATGTCGTGGAGAGCAGTTGAATGCGTATTTGGCCATAAAATGACTTGCGGCGGCCAACCGATGAAAAAAATCAGCGCTTTGTCCTTCCCAGACAACTCTGGTAGCAATTCACCGACCCCGGAGGGATGGAGGGCTTGGTTGGTCTGGGCGGGAAATCCGAACCAGAAAGCTGGTATCGGGTGCAGGCGACAGCCGGCGCCTCCTCCGACTGCGCTTCACGCCCCCCCCCCCCCCCAACAGCAATAAGCAAAAAATATCGTTGCGCTCATCAGATATATCGAATTAAAAATTTCACTAGGAAAGAGACCAGTTCTCAATCAAGGCAACTCAAATGAGTCTTTTTCGCCACAATTCCGTCTATTGGGGTTACTTCGGATGCTGATCAGGAATCCGACATCCGTTTTCGAAATTTCGGACGATTACGGTGGGTTATGGTAGGTACGGGTGAGTAAGGCTGCCGGAGTCATGGTCAACGATTCACCGCCCAAACTTCCGCTATGGAGACTGTTTGGGGTGCTGATCACGAATATGGCATCCGTTTTCGAAAATTTTGAGACTTTTCAGGTGAATTTTTCATTGGCCACATGGTGCAGCTTCCAGTTGACCAATGCCATTTACTTGAGAAGGTGGAAAAACACGAACATACCATGCGCATGTGCGGCGGACAAAGAGACAATAGGTGGCAACTTGATCAGTATAGTATCGACAGCATCTTGCCCTCGTCGTATGCATGGATTATGTTAGGGGGTAGGAAGTAATGAGACTCTCCATGCCGTGCCCATATATGTCGAGACTAGAGTCCGGTTCCGTGCTTCTCGTATTTGTATGTTTGTTTGCTACTTACTGAAGGCCACCTGAGAAGTGACCACTTTCGCCTTTTCCAGAAGCATGCCAAAACCCCAGTCTGTCTCATTCCGAAACCCCAGTCTGACGAGTCGACCTGTGTTGCGCAAATCTCGCCCAATTCCCAACCCCGAGCAGCCTGGAGTCAATAGTCACGCAAGACGAGAAGTACGTCTTCTTCCTTAACCCTGCCAAACAGCGAGTCTGGGTGAGGCATGGTGACCTGTTATCGACCTTCGTTCGGCGGGATGTTCGCGGCGAGAAGCACCTTCTGAGCTTTTGAGTCTGCGCCCATGGACCGGTATACTGGAAGCTGTTTTCCAAAAGAACGACGATGGACTCCAAGGCCATGGTGCACGAAATAGAAGACATGGGCCGGCGACTAGCACTTATTCGGTCTCAGCGCTTCAAGAAGGTCCTCCTCTTCGACAACGCCGCAACCCATCGGGCTGAAGTGACCACGGATAAGTTTGCTCAGCTGGGCTACGTTCACATGCCTCACCCACCGTATTAGCCGGACATCTCTCCATGCGATATCACTACTTCTTGAGCCTACAAGAATTCATGGCCGGAAGGGACACAAGGACCCAAGCAGACCTCGCCAACCATAACGAGCAGTGGATCAGCACCAGGCCTAAACAGTTCTGGAAGGATGGATCAGGAAGTTGGCTGATCGATGGCAGCAAGGTCGTTGACCTTAGTGGTGAATACATCCCTCAGCACCGTTGAGTTGTAATTGAGTTGTAAAGAGATGAAGAAATTTGCTGAATTTGTTTCATTACTTTTGGCCCACCCTAATAATTGACTTGTCCGTCGTTGTTGACCTCGAATAATGATGCATGGTGGACAGTATGAAGAGTTCCCTTTTATCTCCACACCACCCCATTCTTGTTCGGCTCTACGAGTCTGATCTTGTGGAGCCTGTTCGTGTTTGCACTCTGACTATAAATGACGGATCCGTACAACAACAAAAAAGTACAAAAAAGTACACGAAAAAAGTGGTCCGCGAGGGACACTATGAGTCGCCGGTGGCTCATAGCGCGCGCGTTCCACGCGACCTCCTGCCGCAAACTGCGATTGTCGTCAATGTATTCAATGTGTTTAAATTTGAACCTGTACCTGAGGAGCTAGCGCATAAAGAACCGTGGAGAGCGGCCTAGCAGTCTGCTTCGCCTTGAGGCCACCAGGGCCTGCTTCGTACCAGCACCAGTTCGGTTGTGCAGTATTGTCATTCCTTGCTAGTAAATCTATTGTCTACCGTATGTGTCCGCAATGCGAGGAGGTTAGCTCTCATACGTAGGAGGGTGGAAGAAAGCCTTGATCCCATTTTAAGGTCGCCACAGCGGTGATCCTGATGAAATATTGGCCCTCAGGAGGCATATGAACGTAGAAAAATGGTCTGAGCACTGGCCGACAACTAGGATTCATCTCTACGTCATAGTAATGCCTCCAGTCTGTTCCAATTATTGTCTTAATTGCCTGTAGGGTTAGTCCTGGTATACAAGCTGAGCTGTGCTACCCATCTTCTACGTGAGGGTAGAAAATGGTTTCGTTTCCTTAGTTAATTACGGCGGAAGACGTGTGGAGCAGCACATACTTTTTTGTTCTCCTGTCCTCTTTTTTCCTGCCATCACTTTATCTATTTTGTAACTGCATTTCGGAGGTTACTCAGTGTTCAATGTTTCACTCCGGCATCCTCGTTGCCCAACATTTTCATTCCTCACGCCTTCTCAGTAGCTCGAGTCGCGAGTAAGGTTCTATTAGTTTCAGATTCGCGAATATCATATGGGGGCTGCTGGATAGGTACAAAAGACGCCCGTAGAAGCTTCATCAACCGAAAGAAAGCGCAGGTGTGCATAAACTTGAGGCGACGTACGTCAACTTGTAACTGGTTCGTGAATAGGCGCTGCAGAATGACGTCGATAAGAATGACGGTTCCGGCTCGACCAACACCCGACACACAGTGGACAACGACAGGTCCACTGGCGACGCGCTCTGACTGAAAACAGGTAGCGAAAGTGAGCGAAGGAGTTGAAAGCTTCGTATGGACCGAAAAGTAGATGGACGGACAATTTTTAGGAGCGCTGCAGTGCTATCATCTTCTGCCTTTTCTTTGTGCTATATAGCATTTTCACGTCGAATTGGATACTTCTCAAGCCATATTGGACACTCTTCTAAGCTAGTCTAATTGTCAGACCTTTGAAATCAAAGCAAACTCTTCCAAATCGAAATGAGCTTCTTCTACATTAAACTAGAGGCTCTCCGAAAGTGGTCGAATAGTTTTTTGTTTAAGGAAAACTTTAATATAATTTTCATTGAGCTTTCTATTTACTTCTCAATAAGGGAACACATATTTGAAAATTTTGTAAAAATTTTATTTTTTGAGGAAAAACAATGGTTTAAAGCTTTTTTTTGAAGAGCAGGAAGGCGGTCATTTTATACTGCCAAAACCGAGACTGCGCCACGCCCCCGTCCGAAACTTCGCGATTTTTATTCGATTAACAGCAAAATTTCTGTTTGCATGCAGTTTCACAACTTCAAGCTGTGCAAAATAAACAATTGTAAAAACACATATTCTTGCTGCATGTAGGAAGTATATACAGTATCAATCAGATAACCATTGCGATTTGCTTTTCGATTGCATGGCGCGATCCAGTCCTTTAATGCACTACTTGATTGTTGCCTTGTTGCGCTTCAAAACAACATTTTATTTTTTATTTTTTCTCAAAAAATAAAATTTTCGTAAAATTATTACACTTGTCGGGGCAGCTGAAATAGAACAATTTTAAAGAAGGTTCTACCAAATTTTTCTTGAACAAAAAATTATTCTGAAAATCTGAGTCAGTCTGTAATTTGTAATTAGTCTATAATTTAAACTGCCTAAAGTCATTTCAAAGGATAAAGGACGGCGTTGTTCAATCCCTTTTGGGATGCGCCACGCATTCTATTTCTACGGGATGTCGTGGAGGCGATTTGAATGCGTATTTGGCCATACAATGACTTGCGGTGGCCAGCCGATGAACAAGTCAGCGCTTTATCCTTCCCAGACAAGTCTGGTACCAATTCACCGACCCCGGAAGGATGGAAGGCTTGGTTGGCCTGGGGGGGAAATCCGAACCAGGTTCCTGGAAAGGATAGAGCGCTGAATTGTTCATCGGCTGGCCACCGCAAGTCATTGTATGGCCAAATACGCATTCATATCGCCTCCACGACATCCCGTAGAAGTAGAATGCGCTGGCGCATCCCTAAAGGGATTGAGTAACGCCGTCCTTTATCCTTTTATCCTTTTGAAGTCATTTCGATTTAGAATAATTCGTTTTAATTTAAAAAGACTTAAGCTAGCTTAGAAGAGTGTCCAATTAGACATGAAAATGTCCAATTTGATTTGAAAAGTGTCCAATTCGACGTGAAAATGGTACAAATATAAATGTAACTATAAAGACTCGATATGGAGACCCACAGCAATGAAATATCGCTGACAAACGAAATCTTCTACGGCTACCTAATTGTTTACCGATACTAAGCAAAGCTCTTTACGATTTGTTTTACAAACCGCTCCAACAATTCGAAGCATCCGCAAAATCATCGTAGTTGACGGCGATTTTCCGGTGTCATTTTTCGCTTTGATCAACTTGACGAGTAAACTATTTGAACAACCGTCTGGTAGCACTTCTAGTGTGTAAACGACGAAGCGAGTTTCTTCATCCATCTGGAAAAACAACAGCGTTAACATCAGATGTAGCTGTGTGTAGGTGAGTGCTACCTTCTTTGTGTTAACAAACATTCGACCATAATTGGTAAATGCTCCCGGTTTCGGCGGAAAATACGACACAATTCGGTCGGTGTCTTCTGCATCCTGAAACAATGGGTATCAACAGTGAATCAAGTGTCCAGTTATATCAGGCAAAAACCCGAAGAGCATCCAGGGCCAGATTCATCAACGACTTACAGCAATCTAACGGTGAAATACTGCCGAAATCCCTAACAGTGAAGTTATCAACAAGAAACACTGAAGCATTTCACCATATCGCTTGTTGATAAGCCGCGCTATCAGCGATTTCGGCTGTAATTTTCGCCGTTAAACTGCTGTAAATCGCTGATGAATCTGGTCCCAAGTGGAGATTCATTATCACCAAACAAATTGATTTAAAAGATGGCAGGAAATGGAGAGCGTAGAAGGCCGAGAAAAATGTCAGCAGTTAAATTCGGTATGGTCTCAACTCTCAGCCAACCACTCGCCTTTGGATTCATAGTTATTCTTTAGCTAATCTGTTCATCGTAGCTACGTAATAATCCACCATTGCTATCACAGCGTATTTTCGTCTAGCTTACCATATACCCTCCAATGGTGACATACAACGATGACTACCAACAAGGATGACATCCTTAAAATTGATGAAAACACAGCAAACTTGGGTCGGGCTTATCAACGGCTAACATAACTTTAACAGAGAATTCACAGCGAAAAACTCAGATAACGCGGCTTATCGTTCACCATATCGCTTGATAATCCGCGCTATCAGGGATTTCGGCTGTAGTTTACTCTGTTACATTGCAGTAAGTCGTTGATGAATCCGGCCCCAGGTCAGAAAGTAGCAAGAAACCACATTCGACTACGGCGTAGCAACTTGTTCATGGTTCTATGTTTCAATTCAACAATCTTGTCACCCTTCCTTAAACATGGGATCTTCTAAAGTAGGTAATTACCGTACGAAACCCAGCTCAACTCTTGCCTACATCGCACAGCCAAACAAAAGCTATTTCCGCTATTCTTGCCCTTGCGATTTTTAGGAAAACAGCTAATTTATCAACTTAGAGGATTAGGTAGACCCGATATGAAATTCGACTCAACGCCGATCTAATCAGGGAAAGGTCTCAGGCGTAGGTATGATCGGGGGAAATGGATAGTACTGCGAGAATCTCCGCCCTTCATGTAGTAGAAAAACATGTTTCGGTTTTGCTGAGTCGATGAACCAAAAGAGCTACAGGCCCTCGAGTGTGGGGTACTGTATCGCGCAGGGTGCGTGCAAACGTGCATGCGTGCATGGGATGTTGCGAAAGGCTGCGGCAAACGAGTCGGTGGCTCAGCAGCACTCGACGCTGCTCCACAGATGCTAGGCAGGATGTTCGACTCCCGTGCTATGCCCCCTTTTTGCATTTTTTCATGACCGCTGCCTCCTTTACCAGTTTGCTTCCCACAGATCTCCCACACATTTATTTCACTCTAAATTGTCAAGTAAGGTTCAGGTTGGTGATCAACACCCCAGATTGGTGATTAACCCCTATAGGCAAAGTTTAGGCTTAAACGGTGACCATAACCTTACCATCATTAGTCGCCCGTACCTGCTGTAACCTACCATAATCAGCCGAAATTTCAAAAGCCAATGTCAGATCGTGATCAGCGCTCAAATTACTCCCTGGGAGAAGTCTGGACAAAATCGGTGATTATGATCTCGACAGACCTAGTCATCCGTACCTGGTAACCCGTACCTGCTGTGAAGTCACTGTTTAACGTTCGCTGAAAAAATACAAGACGTTGTATGACACAAGAAGTGAGAGAAGTCAGTGAAGCACAGCTCTCAGTAAACCCTTATTTGACAATTTAGAGTGAAATGGGTCAGTAGGAGATGTGTAGGGAGTAAGCTGATTTAGACAGCCATTAAGGCGCTATCGTCCTTTCACGACTCCAGAGATCGAGGAGAGGTTCAAAAAAAATCTCACCCAAACCTCGCCCAGGAGGGTTATTTGGGGTGCTGATCACGAATCTGACTTCCGATTTTGAAATTTCGGGCGATTACGCTTCTGCATGTACGAGTGGTGACTAGAGTTGTCAAGGTCACCGTTTTCGCCCAGCTTTGTCCATAAGGGTTATCTGGCGTGTCGATCACGAATCTGACCCTTACTTGACAACTTAGAGTGAAATAAGTGTGCAGGGGACGTGTAGGAAGCAAATTGGTAAAGAAGGCAGCGGTCATGAAAAAGTGCAAAAACAGTGCATAGCACGGGAGTCGAACATCCAGCCTAGCACCTGTGAAGCAGCGTCGCACCCTGCCGAGCCACCGGCTCACTTGTCGCAGACTTTCGCTACGTCCCATACATTAGCGCGAGGGCACGCATGCACGTGGGCACGCGCTGATGTGCAATACTGTGCTCAGCTTCGAGGGCCCGTAGCTCTTTTGCTTCAAGGATTCAATGACTCAGCAAAAACGAAACATATTTTTCTACTCTATGAAGGGTGAAAATTCTCGCAGTACTATCCGCTTCTCCCGTTCTTACATACGCCTGAGTTCCTTCCCAGGTAAGTTCCAGTGAAATCCAGACGCGAGTGTCTTCTAGTTGGGGACAAGGTAAAACTGGACTTCAGTTTAATTAGTACGTACATTTACGAGATTAATTATGGCTGAGCAGGATTCTTGGAATATCATTCGCCAGAAGTCTTCAATCGTGTTTTCCATTGGCGCCTAAAAGAAATAGGTTTTCCATAGTCTTAACAACGAGCATTTAATTCAGTGCTGCATCTGCTAGCGACCACCTGCGTTGCGATGAATACCCGATCGTGTTTTTCGAAACGAATCCAGTTGGCATGAATGTAATTTGAGCAAGGTGGCACTTCAAATGTTAGAACGACACGAGAGTGATCTAGGCAGACCACATCCTGCAACATGAATATCTGATCACATGGGAAGGTACGTGCAGTAGATGAATTGGCCCAGATTTTTTAATAGTTCGATTCCAAAAATCTGTGGGGATTCTTAGTAAATCTGGAGCACAAGCACAAATCATCACTATCCGTGCAGTCGAGTCCTACAACTGGTTTGTCAAGGAAAGAACATCTGGTAAGGCAAAGGGAATGGGAAAATGTCGCTGTATGCTTCAGTTATTACCCAACATACTGCTCTTCCGCTTAATCATGATCTTTGAGGGGATTGTGGACACTGTCTGGGAGAAATTGTTACATTTACGCCTCTTAATCAGTGTGTTTGTGAAAGGCTGCCACGGATGTCGCATGCGGTTGGGCTTGTTATAGCGCTGTCGATGCCTGCTTCAACTGGATTAGAAAAATGTATCCGGGAGTAAGAAAACGTGAAAAGGGGTTCGGCAAAGGGATACCATATTCCCGAAGCCCTTCAGCGCCGCCCTCTAAACGCCATGCGCGAACTATGTATTAGGTTGGTGCATAAGTTCTCGGACATTTGGGGCATGAAATATATCACAACATACGAACAACAATATCAAATCATTTGAAGTAACCACCCTTTACATCAATTGTCCTTCGCCAACGGGCTGGTAAGTCACGGATGCCTTTTCTCCAAAACGTGGCCAGTTGTGATTCGAAAAATGTGAGCAGTGCCTCCTTGACATCCTCTCGGTTCCTGAATTGCTGGCTGTCCAAATAGCCTTGAAGGCTTGAAAACAAATGATAATCAGAAGGAGCGAGATCTGGCGAGTAAGGTGGATGTGGAAGAACGGTCCATCCATAGTCCCGCCGTCGCTCTAGCAATATGCGGTCTAGCGTTGTCGTGTTGAGAATACACCTTCACTTGCTCTCCTGGTGTGGTTTGAAGGTGGAGCCTCAACTTCCCAGTTGGTTGACGTAAAGCTCTGCCGTCACTGTTATCCCTTCGTCCAGCAGCTCCCAGTATTCTACGCCAAGAACGCTCCACCAAATGCATAGCATCACCTTTTTCACGTGAAGGTCGAGTTTCGGAACGTTCTCTGCCTCTCCAGTTGCGTCAGCCCACTGTGCACGCCGGTGATAATTAGAGTAGAGTATCCACTTCTCATCCACGGTGACAAGGTTGTCCAGCCATCCGTGGGTACGTCGGAGGGTAAGGAGAGACAGAGCGACATCGGCTCTGCGATCCATGTCATGTTGTGTCAAGTCGTGAGGTAGCCAGCGACCCAATTTTTGCACCTTGCCAATCGACTTTATCCTCGAACGACTGTTGAGTGACTAACACCAAGAGTGCTTGATAGTTCGCGAGTGGTTTGGGATGGGTCCGCTCCCACTCTACTTCGGAGGCCATCCAAATCCAGTGTCATCAGGCGCCCTTCTCGTTCATTATCTTCAACGGAGAATTCACCAACTGCAAACTTCGAGAACCACTGGTACACGGTACTTCGAGCAGGAGCGCTCTCGTTGTAAACATCCTTCAGGCGACGATACGATTCGTTGGCATTGAGGATAGATTGATGCAGGAATAACATGACGTGCCGAATATGCGTCTCAGTTGGGATGATTGCTTGGCCATAATAGCTGACGTTAACAACGCAGAAGTAAATGTTAGGAACAGATTTGTAGCCGTTTCCTTCCTCTATCGATCGATCATTTACGCGTTGATACATGTGAGAAATTTGGCGGGAAAATGCGCTTTCAATTCAAGAGGGATCAAATATCCGAGAACTTATGCACCAACCTAATAGAATGGGAAGATATGGGAGTGAAGGTCGACGACCGGTAATGCGACATCTCCGCTTCGCTGACGACACTGTGTTCATAACACCGAGCATCAGCCAGGCGGAGCGAATGCTGGCCGACTTCGATCATGTATGTGGGAACGTTGGACTGCAGCTGAATCTTACGAAGACGACGTTCCTGAGGAACGGACGAGTTTCTGATGCCCCGTTCTCGCTCAACGGAACGAACATCTCCGAATGCTCCAGCTACGTGTATCTGGGTCGCGAAGTCAATATGGCCAACGACCTAGCGCCGGAGCTGAGCAGAAGGAAACGAGCGGTTTGGTGAGCTTTCAAGAGTGTCGAAGAAGTCGCGAAGAAGACAAAGAACGTCCAACTCCGTGCCCGCCTGTTCGACTCTACCGTTCTTCTAGCCCTAACGTACGCCTCAGAGACGTGGGCTACACGAAAGCAAGATGAACACGCTATCAGCATCGCGCAGCGTGGAATCGAGTGCTCCGGAGTTCCTGCTTTGTGGACATTCGAAGATCAGAGACGCTGTCGCATGAGCCAAGTCGTCAAAAATTAGGTGGCTCGGCCACGTAATGCGCTTCGTAGACAGCCGCTGGACGAGAGTCGTCACCGACTGGATTCCGCGGGATGCCAAGAGAACATCAGGACGCCTACCAACGCGTTGGTTGAATTTCTTCGTGAGAGCCCTGAACGACCTTCTGACGCTCTTCGTGTCCCTCGAGCGAGGAGGATTCTGGCACGCGACATAGAGGAATGGAGATGCTGCTGACTCGATGATCACGGAGCGACGGTGATACAGGCAATCCCGGAGTAAGCAGCGTTGCGCCATTTCTATCGACATTTCACTACACTTCATCATAAGTGCGGCATACATCAAAAGTCTGAACTGCTGTCTCTTCTCTTTATTCCTGCGTGGTTGCCCCCTTTCTTTATGTGCATACACTTAGTTGGAACGAATTTTCATCAGCCTCATCCTTGGACTCTGCTGTATGAGCACGATGTTTTCCTGGCAAAAACTAATCGCGAAAATCTGTTTGCAATCATCGTAGTGGAAAATAAAGTTGGAAAGGCATGGTTGCGACTTATTATAAGGAAAATAAAGTAAACGGGGTGCTGATTTCTGACTGTCGGCACCCTCAACGTGGACAACGGAAGCCTAACAAGTTACGGAGTTAGAAATCTCGGGTCTGTAATTGTATGTAAATCCCTTCTCCGAGATAACATCTTGACTAACTGCCAGCAAAATTGCGACAAACTGTTGGAGTTCTTTATGATCAGCGAACACGAATACCCTGCCGTGTTGAGGCAAAAATCTACAAGTCCTTCGTTATTCTGATTACTCGGCATGGTTCGAAGTGCTCACCTAACAAAGAAAAACGAGCAGGCTTTTAACGCACCACAAATGCAAATGTTCCTTTGGTGTCTTACAAGGAAAAGTTCCCAACTGAAGGTGGGCTTTGGCGATGCTATTTCCACAGCATGTAGGACCGTGTGATCGGAATCCAGAACAGTTAGTTTTTGCTAAGTGCTTCTTTAAAAACCTGAAAAAGAGATGTGAAACGTGTGCGCAAGACTCATCAACCCCTACGACACCCCACGAGGTGTGCCTCGTTGGCATAGTGGGTGGGAATGCCGCCTCATAGGAGCACACCGGCGGGCCTTTGAGTTCGAGTACTCGTGGCACCAACATTTTTGTTTGTTGTTATTACGATTTCTCATGAGGACAGGAGTCCATTTGAGACCATCATTGCTTACAAGAAACCCAGGCTGTCTAATTGCGCATTCATATGTGCTAGTTTTTCAACGATGCATATCTGCACCAGATCATTTCTCTGGAAATAAATGGTCTTATTCCTCTTCCCTTTTATTCAACTGTTATGGTACTTCTGTGATCATAAGAAAGCGTAATAACAACAAACTAATATGTGCAAAAATGTCGACACCACGCGTACTCGAACTCAAAGGCCTGCCGGTGTGCTCCTATAAGGCGGCACTCACTCCCACCCACTACACCAACGAGGCACATCTCGTGTGGTGTCCTAGGGGTTGAAGAGTGTTGCACACACGTTTCACATCTCTTTCTCAGATCTTCAGCAAAAACTAACTGTAGTTCTGGACTCCGCTCACAGGGCCCTACATCCTGACAAAATAGCATTGCAAAAACCCGCCTTGAGTGGAGAACCTTCCTTGTTAGCGTCTCAAGTCAAGTTGCAAGGTTAACGTTCAAGAGATAATGGGAATCGTTTCTACTGTTAATGAAACGCTGGAGGCTCCAACTTCAATAATATGAGCAATTCTATACAGCGTATGCAGCGTTGTGCATTGCTTTCATATTGCAGGTGACCATGAGAGAACTGGAAAAATGGTATACTGACCATCCTATCGAAGATGTGCGTGGCGCCCCTCCAGCACACAACAACCCAAAAGACCGAACCAATGGAGAGGACATACCAAAAAGGACGACCCTTCTTTGACACAAGCACAACTCCAGGAACGAAGGTATTGTATTTGCGGAATATTGCGGCCTTTCGCAAGAGCCCTCTTTCTGCGTAAAACAAGAACATTTTGTGGAATGGTCTAGGCGTGACGCAGATCAATTACGCTGATCCGAATTGTGGTAATAGGTTTGGAATTTACAGGTCCTTTTATTCTTGCATACGGATCACTATGATTCACTTACCAGAAAGCGATTTTTGTCCTTGTTCTTCTCAAATTCTTCAAATTTATACAGAGGATCAGGGGCACGATAACCGGCAAGCTGTGTATTGTAAAGCTTTTTTATTCCAGCCACGCCTGTAATTTCGAAGTGAAGCGCTGCTTGCTCAGAGATCTAGCGTCCATACGGGTGAGTGGCGTTCTTCCCCCGTCCTTTAACACATTGACGACAATATGAGCCACCGATGACTCATAACTTTTCGCGCTATTTTTTGTACTCCTACCGTCAGTTTTTCATAGATGTTCTTCTGTTTCCTAATTACTTGTGATAGGTGAATGTCCAACAGGAATAAGCAAGAAAATTGTCTTTGCTTTCAGTAGATATATCGAATTAAAAAAAATTATTAGGAAGGAAACCAATTCTACAATCAAATCAATTCAAGTCAGCATTTTTCACCCAAGCTTTGCCCAAGAGGTTATTTTGGATGCTGCTCACAAATCTGACATTCTTTTTCGAAATTTGGGCCGATTACGGCGGGTTACGGTAGGTACGGATGAGTAAGGCTGTCGGAGTCATGGTAACCAATTTCGCCAAAACTTCGCCTATGGGGTTATTTGGGGTACTAATCACGAATCTTTTGGTATTACGGTGGAATAGGGTAGGTTACAGCGGGTGACTAATGCTGTCGGCGATTACCCGTAGCTACCTTAACCTATCGTACTCCACCCTAATACCAAAAACAAACGTCAGATTTGTGATCAGCATCCCAAATAACCTTACCCCCTGGGTCATGTTTGGGTGAAAACGGTAGTCATGACCTCGGCAGTCTTAGTCACCCGTACCTACCGTGTCCCACGCGGCTGCAAAACGCGATTGTCGCCAATGTGTTAAACAGAGGCGTTGTAAATGTCTGCGTCCCTACTATCTCATAAGGCAGCCACTGGACTCTCGAGCGGAGCGATCCCAGGCGGGGGGGGGGGGGGGGTGGTGAGCGGGCCAGGAGCCGGACTCATTAGTGACCAACCGCGGGTTTAGGGGTAGAGATACCCACGATGAAGCCTGCGTCTCTGACTCTTACCTTATCTCTACCTGACTCTTATCTTACCTCTACCCCTTACACTCCGTATACACACGGGTTTAATTGTTGATGAATCCGGCATCAGGAGGACGAGGGGGTAGAACGCTTGTCCCCATTCCGATCCGGATCAACCGAAAATCCGGGGTACGTAAAGTCGCCGTTATCCTAATCATCCAAAAATCCGGAGTCCGCCCAAATAGCGTTATCCGAATCATCCAATTATCCGAAATTTTTCGATCGGATGCAATATATACTGCACATTCTCCGCCCTTTCAGTTACTTGGCAGAATGTTGTCAGGCTAGCGCATATATGTACTATATGACTGCGTAGTCGTCTAGTTGCCGACGTTCATGCTTTCTCTCGCAATCCGGTGGCTACATCTCCTCGAGTTCACAAAACTGAAGACCTCTCATCACACACTATATTAATTAAAATTTTTGCCTAGCTCCTCTTATCCATTCTTTAATACTTCAAAAGGACACAACGTTTAGCACCCACGAGAGAGAGAGAGAGAGAAGTGGTGAGTAGCCACCAATAGGACTGTTTGAGCTGTGGAGCCAAGATTGTTAACCACACTTTATTCGGCTGACGTTTCGGCGTAACCGCCTTCTTCAGAGCCTGGAAAAGTCAAGCGAGGTTTGAAAGGTTACTCGTCCAAGAACTATTTCAAGTCACAGGAGCTTCCGGAATTAATAGGAAAAGGAGACGAAATGGGAGTGAGACAGCCCAACTAACCTTATGGAAGCAGCCAAGAGGCTGGTGCGTCACCCTCGGATGGAGGCAGTTTGGGTGAATGAGACTACCACCTAAGGTCAGCCCCTCAGCGACCCTCCGGCTGTCGCCCTCCGGGGTCGAGCCCACAGAGGTCAGCAAATGGGGCCAGCTCCTGGGTTAGCGCTACGCGCTCTTCCCTCCTATTGATCGCGGGATTCTTGAAGGCAATCCACAGCGCTTCGAGAGTCTTGCGTGCTGCGATATCGACCTCTCGAGCAAGGATTGTAACCGCGACCCCAACCATTGCGCCACCATGGCTACGCTGCCTGTGCTCCCCCAACGGCGTGGAAATCTGGCATCTCCGAAGCCCGTCCATGTGTTCCTTGACCCTAACCCAAAGCGGCCTGCCCGTCTCACCTATGTATTCCTCATTGCACTCCGTGCAAGTGATGAGGTATACCACACCTGAGGCCGTACAATCCCCTTCATTTCCAAACGGGCAGACCATGCAGGACGGGGTATCACAAGCGCGGTCATACAGCCGGTTCCTAACAAGTTGGGTCCTGAGGTTAGCAGGCGGTATGTTAACTAGCCTGACCAGACCTTCTAAGTCAGCCTTGCGTATACATTCCCGTACTTGAGCACTAAGAGCATCCGTGATGAAGGGCACCAAGAAAGGAATTTTGGTGCGCTCTTGTTCTGTGCGTCTTTGTGCTCCTGCAGGCGGACGACGTTGCTTAGGAAGGCTGTCGGAAGTGTACCCATTGGACAACGCTATACGAGATGCCATCTCCCTAGAAGCGGACTTGAATTCGTCGTTGGAGGATACCAACGCCGCTGTGCGAAACATGTTATTTACAATGGCCCTCTTGGCACTGCTAGGGTGTGCAGACCTGCAATGAACAATGATGTTCTTGTTGCTCGGCTTCCGGTACCACCTAGTCTGGAAAGCGTTATGAGAGACATGAACTTGCACATTAAGGAACGGCAACCAGTTGTTCGTCGGTTTCTCCCTTGTGAGCTTAATATGCTCAGTCTGATGATTGAGCAAATCGAAACAGGAATCCATTTCGTTTTGCGTTGCACAAACAATGAAACAATCATCTATGTACCGACAGTAAAGCAACGGTCTACGTTCCATCTCGTATGGGTCTCTCTATTTTTGACATATACGCTATGGCCAGCACCGGAGCCAGACGTTGTCCCATGGCAAGCCCTCTGTCCTGTCTGTAGTACTCGTTGGACCATCTAAAGATGTTGCACTGAAGGCACTCGTCAACGAGCGTCATTATTTGAGCTATGCCGAGCCCATATAGTGAGATATGGTCCTGGTGTTCCACGAGCATTTCGTAGACTGCCTGCATTGCGTCTACTTTGGAGACATTTGTGTACAGTGAAGTAACATCAAATGACTCCATCACGTAGCTCCCTTCTAACCTTGCGTCTCGGAGTTTTTCCAGGAAAGCGCAAGTGTTAGGGAGGTGGGCAGGTACATACCTAAGCAGTTGCACAAGAACCAAGTTTAGCAGCCAGGAAAAACTCCGAGACGCAAGGTTAGAAGGTCCCGGTTCGTTTCTCGGTACGCAGGAGCCTAACTGGGCGATCGATAAGAAGTTCCGCATACTGGCTACCTCCCTGCTCACGGTTCTACAGCGGAACATGGCGAAGCGGGCAATACCAAATTTAACAGCCGAACAGCGGATGGGTCTTAAGGAAATCAGGAGCTTAAGGGAATCTGGTGCAATAAAAGTTAGCGTTAGTGACAAAGGAGGGGAGTTTGTGGTACTCCCACAACACCTGGATAGGAGTATCACTAAACACCATCTGCAAGACACTACCGTCTATAGCCAGTCTACCTGTGAGGAGTTTGCTAAGCAGTCCCGCCGACTCAATCGGAAATGGACTGCTATTTCAAAATCAGCAAACCTTCCTAAAGCTCTGATTTCACGGC